>OZ023268.1:109386867-109986867 GCA_964006375.1 Tillus elongatus
TTGCAAGTGAGCCTATGTAATTTAGGGCTGTATTCTATATTATCTGAAAAACAAGTGGAATGTAATTTCGGTAAGTTTGCAGTTTACTGCATGGAGGGTTTTTAGAATTTTTTTTTCAGGAACATGCCTAGAACTCCCCTTGGATGCACAATCAATAAGACAACTTTGTTTTAAACAACCCCACAAGGGAGGGGCCAAGGGAAAGGGCTGAGGTAATGCGGCAGTTAGTCACCGCCGCGATGCACTAGGTAAGCACCGAACATGAGAGGTAACGCAGTTGTTGCACGACTAGTGGCTATCAGACAACTGAGAGCGAGCCAGGCTTTGCATCCATTTAAGTAAGCAGCTCCGGTCTCTGGCAGCATCAACGTTTCTGCTGATGATATTCTCTGTCCTTTAGTTACCAAACATAAGAGGTAACGCAGTTGTTGCACGACTAGTGGCTATCAGCCAGCTGAGGGCAAGCCAGGCTTTGCTTCCATTTAAGTAAGCAGCTCCGGTCTCTGGCAGCGTCAACGTTCCTGATGATGATATTCTCTGTCCTTTAGTTACCCATTTTCCTCTATGTGTATGAGAGAGCTGCAGATATGCATATTTTTTGCGCCAATTTCTGCAGAGGCCCAGTCGAAGCTTCGCACTCCCATCGATTCTGTTCGACCAGTATCTGTCAAGTTTATTTTTTTGCTTAACGGTAGCGCACGTTTTGTCGGAATTTCTTACAGTTGTCAATTTGTCTCATTAATTTCTGACTTTATGACTTTCGAAATCCTTATTTATCGAATAATTCTCTTTAAGGAAAATAAAATACCAGAATATTATGCCACCCTTTTTGCCGTTAGATCTTATTCATTGATTTTTATCAACTATTTTAAATACACGCATATTCCTGAGCGAGGCCATTAGACAATGAGATCATTCTCTGGTATTTTACAATGGAGCTATTGCGTTTTTAAAAATTTATTTTTCAGGAAGTATTTATCTCAGTTAGATATCCCCTACGTTCAGATTTTTTCTGTATAAAATTTTTAATGTATAATAGGGACACTCGAGAAAGGTTAGTAAGGTATTACGGTAGTGAGGATAAAACGAAACTCTATAAAATCTTTTTAATCAACCAGGTCTTTGCTATGTTTTATTAAGGCGATGCTAAAACTATTAAAGCTTCGTTTGATGTTATACTGCCCTAGTAAAAATGGCACGGTAGCGAAAGCTGACAGTAACATATTGTATTCACCCCAAAATTTCTTTATACATCACTTTTCAATTACTTTTGTAATTATGGTTAAACTTGTGATGGGTAATTTTTTATTTAGTTTTCATAAACTTCTTACCTAAAATAGTGAAAACATTTTAAGGGAAATTTTCTTCCATATTTTGATAAGGTACTGTTACGGTCTGGCCGTGTATATGACTATTTTGCATAAATTCTATATAAAAAGGATACCAAAACCCTATTTAACAAACTCTCTGTATGCACTGGACACTTAAAAACACTAAATACTATTATTACACTATTATTTCACTTTAGGTGGATGCATAGTTTGGTTAAAATCTTCATTTGTTTACTATCCTGTTGTTTACTATTTTTCTTCTGATAAGAAAGCCAGCCACCGGAAGGTGTCTCCCCCCTATAGTCGAGTAAGGGAACTTGAATTTCCTTTAAAATTGTATTTAATTATCTTCCAGTTGATTTTATTTTAATCAATTTTCATATCAACCAGGCGATCAAGAGATAAGGATGGCGTGAAATTTCAGTTGATTTATGCACTCTTAGTATTATTCTCTCACAAGTTCTTGTAGTGAATATTTAAGATACTTAAATGGAAAATATAAATTTTAGAGAATTTTCACAATTATGATTTTAAGAATTTAGTTGAAGCTATTTGTATAAGTGAGGAAACCCTTGTGCCTGTGTAAGTGATTGGAGATTGAAATTAAATAACCATGCTTGGATTCTGTCTTTTGAACGGTTCTGGTTGTTATGCTGCATGCATAAAACCAAGTATGGCTAGTATGGGATTATCACATTCATTCATCAGTAGCTGATTGAGTTGGAAAACCAAATTATATTCATGGACAGTTATTAGTTATGGGAACAAGTGTAATTAGTGAGGTCTTGGAGCCGTAACTGGAATAAACAGCAAAGTCGTAATTTTATGTAAATAGTTTTAAGGATCGGCAATAAGTAATTGTTCAAACCAGAGTTCACATTTTTACAGTATTAGTGTTAGCATTAGCTTACCTGGAATTCGCATAATTATCCATTAATTGCGGATGTACTAATTTTATATGAGTCTGATGTAAATAAAACTGCAATTGCAATTTTGGGAAACAATTTAATATTTCCTTTTATCACCGAATAGTGCGGGTTAAGAAGAGTAGAAGTTATTTGTTTCATTAAATTTTGTTGTTAGGAGATATGTCATATGCTAAGAGGTTAGTTAGTTCATTAGTTCGATGCTAGAAAGTGACAGTTCGGGAATTGTAGAGTAGTATAGATTGTAGAGTAGCATAGATTAGAAATCATAGAGGAAGAATCACATATTAGATTTTGTTAGGAGATACGTCATATGGTAGGAGGTAATCTAATTCGCATGATTATATTATATTTTAGTTTGAACTTTTACGTTATCTTATAGTGACAGTTCGGGAAATGGTAGATTTTAGAGTAGGATAGATTAGAAATCATAGAGCTATTAAGTTTTATTTTATTTATTTAATTCGAATGATTATATATTTGAGCCCTGAATTTTGACCTTATCTTATTTATTTAACAACCCTCTCATTGACTGCATACCACATCAAAAGAACTGGCAACGTAACCATAGGCCAAGAGTCTAGGAAGTACGTAACAGTACATTTATCCTATGTTTATTTTCAACTTAAATATGACAGACATTGGTCTAAAAATAAACGTAGCGCGACATGATTCCACCATATTCCGAGTCTCCTTTCATAGCGCAATACAATGTTGTAATGCTGAGGGACTAAATTCATCGACATTATAACTTATTTAGCGTTACAAGGCGTAGTCACAACATGCTGAAAGAATTATTTCTGCAGAGAGACAAAGCGAGTAATATTTTATTCACCAGGGAAAACTCCTTCACTGCCATCAACTGCAGTGCTGCTAGCAAACTTACTCAGCATCGTTGTCCTATCGACAAACGGACTTTGTTTTCTCGAAGAGATCTTCACTAACATAACTGAATGCAACACTGTCTGATAAGATTTAAGTTGCGTGACCGTTTCAGTTAAGCGGCAACGTTTTTCCCAGTACGAACTGTTTTTAGTGAATTTTCTTAAAAAAATTCACTAATGAGGAGATCTCGACTTTTGAATTTTGAAAAAATGTCTTCAAATGAGCGCTAATTAGGCCCCCCAGAACACATATCCGGGGTCAGTTTGAATTTTTATATGTTTATATATATATATATATATATATATATATATATATATATATATATATATATATATATATATATATATATATATATATATGTATCACACCGATAACTCAAAAAATAATGGGCCGATTTTGATTAAATTTGGTGAATAAATTCCTTTTGCAAATGGCTTGGATAAGTTCGTTAGCCAGGAAAATCTGCCCAGGTTTTCCCGGAAAATTTTGTGTTTTCTTTCGAAAAAAATTTATATCTCCCGAATTAACAAAGTAAGGGCAACCAAATTTGGTACGCGGGTTTATGTCCTTATATGTAAGTTACCTACCAAAATTTAGCTCTGTATGTCAAAAGACAAAAAAGTAATAGGCATTTAAAGAAAAATAAATTGGGGTTTTCCTCAAAACGTCAAAGTTGCGACTTAAAACGTCAAAATCGGCAACATTTTGGCAAATAACTTGAAACTAATACGGACTATGGAAATCAAATGTCTCAAGAAGGATGTTTTACAAACACTGAAGTCTTAGTTTCAACCGTCATTGTCCTTCATTTTACTAAAATGTTCCTAGAAAATTCATTTGAAATAGACGCTTTCCCTGATGCTTGGCAGTAGCCTTAGCTATAGAGTTTATCGTTTAATGGTATATAATTTTTGTCGAATTTTCGTAAAAAATCAATAAAGCTCAATATATCCGTTATTATACAAGATTTGAAAAAAATTTGTATATATTAATTATAGGGTGTCTTGAGTTACATCTTCAAAAAATATTTCTACAATCACAGGGTGGCCCCATCATTGGTGATACAAATTTTCTTTTTTTTTAATCAAACACGCCTTATGTTATTGCATTTTCCATCGAAATATAATGCATGTTTGTAAGAAAAGAAATTCTGGATGCAGCAAGTGCGTTATGGTAGCGAACTTTGATCAAATGCTTCATATTTGAATAGCCCAATTTGCTATTAACCTATAAGGTTGACCAAGAAACGAGTTTTTCCGGGAACACTTTGAGTCCACTTTTGGAAATCTTGGTACATTTTCACACAATAAAGTTATTTTTATGAAACATGGCACATTGCTTTTACTATATAGGTTATACTGGTAACCAAAATTGATGCCTGCTTTCTTAAAAAGAAAACACACATATTTGCAATAAAAACATTTTTATGAAAATTCACTACCATAACGCACTTGCTGCGTCCAGAGTTTTTATAGAGGTATCCAGCCAGCACATCAAAGACGATATCCTTTCAGTATCAGATGTTTCAGGCAATGTGATGTGTTTTCAGTGGCGACTAAATACTTTTGGCGCAAAAGTATCTAAATGAACAATATAATCAAGTTTAATTAGGTTTTAAATAGTACTGGCATAGAAAGTGTGTTGTGGTAGCAAGTTTTTATGAAAATGGACCAAATTTGAATAAAACTGACAGTTTGTTTTAAAGTATTTTGCATTTAAGTAAATAGAAAATATATAGTAGGGCTTATGACTAAAGTTGTCAGGGTTAGAAAATTAAAAGGCCTAGACGTAAAAAGTGCGTTATAAGAGCTAATTTTCATAATTTTTGTAATATATTACGCACTTTACCTTATCTCCTACGTTTAAATTTATTTATGTTTAAGTTTCTCTGTCAATTCTCTATCAGCTTAGTGTAAAAAGTAACTTAATTGTGTGACACTACATAGGTTAGAAAAAATGAAAATGACCAAAACATTATTTAATATTAGAAGAAATGAAAACGACTAAATCAATATTTAATATATCCATTCTTGTTCATTCTATTAAACTTTTTTAACAACAATAAATATAATTCACAGTGTTTTCCAAATGATGTGACTTTTTTCCGGGAAAACTTGAATTACAATGATTCAACAATACAGAACTTTGTCACATTACATGGCAACATTTAAGTTAAATTTTAGAAAAATAAATTGACGCGTTTAAAAGATATGGCATTTATAAGAATAAAGTTTCAATGAAATTCAAGTACATACATACTACAGGCACGTCAAAGAATTAGATAATAGAGATAAAATGTCAGTCTTAAATAATTACAAAAACAAAAGTCAAAGAATAACAACACCACTTTACATACAGGACCAACTACAAAACTATACAATCAGTTTACATTAAACCTAAATTTACAGTTATATCGGTGCTATTTTTACAGCCATTACTATCATTCTCTCCGTTGCTCAGGGCCTGTACACCTTTCAGTAAATTCACTGATATGATAAAAAGAATTGTCAACCAAAAATGATTTCAACCTATGTTTAAAGCAGCTCTGTGTATCGGTAGCGTTAATCTCATGAGGAAGCATATTAAAATAAAAACAGCCAGCATATACAGGTGATTTATTGTATGCCATATACTGGTAATTTGGCAAGTGGATGTCATTTCTTGCCCGGGTAGTGTAGCTGTGAACTGCACTGTTTTTATTAAACCTGTTCCTACGTGCATATGTGAAACTCAGGAGTTTATACAAATACACCCCTGTGACAGTCAACAGTTTTTTTAAAGTAGTCCTGCATGACTCTCTTTGTTGTAGTCCAAAAATCAGGCGGATTACTCGTTTTTGGCATACGAAAACCCTGTGTATATAATTTGCATGACCCCACACTATTATGTTATATGTCAGCACACTATACACTAAAGCAAAATACACATTAATTAGAGAAATTGCATTTAACGTGTTCTTCAGCTTCATGATCCAAAAATAGGCATTACCCAATTTGTTTGATATACCTTCTACCTGGGTCTCCCATGAGAGCCTATTATCTAAAATGCAACCTAAAAAGTTGGTGGAAGTACTTAAGGCAAAATTATTATCATTAAAATGAAAATTAATAACAATAGAAGGCTCTCGAGATCATCACATAAACTCTACACAAACTGTCTTAGAACTATTTACAATAAGGTGATTGCTGCAGCACCACTGACCAAAGTGCGACAAAATACTATTCACCTTACGTATAGCATCGGACAATACCGGATCCGAAACTACGATTGCTATGTCATCCGCGTACATAAACAACCTCCCACCTGTTAGATGGTTGGGGAAATCATTTACGTACAACATAAACATAAGCGGTCCCAGGACGCTTCCCTGCGGAGCGCAGCTTTACTTCATATTCATCAGATCTAACATCGTCCACTGAGACTACTAAGTCCGACCGCATTTAATTTTCTTTCGAGGAAAGTACAATTAATGGTATCATAATCGCGAGAGATGTCAGAAAATATGCCCACGGTGTGATGCTTTCTATCAACACAATCCGCAATATGCTGCACCATGTCCGCGCAGGCCAGTTCGGTGGAATATCCCTCGCGAAAACCATACTGACTAGGAGACAATACGTTATTTTTACTTAGGAAGTCCGTTATCCTGTTATGCATAATCCTTTCCAAGATCTTGGAAAACGGACGCAGTACCATTGCAGGTCGGTAGTTTTCCACCTAGAACGGATCGCTTTTTTATATATTGGTACCCCCTGGCATTTTTCAATTCCGAGGGAAACTGGCCTAACTTAAGCGAGGTATTCATGATTACCCTTAGATAAGGTGATATCAATTCGGAAAGTTGCTTAATAACAGTAACTGCAATATTATCCAAGCCAGTGGATCTTTTAGTTTTAAGTCTATGAATAACGTTTGTTATTTCAGTGTCCGTCACTGGATACAAATAAAAACTATCGCGCACCATTATGGAGGTTGTACACTATTTATAGTTAAGAACATAATATATATATATATATATATATATATATATATATATATATATATATATATATATATATATATATATATATATATATATATATATATATATATATATATATATATAGTACCCTACGAGTAATAAAAATGATTTTATCTCTTTTGGCATTTTGGGTACAGGGAATTTTTTATAGCATCTAATTTCTTTGGGTTTGGTTTGATCCCGTCTAGTTTTACCACATGTCCTAGACTTTCGGCCTATTTTTCAAAAAAATTGCTTTTATCTAACTGTTTTTAGCGAATTTTCATTAAGAAAAATTCGCTAATAGAGAGGTCACTATGAAAAGCTTTTGAAAACATTTCTTCAGATGTGCGTGAATTTGGGTCCCTAGAACTTAAAACCAAGGTCTGTTAAAAATTTTATATGTATACATATATATATATATATATATATATATATATATATATATATATATATATATATATATATATATATATATATATATATATATATATATATATATATATATATATATATATATATATATATATATGTATGTATGTATGTATCCGAGCGTTAACAAAAAATACTAAACTGATTTCAATCAAACTTGCCAAAATTTCTTGTTTGGGCGAAAACCGAGGTCGAGTTCCTTAATAAGCCTTTATGCTCAAGTTTTTCCGGTGGAAAATCAGGGAAAACTTTTTGTAAGCGCTATATTTTTGTAAATATCAGAGTAACTGGAATGAGACCTTACATGTGGCTAGAAATAGTGCAAATAAACATAGGTTTTGAATTTTAAGTCATTTGGTGCACAATATTTAGGGTTGTTTCCAAATTACATATATATATATATATATATATATATATATATATATATATATATATATATATATATATATATATATATTTGTGTGTGTCTATAATTAAAAAAAAATGTTCGGGATGCAGCAAGTGCATTATAGTAGTGAATTTTCATAAGAATTGTACACAATTAGTAAAGCATATTATTTAAAATAATTATTTAAATTTAAATGGACCTGGGAGACCCCCTTTAGATATCCCAGTTAGCGATTATTGAAATAGGTTTCTATTTTCTATGGAGCTAATAAATTATACTTTGGTAGAGATATATGTTAATAGACAAAAGCTTTCTTGAAAAAAATAAATGATTTACAAAAGGGATGTACCTGCCAAATCATAAATGTGGCAGATATTTTTTCTTTTAATCGCTTGGGTGGTTTTGTTTTATCAACCCAATCGAACTAGTTTCTGCAAACAAAACAACAACAAAATGTTTTTTAAAACCAACTTGTTGTTATCCCTGAAGCTCTTTATGTTATTTTTCTTTAATTTAGTACCCAGGCTGCGTTTACATAGGTGTTGCTATGGTTTAAGATTGAAGATTCTAGCTTAATAGAAAATTGAGTTATCGGATTTCAAATATTTTTACAAAAAGTCTCTACTATAATGTGTTTGCTGCAACCAGACCTTTTTCGACACTGATTTATTGTTGCTGTATCAAAACTTTTTGAAAATAATGAAATATTGTAGCTCTATATGTAAGACTGACAAACAAGGCAACCTAAATTTCTTTTGTGGAAAAATATTTCAAACAAATGAAATGGGGTCACAATTTAAACATAAATTAAAAATCTTGGTTCGCTGCTTTGTCGCAGAGGTTTCCCTTCCCCTACTGTATGCATACAATCACCCTTAATGCATAGACAAAAACAATGTAAACAAGAAAAGTTTCTTGTAATCAACCCGCAAGAAAGTTATGGGACCTGCGGAAAATATAGGGGTTCTGGGCGGGATAAGCAGAATTTTAAGGAGGTATAGCTGCAAAATGGGATAAAGGCAGCTTATAGAGGTCCAACTAAGCAGGATTTTTTGCATTTTTGGCTCACTTACTTTTTATCTTCTTCCCCGCCCAACACCCCTATCCACCACTGGTCCCGTAATTTTGGGGGCTGTTTGCAAGAAATATTTCTTGTAATTTGTGCATCCAGACGGATATTTTAGCATGTGTCTAATTTTTTTTCTAAAGGCCCCCGTGTGCTAATCTGAAAATTTTTCGAAATTTTAATTTTAATTTACAAAACGATTGTCCTGCCAAATAATAAATGTGGTAGGTATTTTTCCTTATTAGTCGCTTGGATTATTCGTTTTAGTCCACTCAATCGAAACAATTTCTACAAAAAAAAATAACAAAAATAGTTTTCTAAAATAAATTTATCGTTGCTTGTGAAGCTCATTGTGTTATTTTTTAAATTTAATACCCACGCTGCTTTTATATAAGTTTTAGTATGTATCAAAACTGAAGATTCTAGTTTAATGGGAAATTGAGTTATCACCATTTGGAATAATTTTACCAAAATTCGCCACCATAACGCAATTGCTGCACCTAAACCCTTTTTAACATTTACTACTATTGCTGTATCCATACTTTTTGAAAATGAAATAAATATAAACAATACAAAATTTTGAAATAAAAATTTTAATTTTTTATACATCTGTTTATTGATATAATTTAAACTACTGCATGATATTATGTAGTTTCAGTTATCTCAAATTTTCCATATACGACATGAAGAATCAATAATAATGAAAATTTACTAAAAACTAAAAGTAAACAATACGTATCTTATCCCAAGATTCTAAGGTATTAGCTGAGTCTTATTATTTGTTTATGACACCTGTAAACAAAGAAGGAGGAAGAAGATAACTCGAATTCGACTCCCCCCCTACTGCCAGTTGCAAAATAACAATGACAAATAGCTAACTGGCGTTGTCAGATTGAACTACCTAGGAGAGGGCGATGGGTTTTAAGTACCTTGAAGAATGGGAAGCTTAATTTTTATACATAATAAAACGTTGTTCTAGATTGCCTTTAAACAAATTAAATAACTTTCATTAAATTTTTTATTTAGTACTATATTTTCTGATATCTTCAAATTTAGATGACAGTTTTTGCAAATGGCAACCCGCTGATTGTTTATTGTGACATATTTCTCTAACCTGTTCGTTTGAAGTCTAATCTGGAGCTTTTGTTTGTAATAGCAGCGTAACTGTGATATATCTGTCTGACCTTGTCTAACATTATAGGCACCCATTCGGTGGTAATTTCAGAATTTACTATACCGATTAAATTCAAATTTGATAGAGGGGTCCTCTCATACAATATCTACGTGCCTGTAAAGTTTTAGTTTCGGACTTCTAGTAGTTCAAAAGATATTGCGTTTTCAAACAGTTTTTCACATTTTTTTTCTGAAAGTGTGTGTGTCCAAATTATCTAAACTCATCCAAGCTAATAATAAAATGACGGGAAATGCCAAATTTTGTTTCCGATTGGTGAAGTATTTTTTGAGTTATCGGGGATATATATATATATATATATATATATATATATATATATATATATATATATATATATATATATATATATAATATATACATATATATATATATATATATATATATATATATATAATATATATATATATATTATATATATATATATATATATATATATAAACTTTCCAAATGACCTAGGATTTGTGTTCTAGGCGCCCTAGTTTGCGCTTATTTAAAGAAATTTTCCAAAAATCTTGCCATCGACATCTCTCTATTAGTGAATTTTCTTGATGAAAATTCACTAATATTGAGCCGATTTTAATGACATTTATCAGATTCCTTCCTCTTGTGAGTGGCTTGTATTCAGTTTTCTGGGAAGACTGTAAGTTTACTTTCAAAAATAACAAAGTTATGGCAACTAAATTTTGCAGGCGATTTTACATTGTAAAAAGTAAACTACATATCAACATTTAGATCTCTCAGGTGAAATATGAAAAAGTTATTGGCATTTAATAAAGACAAATATCAGTGCCAATAAAAGTCAGAGAAGATGTAATAGCAAAATGTTGTATGTATTACATCTTACAGATAACGTTTATTTTTTACTCGATAAAAAATATCAGGAAGTATGAGAATTTTTTTTAAATTTTATCATTTTTCTCCTGTAAATATCAGAGTGGCGATTTGAAACGTCAAAAATGAAAAGCTTCTAACTAATGAGGTTTTTAAATGGCAAATATTGCAAGACATATATATTAGAAGGTACTCTCTTTATATTTCAAATGGTATAATTTGATTACAATATTTACCAAAATGCATCTAAAATATACCTTACATATTACAAATAAATAACCGAAGACCATCATCTGTTATCTACGTGTTATTATAGTTTGATTTCCGTGGTATAATGGCCAGGCGGTTTAGATACCTGACTCGTCAGCAAGCAACGTTGGGGGACGTGGGTTCAAATATCAGTGGTGACTGAATTTAAATAATTATTTTTGTCTCTGATTTAATGTTAACCTTATCTGATCTGATTATGCAATCTCAATCATTTTTATAACGACTGTTTGTTGAAAAAAATTATTAATGAAAGGATGAGGACTTTTAAGACTTTTAAGTTCAATTTTAATAGCAGCCGTTGTTACCCTTAGTTGGAAACGTACCATGGAGCATTTACTATTGAGCGAAGTATTTTGGATTGCTGTCTTTGTACGGATATTTGTTGGTTTAGCGCCTCCCCAAAACTGGATTCCGTAGGTCCAGATTGGTTTTTAAAATGCCTTGTAGATCAATAGCTTGTTGCTGATGGTGAGCTTTGATTTTCTTCCTAGGAGCCAGTGCATCTGACGAAACTTAAAATTTATTTGTGCTTTCTTTGACTGTATATGCCTTTTCCACGTTAAGCGTTGATCAAGATGTACACCAAGATATTTTGCTTCAGTGTTTACAGGTATGTGGTTGTTGAATAGAGTTACTCTTGGGCAGGTCGTATTTTTATTAGTAAATGTTACTTGAACTGATTTGCTTTCATTTACACTGAAACGCCATTTCTTAAACCATTTACTGATCTCGTCCAAGTGTTGTTGTAAGTTTTGTGAAGCTATCTCACCTTTTCGATGCGATGATAGTATTGCATTGCAATATCATCAGCAAAAGTTAAGTTTATTTTCTTAACATTTTTGCACTTCTTCAAACAATAAAGTCATTTGATGAATATGGTATTTTTTTTATTATACTGGGAATAACAAATTCAGCTGGCCTGTTTTCTTAAAAAAACATACTTGATATTAAAAATATTTTTTATAAAAATACACTACGTAACGCACTTGCTGCGCCAAAATTTTTTTAACACCGCTAATTAATAATATTTGAAAGCATTTTTGTATTTTTGATTATTGCTTAAAAGGTATAAAATCTGCAAAAATAAGTACATACAGAAAACTCTAACAAAATATATATCAGCAAAATATGCTGGAACGTGGGTGTTCAAAGTTTTCATGCTTGGAGGGAAGCCATTTGCAGATGAAACAGGATAAAACAAAAGAAAAAAAGAGTTGTGAAAGTGGCGAATATCGCATCAAGTCGGCGGTGAAAAGAGCAAAAGAGGCAGAGCCAACTGCGTATGTTTGTAATATGACGTAGTGCTCTCAGGTGGGCCAGCCCGGTGTAATATAGCATGTCGCTTGGCTCCAATGTGCCTCTACATCCTGTTAATGTGAATATATGCATTAAGTTTTCAGAGGCTCTCCCTAAATTTATAATGACTAAATTCACAAACTTTGTTAAAACCAACTTTAAATTACTTCAGACATGAACCGGCGCAGGCTTTATTATTATTAGACCCTAATCAACATAGCCTTATTATCCGACATGTCAACAAGATACCACAAACTACTGCAGCCAGAGTTCCCGCTCCTACATTTACCGAAATTTAATGAGATATACAAGGATACGGTATTTGAGTTTTCTCTGCTTAAAATCCATTTAATTTACTTCTGGAGAACATTTGCCAACACATTATGAGCTACCGATCTACGACAGCCAATCTCAAAGTTTATAAGTGGACGAGATACAACGCCGGTAGGATATCGCCAGCTTGATCCAGTTTTTAAGCTCCTATGAAACTCGTCCTTTATTTATTTAGAATCTTAGATTGTTGTAAAAATTACAAACTGAATTTATTTACTTATCTATTTTTTGTCTATTTATTTGTTTATTAAATTATACATAATGCTACGCTTATACAGCGTGTCCCATTGTAGTTGAAATTGCTCTGTATATCTGTAGTTAGTAATAATAGAATCTTTTGGTTTGCTCGAACTTAGGCTACTTTTTTGATGACAGAGCCGCAAACTAAATTATCATAGCCCTCTTAGTTTGAAAGCTACAGGACGATATCGAAAATATTGCATTTTCAGGTACCGCTTGTATTTCAGTTGTCTGACAAATTATCAAAAAGTAAAAACGAATCCTTTTATAACTTTTTACGTGGAATCAATAGGTGTAGTTAGTTTTTTCGAAATGTAGCTGTTGTTGAAATATTGACCAATGTTGGTTTTGTTAAATGGGATATCCGCCTCAAGCTCCAACGGCAGCAAACCCTTCTGGACTCTTGTTAAATCCATTGGGAATAATTTCTGGAAGAGCACGTTCCCACCTCTGGTTTCAGGGAATGAAATTGTTTCTACCGCCCTGGGCAAGGCTAAACTTTTTTTTTCGTTGTTCGCCGGAAATTCTACTTTCAACCTACCTCCATCCAAATGTGCAACCACCAACAGTCCCCAATGTCGCGCATAAAATGACTGATATCATTTTCAAAACTAAAAAGGTACGAAAGATGTTGTCTTCTCTTAATACCAGGAAAGTCTCTGTCCTTGACGAGATACCAGCAATTGTTTTCAAAAAATGCGCACCAGAACTTGCTGCTGCCCTGGCTTGTCTCTTTCAGACATATTACAATAGAGGCATATTCCCTAGTAATTGGAAAACTGCTCGAGTACAACCCGTCCCCAAGAAAGGATCCAAAGCACTTCCTAGCAACTATAGGTCTATTTCTCTCCTTTCAGCCGTCTTCTGATGGAAAAGTATATAAACACCGAATTACTAAAATTTTCTGAAAAACACAGTCTAATCCAGGACAGGCAGTATGGATTCCGTCAGCGCAGATCAAGTTCCGACCTCCTTTACTTTGTCACCTATTCTTGGAACAAGTCTATGGAACTACACGGTGAATTCCAGATTGTCGCTCTAGACATATCCAAAGCATTCGACTAGGTCTGGCACGCAGCGCTGCTTAATAAACTTCCTGCCTGTGGCCTACCACCTAAACTCCGTACCTGGAGGGCAAATTTCCTCTCCAACCGGAGCATTTCTGTTGCAGTGGATGACCATTTCTCTAAACTGTATCCAATTAATGCAGGAGTTCCTCAAGGTTTAGCTTTAGCCCCTACTTTGTGTCTTCTCCACATGAATAACCTCCTCTCTAGCACATATAACCCCACAGTTACGCGGACGACAGCACACTCCACTCAAATATATCAAATATTCTAAGCATGTCTCTTTAGCCCAATTAGATTTGGATCGCAGACTCATGGAGGGTTCTCTCTCTGTGGATCTCTAAAAATATTAGACTGTGGAAGTAGAAATCTTACACAATTCAACCCCACCAAATCTCAGTCTTGTTTTCTATCTCATATGAGATACACCAGCCCTAGATCTAAATATCTTCCCACCTTGGCACCAAAATGCGGGGGAGCACCATTTTGCTGAAAACAAATTGTTTCATTCGGTATATTTGGATCTACTAAGTTGGAAAAATTACAGCTAGAGCAGGCATCAACTCGAAGGTTAAGAAATCCAGGTACCGTTCAGCTGTGAGGTTTCCTTAAAAAAAGAATGGCCCTAAAATTCGGTTATTAATGATACCTTCCCATACATTTACTTTCTGGGGCCGCTGAGTATGCGCTTCAAATATCCATCGTGGATTTTCTCGACTACAGAAACGATAATTATGTCTGTTAACCACCCCGTTTAAATAGAAAGTAGCATCATCAGAAAATAATATGTTCTGTGGAAACCTATTATTCTCGTCACACCGTCTCATCATTTCCTCGCAAAATTGCAAACGCCTGTCATAGTCATCTTCTAAAAGCTCTTGGACCAGATATACTTGATAAGAGTGGTATTTTTCTGCTTTCAAAAATCTTCCAATAGTAACTCTAGATGTATCATGATTTTGAGCCAATGAAACTGTTCAGACATGCCGATTATCCTGCAGAGATAATGCAATACCTAATTTTTTATCGTCGCCTAAAACACGTGGCCGTCCATTCCTAGGCAAGTCCTTTACTGTGCCATGTTCATCAAATTTGTGGAATATTTTACTAACAGTGCCCTGTGAAATTTGTTTTTCCGGATATTTAGCATTAAATAAAGTGCACACTTTGACTTCTTATTTTATCTCCACCTCCTAACAATATCAAGACTTCGATACGCTGATTTTCCGAATAAACCATTTTTGTTTAGAAAATTGTAAAATAATACTTCCGAAATACCTAAATTAATTTCACAAGTTTAAAATGTCACAAAATGACAGAACGTGAAACAATGAAAATCGTTTACCTGGAAAGTCAAAAAACACATCAATGATTTATCATTTCCGCTTATTTAAATAGGGATTTAAAAAAATATTTAACAGTCGCCATTTGAAATAGCTTGACAGAATCGCGCCAAAATTTATAAGCATACTGTACGAGATATTAGCTTTCAAATAATGTATCACAAGTTGTACGTTTCTATTTAAAAAAATATCGATGTGGCGATATCTTTGACAAATGTTTATAAAAAAAACAAACGAATAACGTCAAAATGTGAGCATATATAAAACTAAATTTACGTGTCCGAGCGTTTTCCCCAAAGGTTAAAGGTTAAGGGTATATTAATTTTATTCCGGACTTCTGGGCAGCCCTATATATATATATATATATATATATATATATATATATATATATATATATATATATATATATATATATATATATATATTGATATAGATAAACATTAGTAAAAGTTTGGACGCAACAAGTGCGTTATGGTAGCCCATTTTTGTATAGGTATAGACTTAGTTTCAAATTTTTATTACCTGATTTTCTCATAACTTAAAAATGTCAATTTTTGTATGTAACAAAAATCTATCTAAGAGAAACAAATTGATCGAACCAACTTTATTATTTTAGGACGCACGTTATCGTATGATATTGTAACATGCTGCGTGTATTTAATAAACGGGACATGTCACACGTGTCAACGCCGTTGACTTTTAAGCTTCCGAATTAACCCCTTTTGTGACGTCAGCGTCCAAGTTCCTTCAGTGACGTCAAACTCGGCGGTCGGTTGTTTTACCGCACCCAACTCATGAAGACACGCCTGCTTTCGAGCTAATTTTATGAAGTGTCTGCGATAAGCGAATCTTTGTATACGCTTGTAACGCATGCCACGCTCTCTTTTGAATCGACCAAGAGATGGAATCGTACAGCTAAATTTAAGTGGGAAAACAGCATGCCTAACTAAATGGGTAAGTCTTACATTTATCCAGTTGATCATACATTTCTTGGCTTGATAATAATGGTTGATTGCTTGTTAATGTATGTATACTGAACTTACTTTCGATGATTGTTTTCTTTATTATAAATTTCATACTGTTAAACGGTGGCTTGTGGTAGCGTAAGTTTGGTAATTAATTGCTATTATACTGTTTTAAATGCATGGTAAAGAAGTCATTTGAGATTATGTTTCACATATGTTGGTTTATTTCCAATTAGTGCCCCAGATACATTTTGTAAGTAAACCTAACCTGCTACCAGCCGCCTTATGTAAATGATTAAGCCCTGAACCGTTACTCATGCACTTGGAATTTTATAGCACCCCGTAAGTAAAGGGCCCTTCAACGACATTGTAAGTAGAGGGTCCTTCAACACCACCGTGAAGGAGCCCCCTGAATGGAGCATCGTAAGTAGAGGGTCCTTCAACACCATTGTTAGCAAGGAGCCCCCTGAATGGCACATCGTTAGCAAGGAGCCCTCTTTAACAACACCATCAAGGAGCCCCCTGAATGGCACATCGTTAGCAAGGAGCCCCCTTTAACAACATCATCAAGGAGCCCCCTGAATGGCACACCGTTATTAACAACACCGTGAAGGAGCGCCCTGAATGGAACATCATTAGTAAGAGCCCTCAACAACAACATCATTAAGGAGTTCCCTTCAACACCATCGCCAGGGAGGAGCCCTCTCAACCTGAAGCTAAAAGTTAAGTACACTATTTATCTGTGGCTTTCTTTTTCTTTTGTAGAGTGTGCTCCACAATTCATTTTTTCGGGTGTTATAAGTAATCGAGTCATATTTTTCTTTCATCTAATTTACTAAATTAAATTCACTGCATTGTATAGAGTCAATAACTTTTTAAATAAACTGATTTTATTCATAATGCCTGATTTTATTTGTACCTCTTAAAACCTACCAACTGCAAGTGCCTAAACCCAAGCCCTGAGATAATTTGTGCCATATTATATTCATATTATATTATTTTAGTGTTCAATATATATTTTACATTATACTGCCACCCAAACAGTGTGTCATTTATTACAGTTAGTAAACTATTTTTCATTATACTGTCTCCACAACGTGGGGTTCAGTAAATATTTTTCGTTACAATATTTTTTGGGATTTTATGTGATTTGACAGTTTTAAGGAAACCCGCTACAATAACGTATCTACTTGCTGCATCCGGACTTTTTTTTTATTGTTTAATTTTCTTAGTGATGAAACTGTGAATGCGCTGGAACACCAGGTCTGTTTCATATTAAGCTTATAAGTACATGTTACGTGTGTATTTCATAATATAATTTCCATATTTATATACTAAGTTTCAGGTGGGTAACCATAATAACGGACTTTGGGCCAACTGTAGTTCATAGGTGCACATTATTAAATTAATCCTTAACGACTGTTTCACAAGGCTACGAACTCCAAAGTTCTGTCCCTTCTCTTACAGGATTTACACGTCACTTTACTTAGTCTAACTACATTAACATTACTACTGTACTACTCATTGCTTCTAGTTAGAATCTTTTTACTTTTGCATTGTTAGTTTCTAATTTATGCATAGATATAATAACTATACTGGCCCATTTGTCTCCATAAATCTTTTTTCTTCTACTGGAGTGTCAAGGAAAATTTCGATATTGACATGACCAGCTCTCTCAGATTTTCATTATATTTCTTCAGTATAATCCTTATATGCAATGCTAGTTTTAATATATATATATATATATATATATATATATATATATATATATATATATATATATATATATATATATATATATATATATATATATATATATATATATATATATATGCGATAACTAAAGAAAAAAAAAACATTTTGAAGAAATTTGCCGTGTGCTTTATTTACCGCAGACTTTTGCCCAGTTTCATAAAGCAGAATGAAATATTTAAGGACCAGCTAGCTAGTCAAGGCTTTAGACGACCAATCACCGCTTCAAAGTATTTGGCGGCCATGGCAAAAATCCGAATCATAGTCTGTGATTGGTCGTTAAATATTAAATATTTAATCGAGCTTTGTCAATTTGGGTATTACTCTTACTTTTGTTACTTAAATTTAAAATGTCTAGAGCCTTGGTACATATATTTCTTTAAATGTAGATGTAAAAACTTCTTCTCTGTCTCCGACAATACAGTTTTCAGACGCGAGAATCGTTTTGCTAACAAAGTTAGCGTAATCAAAGTGGTGAATAAACTAAGCGAATAAAAACTAGAGCTACAATTTTCATCTTAGTTGACAAGCAATTGGAACAGAGTCCTCTACGAAGGTGATAAACCCCCATTGATTAGACGAAAATCCCTGTAATTAAAACTTGATTAGCTGCTTTGTAAAACCGTTATTAAATATTCCTTCTAAGAAACAGGCAGTGATCATTAAGATAACAATTCGAACAATCAACTGCATAGCACGAGACCTGCTCTATTTAGCAAAAAAATTTGTTAAAATTTTTAACGATATATATATATATATATATATATATATATATATATATATATATATATATATATATATATATATATATATATATATATATATATATATATATATATATATATATATATATATATATATATATATATATATATATATATATATATATATATATATATATATATATATATATATATATATATATATATATATATATATATATACTTTCGTAAGCGTGTTACTGTCGCGACTGCCTCACAGTTTTTATTAAGTTGAAATTTTCTTTATCTATATTATGATTATTATCCCAACTGTGATACGGAATACATGATTTATCAATAGTGCCATATCTCAGTTACGCTAAATGTTCTTTAAATCTAGTTCTAATTATCCTTTAGTTTGGTCAACATATTTAAGTTCACAATACTTACCCCCTATTTCACAGACTCCGGACACTTCTGTGGTTTTATCTTTATCCTTTAAGATACCTAGCAAGGTCTTAAACGTATTTTTTGTAGAAAACGTTAGCGATAAATTGTTCTTTTTTCTAATGCTATTGAAACATGCCGTGGTTCGCCGTTCAAACGATAAACAGACAACGGTTTTGTCTGAGATCTTTTTTTCTGAAAGTCGTAGATTATTCTAACATTTACTTTGTTTTATATTTATTGGCTAGTTTTTCCACTAAGCAGACAGAGTAACGATTATACTTGTGTCTCTATTTTTTAAAATAATATTTCGACAACACACCACTAAGGCTTACAGACTAAACACTATCGTACCGCCAGTGTCGACAAGGAGGAAAAAGGCAACTTGTTAATTCTGGACTTGAAGGTTTGGAAGTTCGGGGGCGAAGGAAAAACATGTACCGGCAAGGAAATCCACAACTTGGCAGCCCTCGAGACAAAAGAGCGGGCATAACAAGATGTTCTGTGTCTGGTGACCTGGACAGTTAAAGGGAGCATTCGCTCTGTTCCCCTGGTAGATATGTTGGGGGCAGCAGGTGGAGAAACTATGGAAGAAAGCCCCTCTGAGCAGTGCCCGTGCAGATATCTATAAAAGAGAGGGAGGTCACCAACGGCACGTCGGTGGGCAAGGGACTGCAGCCTTTGGGCGAGGGTAGGGTCACCGATGAGACGTATAGCTCTATTATGAATGGAGTCCAGGATAGCGAGTGTAGAAGCGGCAGAGGTACCCCAGATGTAGGAACCCTCCATGAGTCTGTGATCCTCATCTAATTGATCTAAATAGACAGGCTTAGAATATTGTATATTTGAGTGGAGTGTGCTGTCGTCCGCGTAACTGTGAACTGGGTTGGATGTGCTAGAGAGGAGGTCATTTATATGGAGAAGAAACAAAGTAGGGGCTGAAGCTGAACCTTGACGGACTCCTGCATTAATTGGATACAGTTTAGAGGAATGGCCATCCACGATTACAGAAATGCTCCGGTTGGAGAGGAAATTTGCTGTCCATGTACAGTGTTTTGGTGGTAGACCATAGGCCGTAAATTGCAGCGCTGCGTGCTAGACCTAGTCGAATACTTTGGATATGCCTAGTGACAATCTGGGATTCACCGTGTAGTTCCATAGACTTGTTCCAAGAATGGGTGATAAATGAAAGGAGGTCGGCAGTTCATCTGCGCTGACGGAATCCATACTGCCTGTCGTGGATTAGACTGTGTTTTTTAAGAAATTTTAGAAATTCGGTGTTTATATACTGTTCCATCACAGAATGTTCCGGAAAAAACGAGTCCGATTTTCTTGGCTATATAAAGTCTAAAACTGACTTCGTATTTAAGTTCCAGGTGTCCTAGTTTGCGCTCATTTTAAGAGTTTTTTTTCAAAATTCAAAAGTCGCGATCTCCTCACTAGTGAATTTTTTTAGAAAATTCACTAATAAAAACCCACACAAAGTGCCAAATTTACGTTTCATTTCGCTTGAAGGTAAACAGTGTACCATAATGTACATGACCATTAACAACTTTCCATTAAAGCAGAATATAATTACTTATTAATGAACCATTAAAACTAGCGTTGCAATTCAGGTCACTGCGATTACCGCGAGATGATTAGGAGATGCTAATGTGTCTGTAGATTCCCCGTTGTGTAGAACATATAGAGTATGAAACTGTGAAACTATCAGATCCCCGGAGACTCCAGCACAAGGTAACGCCACTCCAGAATCAAATAAGCTCCCTAAAACGCAGATCGTTTCAATCAAAGTGTGCTTAGACTAGTAATTGATTGTATAAGAAAGCTCGACTTGGTGACGCTCAACCCTTTATTGAGCGGGAGCCTAATTTATGTTGTCTCTTTTACGTTTTCTCGCTGAATATTTCATTATTTGTTCAATGTGCGTTCCACATTCTAGAGAAAAGTTTGAATTAAGTTGTCGAAAAATATTTGCTCTTGCTTAAACTTTCCCTCTCGAATTTGTGAGGGTTGGAACGGAATTACGAGATTGGCGGGATAATCTACACTGCGAGCTAGGAAGCGATAGAGACAGAAGTGGCTTCACATAGATCTTCTGTGCGAGGACAAGTCGGTGAACAACGAGGGACTATGGCAAAGAGGCCACGGTTTCTCATTAAGGGTTTTTCGATTCGGAAAGCATGAAGTAAAGCTCTCTAAGAAGAACAGCAGTTTCAATTCAGATGGACTTACTTTGAATTACATCCGTGCGTAAACTTGAATGTTTTAATGGAACTGTTTCCTTTGTTTACTTTTTTAGTAAGAGGAGGTGTCGTTTTATGTTTTTAGAAAGAAACTTATTGCCTAACAGTTATTAATCGGAAATTGTAACAGTACTGCGACAGAAGAAACGTGCATAATAATTTAATAAGTTATAAATGAAACATGGAATATACTAATGGATTTCTGTAAATGCTAATAATCTAGCAATAACAAATACAATGTTCGAAGTCCCTAAGAAAAGGCTATCACGAAAAGCACCAGGGGATAAAGACGTATATCAACTAGACTTCGTTATTACCAAGCAATTTGTTTTATTTCAGCTACATACATTCTGATACATATATATATATATATATATATATATATATATATATATATATATATATATATATATATATATATATATATATATATATATATATAATATATATATATATATATACAACGTGTCCCAATAGTGTGTAATTCCTCTATATATCCCTTACCCTTAAAACTTTCCATAAAATTTTCTTGTGATTATCTAAATTATATCTAAAAAATATATTCAGCTTTATGGAGCTTCCCGTTGCACCGGAAGTAGCTATCAACTTCGTTATTTTAAATTAAATGCTATACGTTTTATTACATTTTTGGATAGAGATTAAACAATAAGTGTGACTTTGTGTAGCATTCTCGATAGCGATCTTTGATATTTTTGAAAATATTACGAATTTCTTTTTTTTTAGCTCCGATTTATGTGTCCTTTGAAACGACTGCTGTGAGCTGAGTTTTGAGTTTTGCTACCTCAAATTCTAAATATCACTAGACGACATTTAATACTTTAAAATGGTTAAAGATTAATTTATCACCATTGTACAGGGTGTATTATTTTGGGGTTATAGCATATCTAACTTTAAAGCAGCATAACTTCTGTTTTTCAAACTGAACACCCTGTTTTTTATGGATTAATCAGGCAGACCATTAAATTCTGCATCGACATAATATAGGTCTTTCTATAGCTATAGTTGATAGTTTTTGAGTTATGGTGGTTTATTTTAGTTTCGCTTGTAAAAATATTGGTACTGTCAGATTGTCACTGTATGAGACACATAATGATACTGTCAGATTGTCAGTGTATGAGGCACAGAGCATGTGAACAATGTCAGGTGACACCTAAACGTCTCCCTGACAAGAAAGTCAGCCGTTCTTATATCTCCATTGTTTGAGCTTACTTCCGTCTAATAAATGTTTGTTTTAACAATAATTTGAATAGAATTACCAAATAAAATGAGATACTCACGATGCAAATCACTTGATCATATCCTCGTAACTAGATAATGTGTCGACAAAAAAAAACTTATCGAATGCAACTACATGCAATGATTGTTATATAATGGACTTATTAATATTTTTACCATACAAAAAGTGAAACACAGTTTAATAAAGGTAGTTGTAATTATATGAACCAGAAAGTGAAGTAAATTATAATAACATAGCTATAATAATAATAATAGTAATAATCCACAGTCATTAACAGAAAAAAATAATCTAAAAAAAGCGATACATTAGAACTATTCGAAATTTTGCCCATTGACCTGAATACACAATCTAACCCTCCTCAAGAATTCTTCTTGAACATTGCTGCTGGCACATTTGCGAAGTTATTGCCCTGCACGCGACTGCAATTTTATATCTTAGTTCCTGTGGACGGTGTTTCATACAAAATTTCCTTGATATAGACCCGGAAAAACGGATATGTGCGATCAGGAGATCTTGCAGGCCACGAGACGGGACCACCTCGACCTATCCATTTATTGGGGTACCGATCATTTAAAAATCGGCGAACATTTATGTCATAATGTGCTGGTGCCCCGTCCTGCATAAACCACATACGTCGATTGTTATCTAGAGGCAACTCTTCCAAAAAAGCCTCTACATCTTCCTCCAATATACGCAGATATCCCTGCCCGTTGAGGTGCCCATCAAAGAAATATGGCCCAATAGATTAGTCCCAATTATTCCAGCCCAAACATTTATGGTAAAACGGTGCTGGTTGTCAACTGATCTGCAAAAGTTTGGATTTTCTGAAGCGTAATAATGAAAGTTGTGCCCGTTAACCCTACCACAACTTGAAAATAAAGATTCATCACTGAACATCACGTAATTAAAAAAAATCTCACTTTCATTGTACTTAGCTACTGCCCACTCACAAAAACTGAGGCGACTTCGAAAATCTGCATTCGTCAAGGCCTACTGCAGCTTCATTTTATATGGATGAAACTTGTATTTTCTCAATGTTCTGTTCACTGAAGATTTTGATATAAGTGTCATATCAACTAATTCTTCAGTATTATAATTCATTTAAAATTAAATAACACAAACGTTAGCACATAAAACTTGTCTCAAGCACCTGAGAACTGAAAATAGTTATAGTTCTGGTTAGGTGACATTTATCTGTCATCTGACAATAAATATTAGTTGGTTCATTCTCTGCGCCTACTGTATCTGACAGTACCATTATTTTTACAAGCGAAACTAGAATAAACCATTATAACTCAAAAACTATCAACTATAACTATAGAAAGACCTATATTACGTCGATGCAGAATTTAATGATCTACCTGATTAATCTATAAAAAACAGGGTGTTCTATTTGAAAAACACATGTTATGCTGCTTTAAAGTTAGATATGCTGTAACCCCAAAATAATAGACCCTGTACAATGATGATGAATTATTCTTTAACCATTTTAAAGTATTAAATGTCGTCTAGTGATATTTAGAATTTAAGGTAGCAAAACTCAAAACTCAGCTCATGGCAGACGTTTCAAATAACACATAAATCGGAGTTAAAAAAAGAAAGTCGTAATATTTTCAAAAATGTTAAAGATAGCTATAGGGAATGCTACATAAAGTTACACTTATTTTGTAATCTCTATTCAAAAATGTAATAAAAAGTATAGCATTCTATTTAAAATAACGAAGTTGATAGCGTGCAACCGGAAGTTTCATAAAGCTGAATATATTTTCTGAATGTAGCTTTGATAATCACAAGAAAATTTTGTTTAAAGTTTTTTCGGTTAGCTCTAAGGGTAAGGGATATATAGAGGAATTACACACTATTGGGACAGCCTGTATATATATATATATATATATATATATATATATATATATATATATATATATATATATATATATACTACCGAAAGTCGTAAATCAAACTTCACATGAAGAGCCTCAAGTCCTTTCAGAGAAACCCTATATGATCTTATCAAAAAGTTTAAGGTTTTCAAGATATTGACAATTTTGTGAAAAAAATGAAAATTGTCAAATTTTAAGGTATTTTGCCCCAACAACCCCCCCTCCCGGGATGTGTTCTTTGTGCCTGTTAATCCTTGATAATAGCGTTTTCGAACCAATTTGCAATATTTTGTATTATTATTCAGAAAATCTGAAGAAAAAAAAACGGACTTTGCTTCCCCAATGTTTTTAAAATTTTGAATAAACCTCCGTACTGAAAAAAAAATGTTAGTAAAATTTACTAGCTGATAGTTTCAAAAACTTTGCTGTTTTATGGAGATTCTGAAATGGTATAAAACATTTTCAATATCTCTTAAACGTAATTCACTGTCGACGATTGAAAGTAAATTTGGAAGTGGAATCAGGTAGCTAATAAATGAAAATAAACAGATTGTGACATTTACAAAAATTATTCTATTCATAACGGATGCTCTATTTGACGGCCATTCTGTCTTATACATAAACGATATCGTCTTAGGATTGATCCTCTTAGTCTTCTTAGACCGCTTTGTGAAATTTATTGAGCTCCTGTTCAGGTTCTTTGACGTGTACCTGCCCGGGTATGTCTGATTCAAGTATTGCCTTACTGCTAAGGCAGAGTGGGCTCAGCATCCATCATTTTGAAGCCACATTGTTCTTCGAAGTCTAATGAGGTGTCTTCCAGCAGTTCTGGCAAATTGTTTTGTAAAAATGCCAGATATCTTTGGCCATTTAACGCAGGGCGCTGTTCCACTAGTCCCAAAAGTGTTCCGTTCAAAATACCGTCCCAGATATTTATCTTAAATTGGTGCTGTGACCGATCCCCTCTGAAATCACGTGGATCTTCAATTTTCCAACTGAAAGTTATGGAGGTTCATGTAAAAAATCATTTGTACATGCTGACTCGCCACTCCATAAAACTTTGTCGAAGAAATTTGGATCTTGTATGATTTTTCTTAACATAATTTCGCAAAATAGCTTTCGCCTTGCGTATTCACGCAGTTCCAAAATTTGGACCGTCTGAATATGGTACCCTATACCTTTTTAAAATTATATGCGTAGTAGACGTTGAGACACCAGTTCGTCTCTGTACTTTCCACGTCGAGGTACCATGTTCTTCGATAACAGCGCTATTAGAATGCCTGGCATCGATCGTGTTGATCGAATTGGACGACCGGGAACTGCAGACGAGGATGCTGTTCTGGATGCTGTTATCGAAGAACTTGGTACCTTGACGCGGAAAGTATAGAGACGAACTGGTGTCTCAACGTCTATTACTCATATAACTTTAAAAAGGTATGGGGTATCATATTCAGACGATCCAAATTTTGGAACTGCGTGAATACGCAAGGCGCAAGCGATTTTGTGAAATTATGTTAAGAAAAATCATACAAGTTTCTAATTTCTTCGATAAAGTTTTATGGAGCGGCGAGTCAGCATGTACAAATGATTTGGTACATGAACCTCCTTAGCTTTCATAGTTGGAAAATTGAAGATCCACATGAGTTCAGAGAGGATCGATCCCAGCATCAATTTAAGATAGATCTCTGGGACGGTATTTTTAACGGAATAATTTTGGCACCAGTGGAACTGCGCCCTACGTTAAATGTTCAAAGATATTTGGCGTTTTTACAAAACAATTTGCCAGAACTGCTGGAAGACACCCTAGTAGAACTTCCGAGAACAATGTGGATTCAAAATGATGAATGCCTAGGCCACTCTGCCTTAGCAGTAAGGCAATACTAGGATCAAACAGCTGGACGTCAAAGAATCAGAACAGCAGCTCAAGAAATTTCACGAAGCAGCCTAAGAGATATATCGTTTATGTATAAGACAGAATGGCCGTCAAATAGAGCATCCGTTATTAATAGAATAATGTTTGTAAATGTCACAATATGTTTATTTTTATTTATTAGCCACCTGATTTCACTTCCAAATTTACTTTCATTTGTCGACAGTGAATTAAGTTTAAGAGATATTGATAATGTTTTATACCATTTTAGAATATCCACAAAACAGCGAAGTTTTTGAAACTATGAGCCAGTAGATTTTACTAACATTTTTTTCTTTCAGTACGGAGGTTTATTTCAAACTTAAAAAAAAATGGGGAAGAAAAGTCCGATTTTTATTTTTCTTCTTCAAAATTCCTAATTAATAATACAAAATATTTCAGTTTGGTTCGATAACGCTATTTTTTCCGCTTGTGTGTGTGGAGGGGGGAGGGGGGGTGCGCTTGCAAAAAATACCCTAAAATTTGACAATTTTTATTTTTTTTCATAACATTGTCAATATCTTAAAAACCGTAACCTTTTTAATAAGATCATATAGGGTTTTTCTGAAAGGGTTTAAGCTAGCCTATCTTCATGTGAGGTTTGATTTATGACTTTTGGGACAACCTGTATATATATATATATATATATATATATATATATATATATATATATATATATATATATATATATATATATATATATATATATATATATATATATGTTATAACAGATGTTTCGTTATATAAACATATCAGGCCCTCTAAATCGGTTTAATTTCTTATTGTTCTAAAACCCATCTCAAAAAGTAATGGACCGATTTTGATAAAATTTAGCATATACCTTCATTTTATAAGTGGCCTAGATAAGTTCGTTAGCCAGGGAAATCAAATCAGGTTTTCCGAGAACATTTTGGGTTTTCTTTCGGAAATTTTTTTTTCTCAAAAAATAGAAAAGCTATGGTAACCAAATTTGGTACGTGAGTTTACGATATTGAACGGAAAATATATACCAAAATTTATATTTCTATGTTAAAAGAAAAAAGTTGTAAAATAATATTTGTTGCCAGATCATTTCTATGAAAATTCACTACCATAACGCACTTGCTGCGTCCAGACTTTTTTTACCTAGTGTAGTTAACTAATAATTGCCCGTTCAATTTTCAAATCCCGGGTTATTTCGGCACCAAAAAAAATGTCAAATAACAATCCTATATTCCTGAGTTCGGTGAAAACACAATATATTAACAATTATCAATAATAAATACATACACACTACTACTACCCTAATTTAATTAAGAATGACAACCACCTTCATGTTCTAATTTGTGTCTATTCGTTTGTTTTCATTCCTGAACGTCACATGGTCTGGGATAGACCTAATTAAGGTACTTAATGAAATGCTAAATCCAGACAGCAAAATTTATTGATAAGGATAAGGAGCCCTACGCTATGTCGATGACATACTTGTGGTGTGGTCGGGTACCACAGAGCAGCTTCATCTGTTCCTGAGTTGGCTCAACAATCTACATGTCAACATCAATTTCACCATGGAATTAGAAGTCAACTCTTCCATAAGTTTCCTTGATTTGAAGCTGAGCAGGAGCAGCAGTTCCATTGTTTTCGACATATACAGAAAACCCACTCAAACAGACCACCTTATCCCGTTCAAGTCATGCCACCACATCTCTCACAAGTTAGCTTCAATCCGATTCCTAGTCGACAGACTGTTAAGAGTTCCACTGTCGGGGACGAATTTCATTAAAGAATTGAACATCATCAAGCAGCTCGCGGTCAACAACGAGTATCCAATCAATATCGTCGATAGGATGGTCAGTAAAAAGAGCCGTCAGCTCTTAATAGAACTTAGCACCAGTTTACCGCTCACCCAGCCAGAGGGAGTCTCATATTTCCCCTTCACGTTTTGTGGTCCAGTTTCCAACACTATAGTTAAAGCCCTCAAGAGAGACAATGTGAAGTTTTAATTCAAATCCATGAACACAGTTAGTAATATGTTCATCCATAACAAGGACAATATCCCAGACCTCAAGAAGTCAGGTGTTTATCGTTTAATATGTGGTGCCCCCGATTGCAATGCTGTTTACATCGGGAGAACAGGAAGATCATTAAGCACCAGGGTGTCAGAACACCTCAGAAGCAGAAATCAGGTCAACAATGACACGTCAGTCTTTGGTAGTCATTTAAGAGAGAGTGGTCACTGCTTCAATAAGAACACTGATGCCAAGATTCTACATCCCTCAAGTTTTGGAGTGGAACAATTCATCTTAGAAGAAATGGAGATTTTCAAACATGTCAAATGTTCCAACAACGAAGTTTTGAACCTGTCCAACACCGACATTTCGAATTTTCCTTCACTGTATAATCATTTAGTGAACTAATATTACCAGTAGTCTACAAAGTCTACTAAGATTCCAACCTTGGCAACCTGTGTATAGTTTTGAATCTAATTTTTCAAGAATTAGAAAGTAAGTATTAATGCCATTTTGTTTTCTCGTATCACTTCTTTAAAAGATTTTTTCAATCTCCTTATGAGTTCTCATGGGGTTTATGCTTAACTGTGCGGCCTCCTGTTATGTTTTGCTCTGTCAGTTCACTCCACTGCTTTTCGTTTTGTCGATTCAATTTGACTTTTTCGCTGTTGCACTAACTAGCCAGCTTTTTTAGCTCTTTTAGCTTTTATTCTGTCTAATAATGATGGCCTTTAGCCTGCTTTGACTGCATGTTTTTGACTGTAGTGTGACTTACGTAACTTGTTTGATTGTAGCTTGTAGTTTTTGCTTTGTATTTGGCATGTAATGTTGCTTTTTTAACTTATTTTACTGTTTGACTGTGGATTTTTAGCCTTGATGATGTATGTAAAGTTTAACTTGAGATCATTGTGCTTGAACCGGCACAATTGCCTACCAGAAGACAGTGTTTTCTGACAGAACTTTTTAGTATAATTTTAGATTTGCCCCTGAGGATGGCTACTTGGTAGCCGAAACGCGTAGGCCTCCTTCAATCAATCATATCAATAAATTTTGCTGTCTGGATAAAGCCTTTCATTAAGTACCTTAATTATTCGTTTGTTCATGTAACTTCTTCTGGTGAACCGTAGTCGACGATCTTCAGAACAATACTCAAAACTATTGACACTATAAACTACACAAAGCTAGCTCACTATGTTGCTAGCCTCAACTCGTCAGGTCAGGGGTGTCTCGTGGATACGTCTATATATTTTTCACAGTAAGAATACTTACCAATAACCTATAAAGGGATAACTTTACAACATGTTTATGAAAATTCGCTACCATAACGCATTTTCTTCGTCCTGATATTTTTATTATCATTAAAAATGTTAGAATAATAAGATACTATTTTAACCATAATCCTATTTAACAGCGTCTGCTAATTCCAGTCCTGATTGAATCAGCTCGCAGCCAAAATCAGGATAATCTAATACCACCTTGAAGTTTCCACTTAAACTGCATCTATTGTTGATGGGGTTGTCTGAATCTGGCGAGCATTTATCCCGTAATTTATAGGTTCGAATTGCACATCGATAGCCGATACAAAACAGAAATGCACATAAATAGGGAACACAGGGCATTTAACAGCAAATTTAGCATATAAATAAGCTATCGGGTTGACAGGTTTACATTTGGATTAGGGTGCGCTGTTACCGATAAACATAGCATGCAATTTTCCAAGACTCCTCTTCTATGGAAGCAAGCCTCAAAGCTATAGACATCTACCTACATTAGACATCCGCCTCCTTTCCTCTGCCCGTCTCTATCTTCCACTGTCCGTCTTTCTCTGTCTTCGGAACAGCTGTCTCCAGTCATGTACAGTTTAGTTAACATTAATTAGGCTTCCTATGCCCAATTAATTTGTTGACTTGGGTCGATTGTCTTCAATATTGAATGTCGCACACTCTCAGGCCGTATAATGAAGTCCCGTTATAATTCCCGCTGACTGCAGAAGCTGGAGGGTTCGAATTATTGCTCCCAAGGGTGGACAACTACATTCTCTCACTTTGAATTATCCATTTTTATAGTGAAGGTAATTCAAAGTGGAAATATAATACATCGGTTGGCCCAGGAGATCTAGTTCGACAGAACAAAGGGATCGACCTTCGGAGATGGAATATCACCTGATAATTATAAATGGGTTTTATTATACTGAGAGGGTAGAACCAGAACAAACCAACAGGGAATACACAGAATAAACAATGCTTTCTGTTGAAAATTATTGAAGGTGATATCTTACAAATATTTGAGTTTTCAGGAAGTGAAACATTTTCACACAGAAATTGTTGAATATGTAAAAAATTAATCATCCAATGTAGGCTTTTATTGACAGTTTCTTTTATTTCGGATTTCAATAATTAAAAATCTGTACGCAGGCGGTGCGCTGTGGTAGCGAATTTTTTTAAAAATGTTTTTAATAGCAAATATGCCTTTTAGTGAATTTTCGTAGGAAAAATTCAGTAATTAGGAGACCGAGACTTTTAAAGTTTGAAAAAGTTTCTTCAAATGAGCGCGAAGTAGGCCGCCTAGAACACACATCCGTGGTCAGTTTTAATTTATATATATATATATATATATATATATATATATATATATATATATATATATATATATATACATATATTCTATAATGTTAATGTGTACTCGTATCTACTCGTGCTCGATACAGCTCGACGTTTAGCCGATAATTGAATATTGATAATTTTTAGTTATTTGTATTTAAATTGTAAAGTTTTATACAGTTTGTTTTGCTTCATGCTTATGCAAATTTTAAATACGTATTTGTGATTTTTGGTGTGCTTATTCAATAAATGTTTTATGTTTTATGATTGTCGTTATTTAATTATTTAATCAATGCCCATATATATATATATATATATATATATATATATATATATATATATATATATATATATATATATATATATATATATATATATATATATATATATATATATATATATATATATATATATATATATATATATATATATATATATATATATATATATATATATAATTATAAAGTGGGTTCAGCCTCTGTTATTGCAGCGTAGTGTTGGTTGCATACCCTCTATTAATATCGTCATTCAATTGTTACTCAATAGAGCAATAGGTATATACTTGCCTAGTTTAGTAGTTTAGAAAAACTACCAAATAAATTTACCTTGTTATTTGTGTGTTGCCCTTGGCTCTGCTCTTTCCTTATATAAGCTCTCTTTCAGTAGTCGGTTCTATATACATTTGGGAGAAAATAGCCTGCTATATGTAAATTAGTTTTAATTATGTTTGTTTTTTTGTTGAAAATTTTAATTATGTTTGAATATTGACTCAAAGAAATATCTCATATATATTTAAATTCGTAAAAGAAAAATTTTTCAATTATTTATTCTTATTTCTTTTATATGATATCTTAAAACGGATCCTTCTAGAAATTTTTAAATCTTAAGAACATGTTCAAATGCTTAAGATTATTTGACAAATTTAACTGTGACGACTGTTTTACAAACTGATTAAAATGTTTTTAATTTCAAACACTGTTACACTTCGCGCCCTCTATGATTTCGCTTTTTGACTAGCGTTAGAATACAAGTTGGATTTCTGTTCAAAGTTAAATAGTTTAGGTTTTCTCCACAATATTTTTATTTTAGACAAGTGATTGACAGTTATCTTGTCTGTATTATCGAATTTTCTCCCCTTTGATTTAATTTAACAGTAATTGATAGATTTTCGGTACCTGATTTCCTTGGATGATTTCTAGGTAAGTTTGGACGTGATTATTCTTTATACCATTATTTCTGGATGTATTTTGTACTCTGGAACTTTAGTTAATGAACTTCTTCGTTACTTGCAGGTGAGTTGCCTGTTGTTGATGCACAAATACTTTATTAATCTTGAAATTCTTTCTGGAGAGAATAATGACGCCTGTTTTCCGCGTCTTATCAAAAAACAATATCCACATCTCAAGCGGAAATCGGAAGTCGTGTCCAATTAATCTTGAACCCTTGATTTCCTGTTTTTATAGCCGGCTATCTTGAATTAATTATCACCTTTTGACAGGTATGCATATTTAATAGCCCGGCAAATTTGAATTAAGTATCTTATCCAATTTCTTAAAATTAAATGACATTTGGCCTAACCTCACTAATTCTAATACAACAATAATACTAATTTAAAATTGAGAACACTTTGAAATGCTGTAATGTTGATTTAAAATCTCTCAACATGAACACTTTGTTTTGACAAACTTTAGCCCTTTGGTTTTAAAACGCACATTCTTATATATATATATATATATATATATATATATATGTCTATTCATACATATTCTAAATTATTCTAAATTATAGGTAGGTAAATATTTTTTAAGCATAATTCTTAGGTTTTACCGACATGTTTAAGCTAAACATATACATTAAGATATGTAGCTTAACTACTTTTTACTGAGATAATGTTCCAAATTTTTAAGGTTATAAATTTAAAATTGTTATTATTGATCATTTTAATGAAACATGGCTTTTTATATCTATCATTGCTCACTTAACTAGCACTGACTAACTATAATAGATAACCTATTTATGTTTTAGTGGGAAGAAAATGTCGAGTGATATGGAGATGGACACAATATGCAAAAAGCCCATATACATCACGTATAAACTGTAAGTATTGCAGTTACTGCTGACCTGTGGTCCAGTTCTTATACAATATTGCCAAGACAACCTCCCATTATTTACAATCTGATGTACGAATAGTTTATATTCTCAGCACAATATATATATATATATATATATATATATATATATATATATATATATATATATATATATATATATATATATATATATATATATATATATATATATATATATATATATATATATATATATATATATATATATATATATATATATATACCCAAGCAGCATTTAAAGTTAAATTGACGTAAAATCGCGCTAAAAATAAGTCAGCGAGCAAATCACCACAGGTCATTTTCAAGTAAAATTTAAGTGCATTCTACCAATGTGGCATGTTTACCTTGCACACAACCTCAAATTTACTTTGGGTCTCTTAACTGTGGTTAATGCATTAAAGCATGTTTCTGTAATTCTTTTTCAAAAAACGACGAATACGCTAATCTGTTAATTTACCTATAAATGTTATTAATATTTAAAAAAATGGAAACAGCTCTCGTGTCTCGAATAAAGTTCTCTTCGTCATTTTGACTTTAAATAAAATTTCCTTCTCCCGTTTCGTATCCGTTCAACACATTGGGCACAGAAAATATAGGAATTTACTTAAAATTCTCATTTATAACTCAAGGAAAATAAAACTTGTTCTAGGTATGCAACGAAAAATTCACACAGAATAAAATAATGTCTAGATTCTAAAACCTACTGTGACGCTATAATGAAACAACGTTAAATGAGCCGAAAACGAGTTCAGGTTAAGGGATCGAAACATGTTTAAACAGTAAAATAAGCTTTAGTACTCAAAAAAAAAAAGATTCTTATAAGGCGCAATACAATAGTGCATGATAGTCCACAGCAACAGTACATGTCATATTCAACTGACAAATTATTTTGATAAATGTCAGATCTACTTTCAAAGCAACATGTAAATAAGTATTTTGTTTTCCGACTAGTGATGGGTAGTTATTTAACAGTCTGTTATTTTTAACTGTTGCCGAGCGGCAACAGTAACAACCTGTTATGGATATATAAAAATAACAGGTACAGGAGAACCAGAAACTTTACACTAGAACTCGGACTCGTATCTGTTTCTGTTGCACTGCAACAGGCTACGATGATTGAACATCGGTTTTCATCCGCAACTGTTATAACAGGATGAATGGACATGAGACTGGGAATTGGGTACAGAGTATAGAACGGACTTTACTTCATAACATAATACTGTTTTCATCCGCCACTGTTATAACAGGATGAATGGACATGAGACTGGGAATTGGGTATAGAGCGGACTTTACTTCATAACATAATACTTTACACTTTATACTAGTGTGCTCACAGCTTTGGGAACGTAGGATCGTCGCTACAATGAAACTTTTAAATTTTAACAGGTTGTTGATGGGGATACGGCATACGGACACTACTACTACTACTACTACTAATCGCTGAAACTTTAAAAATCGCAGGAACAGTACCAATTTTAATGAAATTATAAAAATATTCCCTGTACCCGGTATAGTTGAAACCAGACACACTTCACCCTATAGGTAGAGAGAAAAAATTTGTTTTAATTTAAAAAATATATATTTATTTTATTTTTTGCTTACAATAATTCATGTATTTCATATAACTCTCATTTTCAAGGAAAAGATGGCTATAGAGGTTTTCAAGCTCAATGTTTAACTAATACTTGATTAGTAAAGAAAATTCGAAAGAAGTTTTTCATTGTTGATTTTTTACCAAATTATTATTAGTGATAAATACCCAAAAAACCTCTTCATCATTTTTTTATAAAAAATTTATTAATTGTTTTAAACATAAAACAAAAATACTTTTTTATTTTAAACATTAAATAGTATTGCATAGTATAGTAAACAATTTAAATTATGTTTCAGAGAATTAGAGATATCTAAAGTTTTTGCTCTATCCACATTGTTTCATAATTATTTTTGTCTTTTTATTCAAATTACACACATTTCACACCTCAGGCCGGATCAACTGATAGTTACATCGCCCGGGGATTGAACCCGTGTAGCAATGAATCTGCTTTACCCAACTACACCACCGGACGGGTTCAGCTACTGTTACTACGTCTACGTGGAAATCTTAATCATTCATAGTTCATACTGTTATTTTGAATCTGTTATATTTAACTGTTATTTCTAAATAACAGTAACTGTTGCGACCTCTTAAAGCAATATAACAGTTTTTCCCATCACTATTTGTAATAGAAATGTAGGCATGCTCTTCTTCTTACATTCATATTTATTTTTGGCCATCACAATTTTACTAATAGGGTTGGATACAATTTAAGTCACTTTTGAATTTTAAAAAGATTTCTTCAAATGAGCGCGAACTAGGCCCCATAGAACCCATATCCGGGTTAGTTTCAGTTTTTATCTCTTTTCATATATACAGGGTGATGCGTTTCTAGGGTAAAGCTTAATATATCCATTATTATACAAAATATGAAAAAAATAATATATGTTAATTATAAGATGTCTGGAGCTGCATCTTATAAAATTATTTTCACAATCACAGGTGGCCCACAAGTCGTTGGTGATGTAATTCTTTTCCTAATCGAACACGCCTTATATTATTGCAAGTTTTGCATTTTCCATCGAAAGATAGTGCATGTTTGTAAGAAAATAAAATCGCGACTCAGCAAGTGCGTTATGGTAGCGATTAAAAAAAATGATTCTTTCGATAGCTTAATTTACTATTAACCTAAGGTTCGTTGGCCAGGAAACTAGTTTTTTGGGCACATTTTAAGTTTATTTTCGGAAGATTTTTGTATATTGTCAAACAATAAAATTATTTTGATGAAATATAGTACATTGTTTCTCCTCTATAGGTTATACTGGTAACCAAATTTGATGCAAGATTTCTTAAAAAAAATATATATTTCCTATTAAAAACATTTCTATGAAAATCCACTTCCATAACGCCCTTGCTGCGTCCAGACTTTTTTACTTGTCTCAGATTACAGATACAATTTCTAGCGCACCTGTATTATTGGGGTTTTCCGCAGACCCCCGGAACTTATCTGTTATATATTATGAAAGCGGGCGTTTAGTGAGTCTGGAATATTCAGTGGGTAACCACTGGATACTCTACGTTTTCCAGGGCTAAGTACAAAAGCAGATGGTATCGATTACTTTATCAATATACGGACAACTCTAACCCACTGCCAGAGATGGATTGAACTAGAATTATTTATAGGGTAAAAAATGTTGAAGCCATAATGCCACACCTAAAAAAAATCGTAATGTATTAGCACAAAATTTCACTTTCCCAGCTTTCTGAGAAGCTTGCTCTTTGGTCCTAAAGTCACTAGCCACGTCGCTGACCTTTTAGTTTTGGTATTACTCAACAAATATATTAGTTTTTTTTGCTAAAAAACACTTTTTTTTTGTTGCAATCCCTTTCAACTAGGTTTAACATTGGGTTAAGGTACCGTAAATAAATTATATTTCGAAAATGTTTCGCTTTGGATATGACGATAAAAAACAAGATTTTTGTGGCATGTAATAAATATCTCAATAAAAATTGAAAAATTCCTAATATTGCGTTATGGTGGCATATTTTCATAAACTGTTTCAACGTATTACTCAGTTCGTCATTATCCCAGAAACTTATTTTTTACTTTAAAGTCGCCCCATATCCGCGACTATGGTCAATCACCGACGCTATGGAGCAGTTTCCCCTCACTATCCTGGAAATTGTGCCAAACCATTGCCTTTCTGTAAGGAGAGTAGATATTTTTAACGTGCCCAACCTCGTATTGATACGGGACCGACGACTTTACCCCCCCCCCCCTGAAGGACGGAACGTGCAGACATTAAACTTGCTCAAATACAATGCCAGAACCACAGTTGATGTTATTTTATTACAGTTTGTAAAAGTTAATGGTCAACAATGGGAGTCGAACCCAGTACCCTTCGGTTCAGAGGCACACGTTCTTACCCCTGGACTACGCAGACTCTTCCCAAAATTTTAATTTTGATATTTAGCACGGCCTTTGTAACGGTAATATGCGTGCCAAATTGGGCCAAAACCAGTTTGTTATACATTCGAAGATACAAAAACTTTTTAGAGACGATTTTATCCCTTTTGTAGAAACTGGGTAATTGGACTCGCTAACGAACTCATGCAACCCATTAAGAAAAGAAGGAGATGTACCAAGGTTTGTCAAAATCGGTGAATTAGTTTTTTCGGTTGTATAACTACACATATACATATACATATACATATACATATATATATATATATATATATATATATATATATATATATATATATATATATATATATATATATATATATATATATATATATATAGAAATCTATGGACATTTAAGAAACGCAAGTTCTTTGCTAAAACATGCTCTATAGATCGCGCCTTCTTTCGTACTTCTTCAGGAGCCGAAAGCTGAATAAAATATGAGAAGCAGCCAGGAAGGGAACACGCAAAGAGAGTGGTACATCTCACCGGCTTTTGATATTTGACAAACAACACACACATAGAGCACACAGTACAACAGAATAAAACCTTGGTTACATGGCCACATTAATAACACGGTTCAAATTTAAAACTTGCAGTGAAAAAATCTCATGTAACACATGGTTCATGGTAACCTCTGTATATATATATATATATATATATATATATATATATATATATATATATATATATATATATATATATATATATATATATATAAGCAGCGAGTACGGCGTTTTTATTAAACATAATTGTTTTCATAAAGAAACGATTTTTACGAATATTTAGATAACTTTTTTGCACATTTCCTTCCAAATCTTTGTAGCCAAATATCTCTAAATTTTTTAAGCAAATTTTTATAGAAGAAAAAACTGTATATATATATATATATATATATATATATATATATATATATATATATATATATATATCTTCAAACAAGCACGACCTACGTTTCCTAAAACCCATATTCGAAAATAATAGCTTGGTACAAACGTTTCTATAATACAATTATATTTTATAGCAACTTTGATGTTTCTTAGTGTAAGAAAAACTGAATCAGTTCCATTAAACAAAATTGAAAATTCACTGCTACAACGCACTTGCTGTGCACAGACATTTTTGTTTGCTAAAGGACAAAACTCAATTGTTTACCTACCTAAAAACTTTAAATTTGATTCATGATATACTACTAATACATTTCAGTACCTTTAGTGTTTCTGCAGAGACAACGATCTCAAATTTGCCCTGCTTCGTTGGTTAACAAACGTAATAAAATTAATCAACATAGGCCAACCATTGTAAACTGACTTTGGCTATGATTTGAAGACGTCCAATTTTGTGCGAATTTAAATACTTCTTTGAAGTTTAAAGTCGAGAATTTTCTAAAAGCAAATTTTTATATATATTTTTTACTATAAGCACACATCGTTTCTAACCCGCGGCTTTAATGTCTCTATTATAAATAGAATCAGATTTGAGGATTCTGCGAGTTCTATCAAAGTACAATTTTGCTTTCTTAACCCTTTCGCTTCTAAAAGCGTGTATATACAACATGACACATAGTGTCTCCCATTCCCACCACCATATATATATATATATATATATATATATATATATATATATATATATATATATATATATATATATATATATATATATATCTTCAACCTTGGAGTTGTCTGAAACCAGCTGGCGCATATATGCGGCAATTAATTTATTTTCGCACCTTTGCCGGCACCACGACCACATGTATACGACAGGTTGATCATGCCTCAGAGTCCACTGCCTTCTTAATGCGTTTGATGAAATGAGTAAATGGAACCAGCGCTGCATTTTTTTTTTGATACAGGAAGGGGAAATGCTCATGCAGACCCCATTAGCGGCCCCGTTGGTGTCGTCGGATATCGAGGTACTCTGAGACTGTACTCACTAAAACCCCGTCCCTGGGAGTACCGGACCTCAGTCCATACCTCCGTCGGAAAGATTTACACACAATGACTTTTTGGGTATGAATGTTTTTGCCGCGGGGGCGTTATCGGGTAAGTATAAGCTTTGGACGCTTATGCTTATGTGGAAGTTGCTCGTCGTAGTCGGTGGCACTACGGAGAAGAGCATTTGGGTGAGAAGCGGCTTTTGCGAACTGAGTTGTGGATAGTTGAGTTATAAACTCAAGTATCGAAGGCATTTCCAGATCAGAGTGAATCTGACTGTTTCGGACAAACCATGGCGCTCCGGTAACAATTCTCAGAATTTTGTTCTGGATGATTTGAAGGGTCTTGATGTATGTTGCGGCCGCGGTGGCCCATGCAGGTGATGCATAGGTCAAGGCTGGCCGGATGATGACTTTGTACATGAGCAACTTGTTGTTCATGGACAGTTTGGAATTTCTATTTAGAAGTGGGAACAGCTTCGAGATAAACATCGAGGCTTTTTTTCGGGTGTGATCGACATGGGGGCGCCATGTTAAGTGTTTGTTGAGGAAAACTCCGAGGTATTTGGCGGAATCTTGCCAGGGAATTAGACGGTTGTCTAATGAAACGTGTTCGTGATGTGTGTGTCTCCTCTTGGAAAATAGGACAGCTTTACATTTATCGGGGTTTATGGCTAGAAAGGATTTTCTATACCATGCCTGCAGCTTGACCACGGCAGTCTGAAGTCGTTCGGTTATTATTCTCGGCTGAGTGGAGCTGCTGAGGATGATACGGCACTACCGTATATATACGGCATATCGGTAATTTTTGCCACAAGTCGGTTCTTAGGTGCAGCCAACCGTGTTTTTTGATCTGTTAAATAACAGATGCAAGAATCATATCAGTGCTAAACTAGTGAGCATCGGTAGTATAAATTATACCAAACTGGCGTGTTATGCAAGACCTTCGAGAAAAAGAGTACGCAAGGAAGGTGACAATATATGTGGGCTAAGAAGGCAAGAATATGATAATATTCTCGCATGTTTGGATTCGGACAAAGAGCCTTTGATAGTGGCAGTGAGTACCAACCAGTTGGGATGGCACTGAGGCAAGTATTTAGGACAAAGTTGTTCGTGAAGTTATTTGCGGAAGAAATGAAGTATTTAGTGATAATGAAAGCGATATTCCAGATAAAGCTGAAAATGATGCTATAGATGTTATTTGGTGTGAAAACTGTCCCAGTGTTTCCCCTGCAACAACTTGTAGCGTAGATGTGTGCATGTATGTGTGCGTAAGTGCACATGAAGAAATAATGTGCATTTTCTGTCCTGCACATAGTGTTAAGAACTGGACATATAAAGCTTATAGGCCTGAGTGCGTATACATGAGTGTATATGCGCTCGCGTATGTGTGTGGGTGGATATGTATGTAAGTTTTAATTTTAATATATATTTTTAGTAAACAGCAAGTGTATAGGGAGATAAAGGAAGATAAAAGAAAAAAGTTAAAGAGCTTGTTAGATTAACATTCTTAAGACAGGTTTTGCCATTGTAAAAAGCAAGGTCAGATGCATCCTTGTTCATTTTGAAGATTGACAGTGACTAAATGAGCCAGTTCTCAAAGTCAAAACTCTAATCAAAATAAAAATATATATTATGTCATCTTATCCAACTAAAAATATTTTTGAGAATTTCTTTTACCATTTCAATATACGCCGTGTACATATATATATATATATATATATATATATATATATATATATATATATATATATATATATATATATATATATATATATATAGGGTAGTGGTAGTCATAGCAAATAAAAAGGCTGGGTATAATGGCACTGAAATGTCGATCAGCCTTGGTAATGAAAGGGTTAAGAAGTTAATTTTTTCACGATAATTCAGTTATTTATTGGGTGACTGACTTCACATTTTGGAGAAAGAGGTTTCTTTTGGCGGTAAACGCAAGTATCTAGTTATTTTTTGTCTAACGTACAGGGCGTTCTGAGCTCCTGCACCATTATATTATTTTCTTCAGTTTTTTTAGAATAGTGATTTTTAGAAAATAATCAGTGAATTTTAAACACCATTTGGTTTTCTCCAAAAAAGGATATACCTATGGCAAGTCTCTAAACTGCACTATTTTAGAGAACTCTGTTAGTGTCGAAAATGTACTGCTCTACAATTCCTCAATTTGAGACTGTTTTTCTAGTAAGTAGGTAGTAATTAGCTGTCAAATGTAGTGTCATTTCTAGCATAAAAGAGCAATATTTTAGCGTATAATAAAATTTGCTATATATATATATATATATATATATATATATATATATATATATATATATATATATATATATATATATATATATATATATATATATAGGGTTGCGCATTGAAAACGAAACACACCGATTTGCGTCCAGAGAATGCTAAAACACGTCAATTTTAATATTGAGGGGGACATGTTTTGACATAAAACTCAACTTTGTCACATCAACCCCTTAAGGGTGGTGATAACAACCCTTATATTTTAAATAGGGAACATGGGTCGAGTATTAGATCATTTGAAAGCTATTTCTTTTCTGAATTCAGCACACATTTTTTTTTGAAGTTTTATCAACTCGTTTAAAAATTATTCACAGTTGAAGATGCAAAAACGCATTTCACTCATTCCGATAAGAAATGTGCTGATTGTCAATGTTTTGTTAGTTTGTAAACAAAAAATTGACTATCAGAACATTTCTTATCGGAATGAGAGAAATGCGGTTTATTACTTCAGTCTATCGGTCGGTTTGATACTTGATAGTACTACCGAAAATTAATTTCACAATGGTGTATTCTGTAGAAGAAAGAGTTGAAATAATTACTTTTCTTTTCAAAAACGACGACTGTGCCAACCGTACCGCAAATTTGTTTAATGAACGACATCCGAACAGACATGTTAACCGAAAATACATTTTGGCGTTAGTTGCAAAGTTTCGACAAAGTGGTTCAGTAGCAAACAAAAAACGGGATCCTGAACGTGAATTTCCGGTTAGAAATGTGACTACTGAGATTGAAGTTTTAGGACAAATTGCTGCAGACTCAACTTTGAGCACGAGAAAACTGGCCACTGTTTCAAACATCAAAAGAAGAACTATTCAGCGAATATTAAAGCATCATAAATTTCACCCGCATAAAATTCATCTTGTACAACAACTGAATGAAGATGATTTTGATCGACGGCTGGAGTTTTGTGAAGTTTTGTGAAGTTATGACTGCACGAATAGCTGATAACGGGAACTTTCTGTTCAATATATGTTTTTCAGACGAGTGTACGTTTTTATTAAACTCTACAGGCAATCGTCATAATTGTCGTTATTGGGCAGATAATAATCCAAGAAATTTTCACGAAGTCCACACTCAAACTCCACAGAAATTGAATGTCTGGACTGGCATTTTTGGAGACCGTTTAATCTAAACAATTTTTCTTGATGCCATTTTGTGTTGCGAAACGTATTTGGAGTTACTAGAAGATATCGTTTCCTCTCTACTAATTGACATTGTTGAAAATGATGATCGCTATCAGAAATTCAATTAGTGTTTAAACAAGATGGAGCTCCTCCGCATTTTTCACAACGTGTTAGGGAGTTTTTGAGCAGAGAGTTTCCAGAGCAATGGATTGGACGTAGAGGTGCTATTGCGTGGCCCTTTAGATCGCCGGTTTTAACTGATTTAGACTTCTTTCTATGGGGCCATTTAAAGAATAGAATTTATGCAACAGAACCGGAGTCCCTGGAAGAATTACGAAGTCGCATTGTTGAAAAATGCTGTCTAATAACTCCACAAGTGCTCCAGAATGTCAGAGCTTGTTTTGAATAAAATTTGTACTTTTGTATGGAAGCTGGTGGTCAACAATTTGAACACTCACTTAACTGAAAAAACATTTTTGAACGTTTGGTTTTGCTTTTTCTTTTTATTTTTTTAACGAAAAATTGACTAATAGTGCATTTCTTATCACAGTGAATGAAATACGTTCTTGCAACTCAAACGGTGAATAATTTTTAAACGAGTTGATAAAACTTCCAAAAAGATTAGTGTGCTGAATTCAGAAAAGAAAGAGCTTTCAAATGATGTAACACTCAACCCATGTCCCCTATTTAAAATATAAGGGTTGTTACCACCAACTTTAAGGGGTTGATGTTACAAAGTTGGGTTTTATGTCAAAACATGTGCCCCTCAATATTAAAATTGACGTGTTTCAGCGTTTATTAAAAAAAATTTCTCTGGGCGCAAATCGGCCTGTTTCGTTTTCAATTTTTCAATACGCCACCATATATACCATTTACATATATATATATATATATATATATATATATATATATATATATATATATATATATATATATATATATATATATATATATATATATATTCGAGTTATTTTGAAAAAAAAACAAAATTTGTCGATTTCTTTTTTCTTCAATATCTAAGTCAGCGTTGATCTGATATGTCTAAGATTTGCACATTATCAGGAGACTTTTTACAGAGTAATCTTTCTGTGCTTTTCTCAACTTTGGATTGTCATTTGTTTTTGAGCTACTGTTATCAACGTTTGTTTTTATTATGTCAGCAATATTGGATTTTTTGCTCATGTGATAGCCTATGAAAAGAGCTTTCCAATGATGCAACATGCTTAAGAAATCTTGTAATTGCACAGGCAATTTTGCGAAAAACCGTTTTAAAGATAGTAGGCTATGAAATCCAATACCAGAAAACAAATGACAAAAAAAGTGTTCAAAAAGCAGTCGGACATGGAACCTAACAATAGATTTCTACTTTTAACATAATTTTCCGTAAAATTATGTTAACGATAAAAAATATTGTGATTTAATTTACAATACGTAATTAGGTAATAATGCAGGGTAATATTATGGGAAACAGCTTAAAAACGAAACGCGGCAAAAACAAATAGAAATCTAAACTCCACAAAGCAACATAATTAGAAACGGGACTCAACAAATAATAAAATAGAAACTTAAAAATACACCAAATAGAAAATTGTTCAATATGGCTACCGTTTTGTTCAATGCACTTATAATACACCTTTTTGAAACATGCCTGTTATGAAATATATATATATATATATATATATATATATATATATATATATATATATATATATATATATATATATATATATATATATATATATATATATGAGGCATCACGAAATAAGGCCTCTAATTTATTTACGTTGTTTATTTATTAATTATGTAAAACATAAGCTTATCATGAACTAGGTTTCCCCAAAGTGTGCTTATATTTGCATACTTATATTTTTGAAGTGGCAGTGCGGCCCTGTTTAATAACACAGATCTGTACTATTGAAAATATAATATTCCGGTGATAACATGCTGTTATCGGACAGATGGAGAAACATAATACGCCGTGTGGGAGCCGGACTGTAAATTACACGAGTATTGACGAATTGAAGAAGGAGAGCCAGCAGCATTTTATCCACTTCAGCTACCGCGTTTTATTGTTGCCGATGGAAAATTTCATGAAACATATTCCCAAGAGAATACTGTTCAAAATTAATTTAGCTTAGTTCGAATACATTCCTGAACAATCTCTAAATGAGAGCATATCTTGAATCTATAACGAGATAGATCCAACGACAGAACCATATTATTTCCTGGAGAGTTATAGTTTCAAATTATTCTCTCTTTGTGTCCCGTTGCTTCGTCAATTTTATCTCGTGTTCCTCTGCGGCGTCGTGCGATAAAAATATACAAAGAAATTCAGGACAAGCGATTTTTTGTTTTCCTCCTTTTGTAATAACATTGATCTTTTGAATGATTTAAAATTAATTAAGCATATATGAGAAAATGTGTATTCTCTGTTTGTGTCCCCTTTGCCTGGTCAATTTTATCTCGTATATGAAGTTTCCTCTGTGGCATCGTGCGATAAAAATATACAAAGGAATTCAGGACAAGCGACATTTTGTTTCTCTTCTTTTGTAATAATATTGATTTTTTGAATGGTTTAAAATTAATTAAATCTTTATATGAGAAAATATGGTGGCTTTCTTATTATGGTAAAAAACATATGTTTAATTTTTTCACGACTCTACAGAAATATATGCTGATAATATTTATATGCGTTGACATGTGAGTTAAGAACAACATAAAAAAGTCTGAAATCACCAAGTGCGTTATGGTAGTGAATTTTCATAAAAATATTTTTAATGTTAATTATGTTTTTTTTTACTGAAAGACATGAAACTGAGTAAAAAGTATAAACTTTATACTAGAAACTGTAATGGGGTGGTTTTACGTGCCTTTTATTTTTCTTTACAACAAAGGTTTTTCCAAATGACTGTACATTCTAATTATTATTATTTTAAAAATTTAAGTAATTATTCATTTAGTTATATTTTAGGATCGGCAACGTTCGAGCGCCTGCACGCGTATCCAAAATCTACCCCGTATTACCTTGAAGCTAATATTTAAGTTTTTCGACCTTCAAGGGAGGTCTTGCCTAAATTTATTTGGAACACTAAAACCGAGCATCTGGGTCAAATTTCCAGAATTTTACTATATATTCAGTCTTAGCGTATATCTAGTGACCCCAGTACATCAGTCACCCTAGAAGAAAACTGGTAAAATGAACTCTAGTTTAGGGCTTCCTAAGCTAATAACGAAATCCAGCATCTAGTTTTCAAAATTACTTTAATAAAAAAAAAATTGATACAGATAACATTTTAAACAGCTCAATAAATTTTAATACACCCTTTGATTTCAAAGGTTTCCGTATGATTAAAATTAAACAAAAGAAAACTTTCAATAATTTTTTAAAATAAATTCCTTAATTCCAAAGATTTCTGTCTGATTAAAATTATAGTAAAAACTCGAAATTGTAATAGTATAAATCCTAAAGATTATTTAAACAGGAGGGTTTAGGAGGTTTTTCCAAACCTTAGAATGGATTAAATGTTATACAAAGTTGATAACGGTGAAAACTACATTGTTCTTGCCGCCGGTATAATTTTTCTAGTCTAAAAATTGACTCTTTCTTAGCTTAATTATAGCTCTCACTTATCTATCCCTTATATCTCCTAGCTAAACTCTCATGACTCAAAGTCCTATCTCTCCCTCGTATTATAAAGTTTCACAAATATTTCCTCATCCATTTTAAAATTCCTATTATAAACAAACACCCAAATTTTAATCTGATTTCATTCACTCTGGTTATAAGTCCAGCGCCATACGGCTAAATCATCTATGATAATTTAGCTTACAGCCCATATGGTTTAAAATATCCATACAATCTTAGTTTTAAAAATTAATTCGGTACTCGAGACAGCTGACCCATTGTTATTAAAAAAGTTAGGGAACATTTAACAAAAATATCAACTGGAACGAACTTACCCAGAAAAATTCTAGGCAATACACCTGCTCTGTACTCTGCCTTACCAGCCCCTGTGGCCGTTGAACCACGATCTTTCGCGATAACCGCGCTTTCAAACAAAATCTAATTCTCTCACTGAAATCTCACTTACTTCTTCAAATTTACTTAACAGAAACTCTTGACATTTATCGCTGCGGCGGTAACTGCCTAGCCCGGAGGTCAGCTGCCTAAACACTGCCCCTCGTCAAATTATTTACTCACTCTTGCCGAGTCCCCAAAACCACTTAGTTTGCGGAAATTTTCTGTTGCAACTCAAGTGGCCTCCTTTGAGGTTACCTACCCGTCCTATCATCGCCGGTGTCGTTTCGAATTACATTTCCTTTTATTTTGCACTAAATTGACCGTTGTACCGCGCGTTTTGCGCTTGGTAAGGCGTTCTGATTACACGTAATTAAATACACTCAATTTCCTTCTGTTCGCGGCCTACATATTTTATGCATTTTATGATAGATACATTTACTATATTTAAATTACTTGTGGCGATTTTTCCTAACTTTTCTGAGATCAAAGCAACATTTATGTATGTAGAAATATTATAAATCTAGATACTCAAACTGTAAGTACCTTGCTTACAAAACAATATATCTTATTTCATTAAAATAACTTTATTGTTTGAGAAAGTACAAACATTTACCGAACATACAGTTAAAATTGTTTCGAAAAAACTGGTCAGATTTTCCGACCAACAAACCTATCCAAGCAGTTACACAAGAACTAGATAAGCCAAGATATAATTATTCACAGACACTTTTTGACAGAAATAAAAAAGTTTACATGATAATTTTCAAACAATTTGTTTCAATTTTGTTTCCAAAGATCGGCTAAGTAATCTTACACCAAAATGCTAACATTGTTTTTACGAAAATTGTAAAAAAAATTACACAAAAATTTGCCAAATTTTTTTCACGAAAATTCGAAAATTATTTTTGCACGTGAATTTGTCAACATTTTTTTTACTTAGTTTAATAAATTATTAATAAATTACAGTACACAAAAAATAATAAAAAGTTGTGAAAACGCTGAAAAAAATTCTCTGAAAAACTGCCAAGATATCTTCTATACAAAAAGTGCTGACAAAATACATAAAATTAAACTTATATACCTAATTAACATATGTTTCTCGAATATATGTGGCCTAAATTCTAACCTGAACTCCGTCCACCATTCCCTCCAGGCTAATAGGCCCCAACCCTTCTTCCTCACCGAAACCCAAATCAATGCCAAAACAGCCACTAATCACTTTAATTTCTCGGGGTATGAACTCATTCCTTCCTTTAGATTGCAAGGAGGCGTGTGCGCATACGTCCGTAGCAATCTACCCTGCACCAGACTCCCCAAATAGAAGCTGGAAAAAAAGACATACTTTGGATAAAACTCCCTCTCAGGGCTGCAACTAAATTCATCTGTTGCATTTACCGGTCACCTTCTGACAACAACTTTGTCCAGCTCTTCGACTACCTTTCTGAAAAAACCGACCATCTGATTTCTGAATATCCTTCCTCCGAGGTCACCTTTCTTGGTGACTTTAATGTACATAATAAAAAATGTCTAGGATCCTCAAAAACCGATCCACCAGGGAGAGCAGCGGAGATCTTTGTAGTCAGCAGTTGTTTAGCCAATATGATTCAGCAACCTCTACTTACTTTCCTCGCATCCCAACATACAGCACAAATCTCTTGGATCTCCTTCTCACTACAAACCTGAATGCTGTAGTCCATCAGTCACCGCCCCCCTTGGTAGCTCAGACCACGGCATGGTCACTGCTTCCTGCGCAATGCAACCCGAGGTCACACTGTCATCACACCCACGTATCGTTTGGCGCTAAAACTCCGCGAGCTGGAACGAAATGTGGGATTACTTTTCCTCATTTCCATGGGCGTCTGTCTGCTTCTCACATCCTGACCCCTCTGATATCTCATAAAACTTCACCGAAGTTATCCAAGCTGGCATGGAATTATTTATTCCACGTACACAGAAAACCTCTTCAGCCTCTCAAAAGCCCTGGTTCTCTAAATCCTGTGACAAGGCCAGACTTGAAAAGGTCAAAGCTCACAAAACGCTTCTACACAATCTCAGTCAAAAAAAAAACCGTCAAGCATTTAACGACGCAAGAAACCGCTATGTCCGCATTCTTTCTGAGGCAAAAAACTCATTAAATAACCACATCAAAAACAAAGTCCTTTCAAGCTCTAACGGCAGCAAACCCTTCTGGACTCTTGCTAAATCTATTGGGAATAATTTCTGCAAGAGCACGTTCCCACTTCTTGTTTCAAGGGACGAAATTGTTTCTACCGCCCCGGACAAGGCTGAACTTTTTGCCTCGTTGTTCGCCGGCAATTCTACTCTCGACCCACCTCCAAATGTTCAACCACCAACAGTCCTCAATGTCGTGCATAAAATGACGGATATCATTTTCAATACTAAAAAGGTACGAAAGATGCTCTATTCGCTTAATACCAGGAAAACCTCTGGCCTAGACGAGATCCGAGCAATTGTTCTCAAAAAATGCGCACCAGAACTTGCTCCTGTCCTGACTTGTCTGTTTCAGACATCTTACAATAAAGGCATATTCCCTAGTAACTGGAAAACTGCTCGAGTACAACCCGTCCCCAATAAATGCTCCAAAGCGCTTCCTAGCAACTACAGGCCTATTTATCTCCTTTCAGTTGTCTCTAAAGTGATGGACAAGTATATAAACACCGAATTACTAAAATTTCTTGAAAAACACAATCTAATCCACGACAGGCAGTATAGATTTCGTCAGCGCAGATCAACTGCCGACCTCCTTTACTTCGTCACCCAATCTTGGAACAAGTCTATGGAACTACACAGTGAATCCCAGATTATCCCTCTAGACATATCCAAAGCATCCTACCAGGCGTGGCACGCAGCGCGGCTTAACAAACTCCCGGCCTATGGCCTACCACCAAAACTCTGTACCTGGACAGCAAATTCCGCCTCCAACCGGAGCATTTCTGTTGTCGTGGATGGCCATTCCTCTAAACTGTATCCAATTAATGCAGGAGTCCCTCAAGGTTCAGCTTAGATAAAATCCACATATCTAGCTACAAATCAAACGTAGCTACACACATTAACAACACAAAATACCAATAACCAGATATCACTCAATTACAACTAATGAAACACATTAAATGGCCACAAAAAAATAGAAATCTGTGAAATGTACTACATTAAACAAACAAACAATAAAAAACAGTTAATGCCAGAACAAATCGAAGTACAAACATTTAAACAAAACTTAATAAAGGCCATACAAATACACAAAAATTATCAAACCACAGTTATCAAGACAGGAGGCCGATACACACGACACAGTCCGAAGGCACAAACAATCAGAGAACAGTGAATCGACCAATAAAAGCACAATGCGCAGGCGCCACGTACAATCTCAGACTTAGACCACACAGGAGCGATCACAGCCGGTAGCGTGCTGATGATGAACAGCAAATAAATAAAGTATATATATATATATATATATAAATATATATATATATATATATATATATATATATATATATATATATATATATATTGCTAAATATAGTAATAATAAAAAATGTATGAATCTCGCTACACCGCCTGTTAGCAGTCACCTGAGAGGTTGCTTCATAAAATAAATTACGGCAAAAAGCACGTCCGAGAGATAATAAAAGAATACGGATATTTCCGCCAAACGCAATATGTTAATCTTTGTGTCGTTGAACCTCCCTAAATCGTTGGTGACCGACTACCGGCAGAAAAGTATAAATATAGTTGTGGATATAAGATATTTGGAGTTAATAAGTACACTTGGAGAACACCCAAATCACCAGAACACATATTTTAGAGACCTTACGATCGTTTCGTTGACAATGTCAACATCTTCAGAGGAAGAAAATTCTAACATAAAAAAAACTAGATCCCGTGTATTTATATCGCGTCAAGGTAAACGAACAAGTCCGAAGTAAAGTTTTCGTCCAATAACGATCGTTTGTTTATTGCGCAGTGAAACTTCTGGTCGACAAATTTATGACCCTTATCTAATATAGGTTTAACAGGACCCGAGTTATTTAATCAGCACGTTTCCTTTCGATCTAGAAATTTACTATGTGGATATTGGATCATGCTGATAAAGACATCTGGTGAGACAAACAACATCAACTCAACTCATCTTTTTTAAAAATATAAAACTAAAAACCCCAGATGTCTGTCTCGCCATGTTAACTCCAACAAAGGATAAATAAGTCAACTAAAATACTACATCAAAACTATATTTATATTGATTTTAATTCTACGTGAAAGTATTTATATTGACTACATAGATACAACAAACCGAACAGGTCTTTAAGTCGAGACAAACATAGAGATTAGTATATGTATAAACCGGTCCAGTTATTGACAATAATTTATTATTCTACCAGACAAATTATAAGTGTTTAAGAGTTCAAATGCAAAGAGAAAATAAAGGACTTGAAATTATAGGTGGCGCACGATTTAATGAAGTTTTGTTCTTAATAGACCTTAATATAAAAATACTTTCTAATGAATCAAGCATAGTTTGATGTCTAACATTTTTGACAAGTTTCAAATTTTCTTTGTCAATGTGGTGATTATTATCCCATCTATGTTGTGCCACACATGATTTGTCCACCGTACCATATCGTAACTGTGCGAGATGTTCACGAAATCTGGTGGCTATGTTTCTCCTAGTTTTGCCCACGTATTTAATATCACAATATTTGCAACTAATCTTATAAATTCTGGACATTTCAGTGACTTTGTCTTTGTCTTTCGTATTACCCAACAAATTTTTTAAATTACTTTTCGTCGAAAAAGTCTAATGTAAATCGGCTTTCTTAAAAATGCTTGATTCATTAGAAAGTATTTTTATATTAAGGTCTATTAAGAACAAAACTTCATTAAATCGTGCGCCACCTATAATTTCAAGCCCTTTATTTTCTCTTTGCATTTGACCGCTTAAACACTCCTAACTTGTGTGGTAGAATAATAAATTATTGTCAATATCTCGACCGGTTTATACATATACTAATCTCTATGTTTGTCCCGACTTAAAGACCTGTTCGGTTTGTTGTATCTATGTAGTCAATATAAATACTTTCGCGTATAATTAAAAGCAATATAAATATAGTTTTTATGTAGTATTTTATTTGAATTATTTATCCTTTGTTAGAGTTAACATGGTGAGACAGACATCTGGGGTTTTTAGTTTTATATTTTTAAAAAAGATGAGTTGAGTTGATATTGTTTGTCTCACCAGATGTCTTTATCGGAATGATCCAATATCCAGATAGTAAATTTCTAGATCGAAAAGAAACGTGCTGATTCTTTAAATAACTCGGGTCCTGCTAAACCTATATTAGATAAGAGTCATAAATTTGTCGACCAGAAGATTAAAGCAGGTCTTCGACCTGTTTCACTGCTCAATAAACAAACGATCGTTCTTGGACGACAACTTTACTTCGGACTAGTTCGTTTACCTTGACGCGATATAAATATACGGGATCTAGTTTTTTATGTTAGAATTTTCTTCCTCTGAAGATGTTGACATTGTCAACGAAACGATCGTAAGGTCTCTGAAATATGTGTTGTAGTGATTTGGGTGTTCTCCAAGTGTACTTATTAGTCCTCATCACAGGTTCCAGTTTTCACATAGTGAATATTTGGAGTTATTCATCCTCTGATGATGCTCACTTGGTTAGTGAAACGATCGTCAGGTTTTTTAAACGTGTTGTGGTGATTTTGGTTCTCCAAGTGTGCTTAAATAGGGACGTCATTTTGCATTTACGATTTGAAATAACACATATCTATGTGGTATTGTTGATGCGGGAATACCCGTTACCATTCCTCAAAATGCTTTATATGCAGATCCCAGCTGTGACAAATCATATCCGGGACTTTGGTGATTTTCCGTTTCAAATTTCCTAAACTAAAATATTAAAATACATTCCAAGAAAAATAAAATATATTTTATATTTCGCAAGGCACACTATATAAACGAAAATCGCCCAGCAGTGTAGAATTGGCCATAATATATGGTGGGTATTAGCAATAAGATTGTGATATCAAGTATGCGCCACCCGTTCAGTAAATATAAATAAGTAGAAATGTGGAAGTTGTGCCGGGTAGTGCGGAGAGCGCCCTCTGCAGGGCTATTCTGTTCCATCCCCCCAAGGAGCAATACAGTGTCGTCACAGAAGAGTCATTCAGTATTCTGCGACAATAAAAGTTGATAGAGATTTTCATCTCTGCACAAATTCCAGACAAAATCTACAGTTATGACAAATTTAATTCTGCTATCTCTCCACTTTCGCTTTCCTTCCTTCTGGCCCGTTCTGCCTTCTAATTTTCTTGACAAAAGTTTCTGTTTGTCTCGCACTAAGCACAATGAAAATATTATCGTTTAATTTGCAACGTTTTATGAAACTTTCACGGGTAAAGTGTCACATTATAAGAAATGCCCCCATAAGGTTTCTAAGGAGACCCCAGGCAGAGTGTGGGCGGACACAAATTCGCTTTATAGTAATGGACTGTCATGGAAGTATTTTTTTGCTGAGCTTGATTTAACACAATCGCGATTGCAGAATTACTTGCTTGACATCGCCTGACCTAACTGACCCCGGAATATGTAAAATTATAATCAGCAAAAATTAGATTAAAAATGACCGTGGCTGAATGAGTTCACCTCGAGGCCAGAACATACAACAAAAATGTTCGGGACGCAGCAAGTGCGTTATTGTAGTGAATTTTCATAAGAATAATATCTCATAGTGATTTAACCTTATATTAAAAGTTAGAAAACGTTACTTTATTTAATTAGGAACGGTAAAAACAAGGTAAAGAAGAGCAAGCAAAAACATGACTTCTAACATAAATATTTATACAGTAATTTGGATACAAAACTCAACAAAACAGTTGATAAACAGGAAATATACTCAACAAAAAATACACTAGAAAGCGCAACATAAAAATATTTCTATGTTTCATGCATTGAGGATGATTGTATGCATGCAGAAGGGGTAGAAGAACCCCAAAAGGAAGACGGTTTCTGCCCCTCACCCAAAAACACGAGGGGTTCTCCTTCCACTTGTCCATGCATAAACCTACCTTCAAAGCATAAAGCACAAGAAAAAATTCTTGGGAGCAACCCCCAAGAAAGTTACTGGACCTGGCCGAATATGGGTGTTGTTCGGGGCACACGGGGCTTATAGGAAGTATTGCTGCAAAATTTGACTAAATGTTTTTTTAGCATTTTCCGCTCAGATTTCCTCCCCGCCTAGCAACCCAATTAATTCTTGGTTCCTTAAGTTTCTTAGTGGTTGTTTGTGCACCGAATTTGCGTTGTGGCTTATGTATCCAAGGGGGGTTATCGGCATGTTTCTGAAAAAAAAATAATTCTAAAAACCCTCCTTGCAGTAAACTGCAAATTTACCGAGATTACATTCAACATTGTCGTCTATAATATCTTTTTCAGATAATATCGAATACAGCACTAAAGTAAATAAATTCACTTGCTGTTTCACTCATTTTTTATTTTTATATTACATATACAAGCACAAGATAAGTAAGTATAATAAAGGGGGCCCCTTAATTAGCATTGGGGCTACACAAACTTAAAAGTAGAGAAGACATTTAGATCGTGTCTGTGTGCACACAAAAATTAGTAAAATAAATTAGAAAATCTAATACAAAACAACAGTTTTACGATATTATTTTAAATAAACGAATAGGCATACGTTTCGCGGCTGTTTCGCAATTCGCAAGTGTATGAATCTAGGTTTTGTCCAAGACTACACTGAAATCCGGTCGACGCCGAAAACGAGCACCTTTTAAATTAAGCTCGATAGGGTTGGACGCTAAACAAACGTAGCTATATCTAATTATAAGCGGGACTGTACCCATTTGAAACGTACAATATGAGAAATACAGAAAGTGCTATTTACGAAACTCACTAAAAAAAGTAATCTGCGAAATCATCGATAATAAACATTGTCCCGGTATTATAAAAGAAATGGGTCAGGCCTGACATATACAAAATTGTTAGTTGATTGTACAAATGTCTCCATCTATAACATTTTGTGCTAACTAGAGCAGTTGTAAGAGCCTCGGTGGTTCAGGGGTAATAACGTGTGCTTCTGAACCGAAGAGTACTGGGTTCGATTCCAGAGTTCTTCTTTCACTTTTTCAGTACAAACTGTAACATTAACATCAACTGAGGTTCTAGCATTGTATTTGAGCAAGTTGAATGTCTGCCCTTAGGAGGGGGCGTTAAGCCGCCAGTCCCGTGTCCATGCGATGATCGACACGTTAAAGATCCCTACACTCCTTACAGAAAGGTAAGGGTTCGGCAAAATTTCCAGGATAGTGAGGTAAAACTGCTACCTGGGGTCGGTGATTGGCCATAGTCGCGGACATAGACCGAGATTAAGAAAACAACAGAGTAGCTGTGACAACATACTACCTGGTTCTGCACCGAGATGGCGTCCCTTTCTACGTTCTGGCTTGTTGCAATAATACTTGTAACTTCCATTGTTTAAATTTTTATCGACCATTTATTTAAATAGCCTAGCAGTACAGGTAACATCATTTGCTTTGTCCAACATTGTAGATGTTGTATTACATAACTTGAAGTGATGTCGAGGATTATTTTAATTTTAATTTCGAATAGCATTATTTTTCTTTGATCAAAACACCTGAAAGTTGGTATAGAACCATATCTGTCTATGTTCTCTTAATTTGTGAATTATCGTTTCAATCACTTAAAGAATTTGATAGATATTGCGTTTAAAAAATATTTTTTCATTTTTTTTTAAGAACAAATGGGCTTTAAGATCTGATGAACAAACTCATCCAAGCCATTAACAAAATAAGCGTAATTCCCAAATATGGTCCAAATCAGTGAAGTATTTTTTTGAGTTATCTGTTGGATACATATACATATATAAATATATATATATATATATATATATATATATATATATATATATATATATATATATATATAGGTATATATATATATATATATGTATATGTAATATATATATATATATATATATATATATATATATATATATATATATATATATATATATATATATATATATATATATATATATATATATATATATATAGGTTCCAGAGGCTCTAATACGCGCTCCTTTGAAGAAATTTTCCGAAAGTCTCACCATCGATACCTCTCTATTAGTGAATTTTCTGAATGAAAATGCACTAAAATTAGATATCTACTCATTATACAGACACGCAACTTTTTTGTCTTTCTTCTTCTTGTGTGAAAAATAATGACATATTTTTTGGGCCAAGTATAACATCATTTATTAACATCGCCAATAGATGATGTATTTACCCAAATTTCTTCAGCCAAAAGTTTTGGACGCCATTTGGTCCAGGTGCCTATGAAACCCTTTAATAACCTCGGAGACTTCATCTGTGGTAAACGGGTCATGATGCATCTGTGTATATCTCTGACAAGCTCGGTGTTCACCATTCACCCAGCTGGCGCCAATATTGCAGGAGGCTGGTGTGGCTAGTTGACTTTTCCAGAACTCTTCAATTTGTTCCTTACTTGGAAATGTATCGGTGGCTGCATTCTTAAGCTGACGGTAGAAAATCCTTTCAGAGCGCTCAAACATAGTATTGTGGCATTTCTGTTGTTGCTTGTTTTGTATCTCCTCAAGCGTTCTACGTATAGAGAAAGCTTCTATTTTAAGGTGTCCAAACATTCTTGTACAGTGTGATTGACTGTATATTGTGCCGAGTGTTGTCGAACTCGTCCTATTGGTTCCTCTATACGTTTCTGCAATTTTCCTGACTGTACTCCCCCGATGTATTGCGTCAGTTGTCCAATTTCTTTTCGGGGTGTTGCAATCACGCTTATAAACTTTTTTCCCACGGGGGCACTCCTTGACGTGAGTTTGTGTGATTAGCCCTTCGATGAGAAATATTAATGCTTGGAGCTTAATTGCTGCGCAGTAAATTAGCGTATGCAGGTGCTCCAGTGTGTTGGCCTCTAGAAGGTGCGATGGCAGAATTATTTTGTTTAAAATTTACAATAATTGCCAGCTTTCTAACGATTCACTTTTTTCTCTGGCCTCGTTACTGGTTTAAAAACACTTAGAAAGCCCCCAGGTATCGAAATAATGACCAAAAACCCTATTAAATACTTTAAGTTTTGGATTTCAGAAATTATTTGATGAAAAGTCGCCAACATTTAACTACCCTAAGCTCCGTGCTGCAGGCGAGAAAAGCACGTTAAAAATTCAAACATCTAAAGACGTAATATAGCTTTGTTAGTAAATGATGTGTCGCATTTTCCTGGAAGGGCGTTTGAGTAAACAAAATATACGTTAGGAATGTTCTAGAACAAAATATTATTTTGTCTTATTAAAAAAACTTGTTGACAATGTTAAAAGAGCCTTGAAGGTACGAGTCCATTTTCAATGCTAAGGGGAGTCGGAACTATATCTGCAAATCAGACACGAAATTAACCTTGAAGGCCCTGAACTATAGGCGAGGGACGTATGTGGTAAAGAGGAGATAATTTGAATCTCAACGGAAAGAGCGTTGCCTCGAGAGGAGTCACAGTTGGGCGCTTGCCGAGTACACACCTTTTAGTTGCGGTGGCTAAAAATTATCTTAAAAATGGGCGATAAAATCCTTTTCGTTATCGATAGTATCTAATAACACTTGTCAGTGATTGTTTAAAGTCATTTAAGCGGTTTCTGAATTTAAATAAACGACGTGTTTGGCATAAAAACACGAATTAAGTAGTGATCCTTTGTTCACGACCTGGTGCATTTCTTACGTTAATCAGAAAGAGTTTCTGAGTATTACCGAATTTTGAGTCAATCGGCAATGAATTTCACTTGAGCCAATTTACGTTTCAATTGCTGTAGAAAAGTTTTCGTCAAATTAATTCAGAATATCGACATAGGGGACAAATTGTCTCCTAGTACTAGAGCAACAAAATCCACCTGCCCAATAACCGTTAATGGGAAGTACCACTCATTCTCTCCAGCCTTCACTCTCTTATTGGAGTTTGTGTTAGGCACTGATAGTTGACCCCACTTGGAAAGCATCTTCAAACGGTCATCACGTAACTCCAGATATCAGGACTTGGTGAGTCGATATAAATATTATCTCTGTGAACCAGCAGAATTTTTCATGCAGCAATTTAATATTTGAACCTTTGCAATTTGAACTTTCAAAATGACATAATCAAATTTGAACCTAAATAGTGGCAGGGAGGTGTATGTAAGGATAACTGTAAATTTCCTGTTTAATCTTTAGAATTTTGTCAATATTGTGAATTTAAATACATAGTTCTTGAAATTGTAATTAGCCGATCTTGTTTGTAAAATATTTAACCTGTGCATTTTTTAATATCTTTCATTTTCAATCATTAATGTAGAAGTTTCACGTAGGAATATTTTCTTAAATGGAGCCTCACTCAAAGGACTGTCCAGTTAAGTCATTGACAAATCAACCGAATTGATTGACAAACGTCAAGTTATTTACCTAATAGTTTGTGTTTGTTTTTAAGCTGTAAAATACAGCATTTGACCTTTAATATACCTCAAGTAGCTAATGTTAATATTTTAGTAGCCTACAACCATTTTTATCTGAATATTTTGTTATATGCATGTGAAATAATGATTTATTTTTCTTGAAGTTCTCGCTGTTTATTTGATTTTTATTTGTGTATGATTAATGTTTATTTGAGATTTACCAACCATGTTTAATTAATTTTGTTTGCAATCCCAAATTCATTTATATGAATAAATTAAATATTATTGTTACATTAATATATCTGTTTAATTGAAAAGTAATTCCTGACCAATATTTCCCACATTTGACGGCGACACAATAAATAATTCTGACTACCTTTTACCAAGATATCTACAATTTAAAGTAACAAGGTTCTGATCTGGGGATCCAACAAATATGGGACCTCTGACACAACAACTAAGAACTAGGTAAATAGTAAGTTTTATTTCTTAACATCTTCTGACATTATTAGCGTTTCTGATCTTGCAAATAATAAAATCTGATAGATAGATACATTAGGTTAGGGTTTAACAGCTAATGGTGACCTCACTACCGACCGGATTTAGATCCACTTGAGGTCAATCTTTATATAACAGCTTACTTACTTACACTTACACTTACTACATTATTCTACATCATATCTGTTAGCTCAAACGTTTTATTTGAAGAAGGCCACAGCTTTCTAGATGATCTTAGCCTAGGTATGGGTGGTCTACTCAAAGGTTTGTTCCTTCATACTTCGCGACAGCGCGTATTATTTCTGTGGACAATTATACGATGAGTTCCTTATTTTCTTCGTATCCTTGATGCGTTTGTTTGCTCAGTAGCTAGACGTTGTAGATTACAACCATCAAACACAATCTGGTCATTTTCTGTAATCGCTATGTTGGTAATTTCACGTTCAACTTGTCTGATAGTATTCAGTCTCGCTTGTGGAATGAGGTTATTGCTTATGACACGATACTGATTCGCTACTCTCTGTTGAGTCACCTGTATGTGTGAGTAGATTCTGAGAAATTTGGTGTGCAGTGTTGCCTATATCCCGTCGTTTGTTGTCCGAGTTGTGTTACTCTGTAATACATGTACATAATTGCTTCATTCATATCCATATGGTCCAGTCAAAACAATGTTTAACCTCCCGAAAAATCCGAAAGTTTTGAAACTTCGCATACTTATTTAAAGGTACGTAAGAATGAATATACCGAAAGTCCTCATGAATATGAGGCGAGCTATAGCGGCAATTACCGAAAATAGGGCACTTTCTTTGGTTCTTCGTTAATATCTCGAGAACCGTTGGTCGAGGGCAGAAGTTGATTATACACATAATTAAGGAATATCAATTTTGCTACAAAAATGGTTATATACATTTTTCTCGTATTACCAATGGTGCCCGAGTTATAGGCACTAAAAGAGAGCGTTTTGTAAAAAACCACGTTAGGGCGGTACAATATGGCATTTCTAATAATATGTGACAATAATAAGTTACTAAATTAAATATACTACTTACAATGCCTACTAAGCCGGCGCGGAGCGGTAGTTAGTTCCAGTCAGGTTTTCCTGCTATCCGCGTCGTTGCATGAGTCTGATGTGAGATCATTCGTTTCTTTATTACATTTTCGTGCGTTCTTACCATTTTCGTTCGGTCAGTGCCTTATTAGTTTTTCGCATAGTAGACGTATGTTGTGTTTACATAATAGACATATGAAGTGAAAGAGAACTGTTTGTTGTGCGACAAAATTCTTGGTTCACCTGCTGATGTGCCTAAAGTTGGTTTGAAGGGAATCAGATCATTGCTGCTCGCTAGTGAGCAAAAGAAAGATGATTTGGGTTCTAAGCTTCGTGGTAGTGAGACAATTAGATTACACACTGAGTGCCGAAAACAGTACACACGTTATGAGTCTATAAAGGCTTTCCTGAAACAGCAGTCTGCTGCAGACCCTTCTTCATCAACACAAGATAGCTCTTTGCCCCAAACATGGTCGTCTGTGAAAACATTATTTAAATTCAAAACAAAATGTTTCTTCTGTGCAGATGTTATTGATGAAGAGTATTTTAAAAAACAAATAAAGAAACCTATAAAAGCACGCAGAGATGCATTATATTCTCGAAGTAACGACATGTTTATGACTGTATTGAATTCTGCAGACAGGAGAAATGATGAAAAGGCAGAAAAAGTTAGTCTGCATCTGTCTGGCATTAGCGATCTTGTCGCTGCTGATGGAGTGTACCAACTGGACTGCTACCAACAATTTGTGTCCCACAAGCCTCCAGAAGAGTGTAGAAAACGTGGACGTTTTGAAGCAGATTACATTATTAAGGTTGTGGAAGAGATTTACTCCCTCATTGAGAATAGTGAGGAATGCCAAATTTCCTTTGAACAATTACGTTCTGCAGTATCTGGGGATGTTCCTTCAAATGATACAATTAAAAGCAAACTCAAAGACAAATATGGAGAGTGAATTATAATTCCTGTGAGAGTTGGATGGAGGGATGCAACCATCTGTTTCAATGATGTTGGATTAAAAATTTTGAACTCATGGTATAATGACAGAAAAGCTGTGTAATGAGCGACTAAGAATCGTACAAGCAGCAGCAAAAATAATAAGGCAGGATGTTCAGAAAAATGTGTATGATACAAGCGTCTACCCTCGGGGCAACAACTTTTTAAAAGAAGCAGCTTCTTGTGAACCCCCAACTCTACAAATTTTGGAGACATTGATAATGAAAAAATCAGATAATGCAAATAAAAAAAGAAAATGCATTTCTATTGCTCACAGTATTATCTCTGCGATACGTCCAACCTCTTTTATGTCAGCAATAATGAACAGTGTTGCTTTGTTTGTGTCCAAAATATTTGCAAGCAAGAAGTTGGTAAACCTTTTATCAAGTTTAGGGTTCAGTGCTTCATATCACAGCGTACAGCAGCTGGAAATGTCTGCAATTCATCACATTTAACCTGATAGTGACACTCTTTTTCAACAATTTGTGTTTGACAACACGTACTTTAATGTTAGAACACTGGACGGTCTTAACACATTCCATTCTATGGGTGTCATCAAATGTGTGGCTTCTGGAAGCACAACTGGAAGCGAACATGAAAAACCAATACCGAGGCTCACCAAGGTAGCACCTGCTATGACAGTAGGGGAACTTGGAGTGATTCCTTTACAAACTTACCAAAAGTCACAAGGTGGATTTAGTAATGTGATTGTGGAGGATCTGAAAGATATAGTCAAGAAAACTGATCAGCTAACTCCATACGATACTCTTTGGTTGGCAGCAAAATGGCTCAATATTAACCTTCATCTCATGCATACTTACCTATTGTTTCGGGCAGCAAGTCTAGAAGCTGGCTAAGATTAACAAAATGCAGGGCCTTCTACCAAGAAGCGATTCAGAGCTGATTGATGTTTATGTACAAAGTTTTCCTTTGAATAACCTTACCATTTTTTTTGATAATATATTTCATTGTTTAATATACCTACATCATGTGCCTCATCAATATACATCATAAGTAACATACATCACGTGCTTTTCATACAAAGTTTATCTCCTCAATTATTCTTAGTATACAAAAATGTAGGTAAACCATTGTCAAATATTATTAGAAATGCCATATTGTACCGCCCGAGCGTGGTTTTTCACAAAATGCTCTCTTTTAGCGTCTATAACTCAGGAGTCATTGGGAGTACGAGAAAAATGTATATAATTATTTTTGTAGAAAATTTGATAAGCCTTAATTATGTTTATAAACAACTTTTGCACCCAACCAACGGTTCTCGAGATATTAACGAAAAACCAAAGAAAGTGCCTTATTTTCGCTGATTGCCGCTAGAGCTCGCCTCATATTCATGAGGACTTTCGGTATATTCATTCTTAGGTACCTCTAAATAAGTGTGCGAAGTTTTAAAACTTGCGGATTTTTCAGGAGGTTGGGTCATCTTTTGAAGTTTTTTGACTGGAGTAATAGTCCATTTCATATGCCGTCTTGGTAATCTTATCTGTGTGAGAGCTAGCTTAGTAATATTTTTATTCTTATAATAATTATTATTATTGAAATATTAATACATATTCTAGGTACAGTATTATAATAAGGAACGTGTCCACTAAATGCATAAGTTAAGCTAAGCAATTTAACAATATAAATCAATATACATAATAACGCAGTCTCACTTATTAAATTGTTTGGAATTAAATTCCAACATGCCAGACGCCGTCAGTCTAGTTGTAAACTTGATTAACCTGTGGAAATTCAACTACAACTCTGTAATTTATGTGGAATATACTCTTACTTAAGGTGGTTGCTTTGTTCCACCAAACAATGGTGGGCATTCCTGACACGAATAAACGCTTTTGATTTACACCTTTCAACGAGAAATAAAAGAACACTTCATCCACAACAAGTACCAAGAAAATTTATGCATTGCTGCATTTGAGTTTGGGGCTGTGTAGAGAACTATTTGTTACACTCTGCAAAAAGAATCTGTGACTTAAAAATTCCTTTGGCATAACTGCGAGATACTATATATATTCACAATAAAACTTTATGGCGGTTTAATATGAAAATAGAAAACCATATTGACTATGTTATGTCAACAAAATAAATAGTACTGGTCTACATTAATATTTTTTACAAAAAAACTTGATGAGTGTTAGTTTGCTAAGCAAGCCAGATTTATAATTACATAACTGCTTATACGCTCCAACTTATCCCATGTACAAGATCATATTTTTATGAGTGAATCATTTATTTAATGTGTGTGTGTTTTTTCTTTTCTTTAACAACGGGCTATTTTCGCGACTATAGACAATCACCGACGCCAGGGAGCAGTTTCACCTCACTATCCTGGAAATTTTGCCGAATCCCCGCCTTTTTGTAAGGGGGTAGGGATCTTTAACGTGCCCAACATCGCATAAACACGGGACCGACGACTTTACGCCCCCTCCGAAGGGCGGAACGTTCAGACATTTAACTTACTCAGATACAATGCCAGAACCTCGGCTGATGTTAATGTTACAGTTTGTACTGAAAAAGTGAAAGGAGTACCCTGGGATCGAACCCAGTACCTTTCGGTTCGGAGGCACGCGTTTTTACCCATGAACCACCGAGGTTCTAACTTTATTTCTTATATAACATGTAGCGATGGTTTGTCACTGTTTGATTTATCTCTCATTAATTTAACTGTAACTGTTTCATTCAGAATTAATTATGGTGAAAAAGTGGACGCTAAATACAAGAGCTTGAGAAACATCAGTATACTGGATGGAATTCCAAGTCCAACTAATACGTAAGGCTAGATGCATTCTCACCACAATTAGAACCGTAGACCGGTTTCGCTCTAATTAGACCTCGTCAGTACGGCATACTAATTGCAGCGAAAATACACCTATAGAGTCTTCCAACACCAAGTGATATATACGACACGAAGCACATGCTGTCGCGTCGTTTCAGAACCAAGTAGTATGTTGTCATGACAGCTCCAAATAACACAAAGTGTTAAAAAATAGAGAGTGTATACAACCAACTAACAATTTAGTAAATTGTCAGCCCTCGCCCATTTCTACCCTAATATAGGGACAACGGACATTTTTTCCCCCAAAAACACTAAGAAATATTTTTGGAAACGGTATATTTTTGAAAGTGTTAGAGTAACTTAAGTGAGACGTTACATGTACCTAGATGTTGTGTAAATAAACCTCTGCTGAACATTTGTAGTATTTTGCTTCAAAAAATTTTGAGCTTTTTCCAAATAAAAAATAAAATCTGAAAGACATGAATTGAAACCAGTTAAGTGATTAAAGCGAAATGCCTGACAAAGAGAGACTAGTTAGCTGCCATGCGTAGATTGATACATACCACCGGACCAACTAGGGATCGGCCAATTTCAGCCCCTAAAATCCCGAACACCGTTGTCAATGGCTACACTCAACACCATGCCACTGCCACACAGCCGTCGGCATAATAAATAATTGCTTCTAATGCTGTGACCATGCTATTACGCGAAAGTACAGATAACATAAGATTAAAAAGGATGTGATTGTAAAAAGTAATGCTCTTTAAGTGGGAGATTGAATACATTTTTAAAATACAATATATTAGTAGCTTAATGAACGCCCCTAATTAGAGTTTCAAACTGAAAATGTAGCATGGAAAGAGGAAAGTTTAGGGACGGAAATAATACAGTGTAAACAAATATTGGTTACACACCTCTGCTGGCCGAGCGGTAATGTGTTCAGCTCATATCCTCAACAAAGATGTAAACAACTTATCAGAAGTTAAATCCTTGCCTGAAGTAGACTCTGACCATAATCCTATTTTATTTACAATCGACTACCTGAACCCAACTAAGCAAAATAATATACAGGTGCTCTTCTTCGAAAATACTGACTGGACCAGATTAAGATTTTACATAAATCACAAGATAAATATTACGCCGAATATAAATACAATAGAAGAAATTGATGAACAGGTAGATATATTTACAAAAATCCTTAAGAAAACACTGGACATGTTTGTTGAAACAAAGACCATAAGCCCAGATCGACATCGGCTCCCCGACAACATTCGCGATCTTATTCAACGAAAAAATAATTTGTGAAAAATCTGGCAAACAACCCGAAATAGAGAGGCATTAGAGCAGTATAAAACATTGATCCTCAACGTTAAACAACACATGACACAACACCGTAATGACACATGGTCTGCAACCTTGTCAAACTTGAACGCTTAAGATAATTCACTATGTAGAATAAACAAATGGCTTAAGAAAGAGAAAGCTCACATACCAACATTATCAACCACGACGCAAACAGCCTTCACCAACGAAGATAAAGCAGAAATACTGACATAATCTTTCTCTACTGTACATAAAATGCCCATAACCACAACTCAAATTTCACACCTGAAAACAAATCCAACTAAAATAAAAAATAACATCAAAGCTTTACCCAATAACAAAAGTCCTGGTCCAGATGGTCCACCTAATAGATTAGTCAAAAATTTACCGAAAAAAGCCATCGTTCAGTTTATGTATATCATAAATGCAATCCTACTTATCCAATATTTCCCACAAAAGTGGAAAATAGCGCATATAGTATCAGTCCCAAAACCAGGCAAAGACCACACAGACCTAATAAATTACCGACCTATAAGTCTTTGGAACATATTAGCAAAGATAACTGAAAAAATAATAATCAACAAAATAGATGAAAAGAAACAAATTACTATAGTGCAGCAGTTTGGTTTCAGATCCAAATACAACACCATCCTGCAAGTAGCAAGAATTTCTAATAAAATAATTACTAACTTCAATAAAGGTAACAACACAGTGATGACTCTCCTGGACATAAGAAAGGCATTTGATACAGTCTGGATAAACGGCTTAATACTCAAACTGCTGAAACTCAAAATCCTATGCTACTTGATAAAACTTTTCACGCATACCTGAACCAAAGATCATTTGCAGTAAAAATTGAAGACACCATTTCAACAACGAAATCAGTAGAAAAGGGGTCAACTCTTGGTCGCAAACTTTTTAACCTATTTATTAATGACATACCAACTTTTCCCAAAACAAAACTTGCTCTCTACGCAGACGACACTGCTGTCTACTCTCACTCATTTTGGGCTGCGGCCGCAAACGTGAAAAACCAAACACACTTGAATCTATTAGAAAAATTATATGATAAATGGAAGATACTAATAAATGCCGATAAAACAGAAACAATTGTATTTACAAGAAAATTTACCAATAACAAAGTTTTTAGCAAGCTTAAAGTAGATAGTTATGAAATCACACCAAAACCGTCTGTTAAATATCTTGGAATAACTTTAGATGCAAGACTCAATTTTCATCAAAATGTCAGCCATCTTCTCAAAAAAGGACACGCTGCACTAAACTCACTCTATCCAATAATGGTTTCTGCGTCGACAACAATGGGAAACAAAATTCTTATTTATAAAACCCTACTAAGACCTATAATAACCTACAAAGCTCCATTATGGAGCAGCATATCTAACACCAAATATAAAAACTCACAACATTTGAAAATAAGTGTCTCAGATTAATTACTGATGACAACAGATATACACACATAGCACACATGCTTAGGAAAACGAAAATCACACCACTAAAAGACTTTATCAAGAAAATTTTATGAAAAACAAATAAGCGGTAGAAAATTAACAAAATACATAACACAGACAAGAACCAACAACCCAAGCCTTAATTCTAAACACAAACTTACGTATTCTCGTACCAAATTCTGGGGCAGTGCGGAAAATTGAATACTAAGTTACGATGAAACGATGCTTCTCACTAATTGAAAATAATATAAATCTGTAAGATTGTAAATGTAAAAAGTTTGTAAATAGATTGTAAATAATTTGTAAATACCTACTAGCATAATATACTAAAACACTGAATTACTTGAGGCAGGTTTTTTAGCTGCTTTTCCTGTCATAGTTCACAAAATATGTACATTAAATATAAACCAAAATTATACACATACAAAATTATATAAACTCCCTTAAGATTGTTCATAAATTAAGACATCGTTTAAATCAACATTAACCATGGATCAATCATATGATAGGGACCATGTATTTTTAATTATATCTAACTACAAACAATAGGTATGTAATAGTTCTTCTCTAATGGGTATGTTAGACTAAGGCACATTATTTGACTTATTGTAAAATATTGTAACCACCTAATACTAAATAAACCATTTGAATTGAATTAAATTGATTGTTCAGCTCATAACTAAACTTCACGGCCGGTGCTTTTTCTATTCCGGCACGATCCACATTAACGTTTTGTTTTATTTTACTGACTTTAATATTTTCTAGAAACAATATTGTCCAAGTTTCATACGTTTAGACTAAGATATCATTTTTCTTTAAAACGCCTGAATTACTTTGTCACCTTTAAGTCTAGAATTATAAACTAGAGCAAACATTTTTATTGTCGATAAAAAATAAGAAAATTTGTATTTACAAAACTAAGAAGATATAGTAGAGAGATATCGATTGTAACACTTAAAAAAAAATTCTTCAGATGAGCCTGCATTAGCGCATTTAACCCGTTCACTGCTCACGCGTCTTTGTAGGAACACCTCCCGGGCTAAGGGTTGATTTTTTCTCAGGTGTCTTTTCAGAATTACCACATAGCACCACAAAGTGTATTTGGCCAAACAAGTCCAAAATATACTAAAACACGTGATGACGCAAAATCGCGTCACGAGCATTACGCAATGAACTTTTCGTGAAATGCTCATGACTCGATTTCGCGTCATGTGTGTGTTGCTTCAAAAGTAATTATATTGATTACAAAACAAATATAAAATATCACGTGTAAATAATAAAAAAAATTTATTACTTCAATACACAAAAAATCCAAATATAATATGCAACATAAGAAAACAAGAATAATAACTGAATAAATTTTTTTTCTTATAAATGTAAGAAAACGAAAAAAAAACATGTGTAAATAAAAATAAGAAACTTTCTTTGGCGCACAAAATAAACAAAATTAAATAAAATACGGTAACTTATTTATTACAGGTCCGCATGCCATTCGTCGAAACAGTTTCCATCCAAACACAAACATGGCTTCGAAGGGCATGCTGGGCAAAAGTAAATTGTGCCTTTTCGCACTTTATTTTTATAACAATTTCTGCGCGGCCGATGTTTGGAATTCGGCGTTATAAGATTTTTTTCCGCCCTGTGCTGGAATGAAATAGGTCTCTCTGGTGGAACTGCTTTGGTGGTACAAGTTATTCAATCACTCGCAGTCGGAAATCATACAGCGAAACTCGACTTCTTTCATATTTCTTATACAAAAAGTATGAGTTCAAAAGCAGCAATTGCAGAACGTGAGTGCCAATTTTTTTGTACCATCGAAGCGATTTCCTAGAGCATGAGTAATAAGACAATATTTGATCCTGCTTGTCAATGCCACCCATGTTTTTATTATACATCTGCTTTTCTTGGTGCCTTTTGTTTCTGTATTGGACGAAATCATGATAAAATTCAGTGGAAATGTACGATACATCGCGCTTGTCACGCCACTTTCTGACCATTACATCATTGTTGTAGCGAGCAATATTGTCGCTCACCTTCAGCTTTGCATTATTTACCTCAAGAGGATTGTCTTTTCGGTCAAGCCGTAGAGTTCCGGTGCAGTAGGTCCCTCTTTCTAATAGTTGGCGAGTCAAAGAATAACTGTTGTAGAAGTTGTCCATGGATAAAGAGTGCCCTGCGTCCAACCTTTCTTCCATTAGATGGAGAACTACATTGGCAGCATGGCCTTTGCCACCAAAATCATCTAGTACACCGGTATAAATGGAGAACTTCAGAATAGTTCCATCTGGCTCGGTCAACATGTACAGCTTCACTTCGTACTTATGGAGCTTATTTTTTATATACTGTCTAAAAACCAATCTCCCGCGCCATAAGACCATGGATTCATCGAGAGAAAGATTTTTGTTTGAGGAATAGACATCCACCATTTTATTATTGAAGTAATCTATCACAGGTCGAATTTTGAATAGCCTGTCTTGGGGTGTTGGTTCGTTTTGTTTTGGGTTTTCTGCAATATGCAATGTAATGTATAATGATCCTAAAGCGATCTCTGCTCATGTGGGTCAAAAAAAATGGAAGATTGAAAAGTCTGCCTTTCTTCCAAAAGTCTTGCATTCGACTGAGTGGAATTGTCCCCATGTGCAGAAACAATCCAAAAAAGAGATGCATTTCAGGTATCGGAGTTTCACGCCAACAAGCAATTCTGGTAAATTCGCCCACATTGGGAGACTGGAATACCTCGACTGCATAGCAATTCGTTTCCTGAACAACAAGATTCAAAAAGCTGTCGTCAACCAATAAATTTAAATAATAAATTTGCCCATTCCCTGTAATTAAAAATTATTTATTCAATAAACGAATGTGTGAATTATCGTAAAGTAAATAGTCTCACCGTCTGGTAGTATTTTTTGCTCTTGTTTCCCTGTAAAAGCCAGCGTTTTCTTGCTGGGTGTTTGGGTCCAGTTCACAGTTTCATCATCGGACCTTGGAACAGTAACTTACTGAAGAGTAGCGCCTAAATCAGTTTCTGTCTCAACAGGAACGTCTTCATTTTCTTCGATATCCGAATCACTTTTTTCAAATTCCGAATCCAAATAATCTGGATCCTCAAAATCATCGTCAGAGTCTAGTAAAATGCGATCTATCTCAGCGTCAGAAGGTGGTTTACGAAGTTTGTACCTATTTTTTGTTATTTTTGGTCGTTTTACTCCGGGTGGCCCTGCCCCAGTCGAATCCATTGCAAACTCAAACCAGCACAAATTAACTATACCTCGATGTGTATTGAACAGGCTCACAATACATCACATGCGTACAACAGCGGCTTACATACTGAAAACGCTATGTGCATGCTCGCTGTAATGACTCGAAATCGCATCATGAGCGTCCGTGGCGCAGCACGCAAGACGTGATTTCGCGTCATGCGCACTAGACGGGTTAATCCCAAACTTCAAGGTCTGTTTAAAATTAAAGTGTTTATTCTAGTACCATTATGTCGTACTAATAGTGGACAATTCTCATGAAAATATACTACGATAATGCACTTGCTGCGTCTCGATTTTTTTTATAAGTCCACCCATAAGCGACAAACTAAATTTATTCAATCGTTGACTCGCCCAGTACTGGTGAAAAAACTACTTTTAGTGAATTTTCTTAAAAAAAAATTCACTAATGAGGAGATCCCGACTTTTGAATTTTGAAAAAATTTCTTTAAATGAGCCCTAATTAGGCCCCCCAGAACACATATCCGGGGTCAGTTTCAATTTTTTATGTTTATATATATTTATATATATATATATATATATATATATATATATATATATATATATATATATATATATATATATATATATATATATATATATATATATATATATGTATATATATATTTATATATATGTATCACACCGATAACTCAAAAAATAATGGGCCGATTTTGATTAAATTCGGTGAATACCTTCCTTTTGCAAATGGCTTGGATAAGTTCGTTAGTCAGGAAAATCGGCCCAGGTTTTCCCGGAAAATTTTGGATTTTTCTTAAAAAAAAATTTATATCTCCGGAAATAACAAAGTAAGGGCAACCAAATTTGGTACGCTGGTTTATGTCATTATAGGTGAGGTGCCTATCAAAATTAGCTCTGTAGGTCAAAAGACAAAAAAGTTATGGGCATTTAAAGAAAAATAAATTGGGGTTTTCCTCAAAACGTCAAAATGACAATTGAAAACGTCAAAATTCTCAACATTTAGGCAAAGAACTTGAATCTAATACGGGCTCTGGAAAGAAAATGTCTTAAGAAGAATGTTTTACAAACCCTGAAGTCTTAGTTTCAACCGTCATCGTCCTTCATTTTACTAAAATATTTCCAGAAAATTCATTTCAAATAGACCCTTTCCCTGATGCTTGGCAGTAGCCTTAGCTATAGAATTTATCGTTTAATGGTATATAATTTTTGTAGAATTTTCGTAAAAAATCAATAAAGCTCAATATATCCGTTATTATACAAGATATGAAAAAATCTTGTATACATTAATTATACGGTGTCTTGAGCTACACCTTAAAAAATTATTGCTACCATCACAGGGTGGCCCATAAGTCGTTGATGATACAAATAATTTTTTTTTAGTGGAAAACGCCTTATGTTTTTGCATTTTCCTTCGAAATATAATGCATGTTTGTAAGTTAAGAAATTCTGGACGCAGCAAGTGCGTTATGGTAGCGAATTTTGATTAAATGCTTCATATTTGAAAAGCTCAATTTGCTATTAACCTATAAGGTTGACCAAGAAACGGATTTTTTCGGTTACATTTTAAGTTTACTTTCGGAAATTTCTGTACGTTTTCAAACAATAAAGTTATTTTGATGAAACATGGCACATTGTTTTTACTATATAGGTTATACTGGTAACCAAATTTGATGCCTGCTTTCTGAAAGAAAAAACATATTTGCTATTAAAAACATTTTTATGAAAATTCACTACCATAACGCACTTGCTGCGTCCAGACTTTTTTTAATATAGGCGACTGCGTGATAAAGATCAATTGAATAGTGAAATTTATTGGATTTCTTGCGCAGAAACTTAAAAAGTCATGTATTAACGACAGTTTTTATATTGCAGTATTGTGTAGTAATTTCGAAAATATTTTAGACATTTTTAATTATAATTGCTAACACAGCCGTTATGTTGTTGTTTCGCTAAACACAGTATGTCTGCCTTTATGTGCGGCAATTTTGAGGAAATCGACTGTCGCTCTTGTTGTTTGCTTTTCAGTCTGTTCTGTTGACTTTACCCTTTTACATGTCACATAATATACACGCTTATGGCGGGGGAATAACCGACTCATTGACTGATCGCGAAGCGGGAGGCCTGACACAGCTCCACGTGAATCCAATATACGTACGACAAAGCTATTGTGTTATGCATGACATGTAATCTTCTTAATTACGGTTTTGCCATTATTTATCCGCCAGGTTTATAATATAAACTGAAGACGGTGTTACGTCGCATGGTATTTAATATTCCAGCGGTGAAATCTAGCTGAGAAAGATCATATTATGTTGAGATGTGCTTCTCGGCTCTAACACATTCTTAGCTGATTTTAAGGTACACTCTAGAAACATAAACTTAGGTGACATCTCAGTTTAGCCAAATAGATAATATATTTATCAACTATGCTTTGTTTCGTGAAGGCGGTATACAGAAAATTCATAATATAATAAGAACTTTTATTTAGACACAAAAAATATTGGCAAAAATTTAAAGCAAATGGTAAATTAAAAATGATAAATTGAAAAATTCGCTTAAACCCCAGGGTTATTAGGAGAAGCGGATGGGCCAAGGGACATTACTGTCGGATTGGCTTATCTGACAGGGTACAGCACGGACCCTCATCCACTCAAGGAATTGGAGCAGCTGATGGTGGGTAGCAGAGCAGGTGGATGGCAGACCATCATCGGCATGGATGTGAACGCGCACCATGAGTGAAAGCTTGGACACAAACTCTAGGGGTGAGTCACTTTTACAATTCTCTATGAAATTTAATTTAGACATATTGGATAGAGGTAATAAACCGACTTTCGTTACAACATGTCGTGAGGAAGTTTTAGATCTAACAGTTTCCACCCAGTTTCTGTGTGACTTTGTAAAGAACTGGGCCTTGTCTGGGGAATTGAGTTGTTCATTTGAAATCGCCAAAGTCGAAAGACAAACGGTATGGTACCGGGACCCTGGCAAGGCTGACTGGGAAGCCTACAGGGCAGGCCTAACATTGGAACTGCGGGGGGATAGACCTATATCGCCAACTGCCCCCTAAAAATGAGGGCGCCTACCATGAAGCATGGGATGAATATAGGCATGCCTTAACGAGCTATAACAAAAGACTGAGGGACGCCAGGTAAGAGTCGTGGAGTCGTGGGGGAGGCACTGCGGAGAAGTGGAGAACACATCCGAGAGTGCTCGACTACACAAGATCCTGTCCAAGGGTACTTAGAGCAACATAGGCTGCCTTAGAACATCCACGGGAAGCTTTGCAAGCTCGGGGGAGGAAACTATAGTAGTTTTACCACAGACGCACTTCCCCGGCTGCAACAATCATCTTCGGACTGGGAACACTCAGAAATAGAGGCACCGCACCGTACAGGCGGGCATCTAGAGTACTGCACAGTCGCTAAATAGGTGGTCACTTGGAGCAAAATCACACGGCTCTCGGGTACACTCCGAGGGCATGGAGACTGTCCAGGCTTGTATTCACTTCTAAACCTGGGCGTCCAACAGACCAGGCAAAGTCCCTGAGGCCTGTAAGTCTCATGTCCTTCTTGTTAAAACCAATGGAAAAACTGCTCGACCGGCACATTAGGGGCGGTGTATTCGAAGCATATCCCCTACACTGCGGATAATATGGATACAGAGCAGGATTCTCAACAGAAACAGCATTGCATCAACTGGTGCTGAAACTGGAGAGTACGCTGGAGAACAGGGAGGTGGAGGTAAAGGAATAATAATTCTTAAGCATATAAATTTAGATGTTTATCGCCTCGTTGCTTCTCGGAATGTAAAATGTGATGCCTCAATTAGTGCTGGGCCATCGACTCGATTAATCGATTAGTCAAAAATGGCGATTTTCACATTGCAGAAATTCGAGAAAATAGAATAATCGATTAATAGAATAGTAGGTAAATAGAATAATCGCACAATCGATTAATCTATAAATAGAGTAATTGAAAGACAAAGCGATTTTTTCGAATATCTGCAGGTGTAATGATTCCTGGGGTAATAAATGTACAGGTGTCCACGATAAGGTAGTATTACTTAGCTTCTTGAAAGTCGGTTAACTGGTCCAAGTTGTACAGAATTTTATGGCTAGTACTGCTTTTTAGAAAACAATTTAATATTTACGAGGTAAGCATTTATTTTTAGAAAACTAGTAAAGAGAGGATGATATTAAAATAACATCCAGAATTACGTATTCATATAATTTTGACATATGACATGACATATCATGTAGATAAGAAACAATGCTAAATGCAAATTCCAAATATGAAAAAATCAAATATGGCTGCCATAAAAAAAGTTAATACAAATATTTTATTATGCAATGAATAATATAATAGTCACTAAAGTTTGCCTGAAAGCTTTTCAAAAAGTAATTTAACAAACTGCAGTAAGAATTTCAAAATCTTTTAAAATAAGAGAGTTACAGTCATAGTTACCTACGCCTCAAAAATAAATTGTTTTCTCAACGGCATGTTACTAAGAAGAAAGTTCTGTTGTAGTTTTTTGTAAAATTCAAATATCTATTTTATTTACCTAAGAATCAATATAACTCTTGTTGAATAGGTATGCAATATGTACTTGCCTTGTATTAATACACTTATTAATAGGTATAATTTTACAAGGCTTCTTCTGTTTATTATTACAATTCGCAAATTTACAATGAAAGCTAATATTTGTTTGAGCTGTGTTCCATTCTGTTTAGTGATCAATCGAATATTCCATTGGATGAAAAAAGTCTGCACGCAGCGAGTACGTTATGGTAGCGAATTTTCGTAAAAATGCTTTTAATGGCAAATATGTCTTGTTTTTAAAAGAAGGACATTTGGTTGGCAGAAAAACCTATATATTAGTAAGAATCTACCGTATTTTATTAAAATAGCTTTGTTGTTCCAAAAAGTACAAACATTTTCCGAAAATAAACTTTAAAAGTTCCAGGAAAAAACTGGTCCGAATTTCCTGGCCGACGAACCTCTTTAAGCCGTTTACACACCTGCCAGGATATAATTATTCACGAACAGCTTTAGGACCAAAATTGAAAAAAAAAATTAAAATTTGCAGAAATTTCTTTTACAAAAAAATTACCTTTTTTTTTTTACAGAAGTTGCCTTCAGTAATGTTACGCTAAGTTATATTTTTCACAAAAATTCGACAACTTTTTTTTACAATAACTTACTAAACATTTATTATGAATTCCCAACATATCACAAAAATCTTCCAAAAATAAGTTCCACAGAAACACTAAAAACATTTTTTCGTAAACTCAGCCACTATTTGAGCGTGCCCGTATACGACAGCTCGATTTTTTCGACCAGTAATACAAACAAAAAGCTCTCGAAATACGTCATTTCCATGGGGCGCCACTACCTATTGATAAAAACGTCGTTTCACAATTTGTGATATGTGTTTGAAATATGTGCCAAAACCATGAAAAGTTGCAAAATAATTGAAATAAATCAAAAACGATGAACGATTCCAATTTTTTTTCTTACAAACATGCATTATAATTCGCTGTAAAACACAAAAATGCAATAAAATAAGGGGGTGTTCTGTTAAAAAAAGAAAGTGTGTATCACCAACGGCTTATGGGCCACCCTGTCATTGTCAAAATAAGTTTATAAGATGCAGTTCGAGATACCGTATAATTAACGTCTATACTTTTTTGTCATATCTTGTATAATAACGGATATATTGAGCTTTGACGTAGAAAAGCGTCACCCTGTATATGTGTAAACAGACAATAACTTAAACTGACCCTGTATATGGGGTTCTATTCGCGCTCATTAAAAAAAGTCTTTAAAATTCATAAGTCGCTGTCTTCTAAATAACGATTTTTTCTACGAAAATTTGCTAAAATATAGACTATTAAACCATAAACTCTATAGCTGAAACTAGTGCCGAAGCGTCAGAAAGAGGGTCTATTTGAAATGGATTTTCTGAAAATATTTTAGTAAAATCAAGGACAATGATGGTTGAAGCTCAATCTTAGGCTTTGTAAAACACACTTCTTACGACATATTGTCTAAAAAATCCGTATTTGTTCCAAATTCATTGTCTGAAAATTGCAAATTTTGACGTTTAAAATCGCAACTTTGACGTTTGCAGAAGAAAAGTTATCGAATATTCAAAATATTTTTTCTGCTAGTTCTTGACGTTTTTACGCCAAGAAAACTTGGATGTTATATTAAATTGGTTCCGTTAATCACACAAAATACTTTGTTCTTGTGCTTTCCTCTGATCACCAGTGGCACCCAAATTCTTTTTCTTAAAATGCCTATTCCTTTTTTCCTTTCAACTTAGAGATCTGAATTTTGGCACGTAGAGTAAGTTGGACAGTAGAAACGTATATGCCAAATCTGCTTGTCATAGCTCTTATTTTCGGAGATACGAAAAATTAAAGGAAAATCCAAAATGTATATATAAACACAGATCTCCCAATTAGTGAATTTTTCGTTTTACGAAAAATTCGCTGAAGCGATTCATCGAAAAAACAACATTCGACTTCCTGGAAGTTAGATTAATGGATTAATCGAAAAAACGGAGGACCTAAACATCAGTTAATCGAAAAAAAATCGAAAGATCGATTAATCGATCAAGCGATGTCAAAAGTCGAACAACTGTTATTTGGATTTTCGATTATTCATGAAATCGATAAATCGATTATGGGTTCCCGTAATTTTTGTCAGCCCTAGCCTCTACTCTACAGCACATCTCGCACAGCTGGCCTGCCATCATCTCTTCTTCCACAAACTAAAATATTCTGCAATCAGGGTTGGACCAAAATATACAAAAACAGGAAAAACCCGGCATAATTAATTAAAAAATCGAAGTTATTGTTATTACTACATACATATGTCCACATATATTTTTCTTTCTTTATGCCTCATTTAATCTACGCTGGTTTGGCTTACCACTAGCCTTTTAATATTAATGAATACAGCATCGGACTCTGATACATTGTGGACTGTTTTAATGAGTCGTTTGGCCTCTCAGGGCTGCTAACCTGATTAGTTTTTGTGCACGACTCTATTTCCTAATAGTAGCCCAAAATGTTAAGATTTATTATATAGTCTACTATCTTTTTAAGGCCTACTTTACCTATTTCATGAAGTGTTAAAGTTACCCATTCAACGTATTTGAGCCTTTTGCAGGACTGAGTCATGCAATCGCATATCAGGTGTTGTGTTTTTTCTGTTGATTCAGTGACTATCTGGAGTTTTCACTGTCCGCCTTACCCATCTTCATAAAGTGATACCTTACTACCAGGTATCAAGTTTATTTGTTACATGGCATTTTGTTAGTTCAAAATAGGGCCAAAGAGTTGTGATGTTGCTACCCTTTTTGCAAGACTATCTGCTTCCTCGTTTCTTCAATACCTTGAGGCCCTGATACCCACATCAAAGTTACTTTGTTGTCCGCAGCCAGTTGCTTCAAGAATTTTTTTGCAATGCCAGGGCAGTTTAGACTCGGTTTTGAAATATTTCATAGTTTTTATACTGCCTGATTGTTTGAGATAATGTATACCTCTCTACTTTTGCGTCTTCTTTGTATGCACTCCTGTACACAGAGATTTATAACAAACCTTTCTGCTTGGAAGATGGTGGAAGTTTATCTCCTAGGGACGTAGCGAATCTAAAGTTAGGTGACTTTATTTCCAGTCTTGCTCCCTCCAATTGTTAAGACCCGTCTGTATACCATAGAGATATGTTGATTGTCAGCCTTTTACTGTCTCTGTTCCATGCCTGGTGGTTAGTTATAATAATAATAATACCTTTATTATCCATTTTGATAGCATACAAGCTACATTGGATTTTTCAGCCTTTTACAATAATAAATTTTTCACAAAATTAGAATATTCATTTAAAGTATAAAAACACTGGTCTGACAAAAAAGAAGAAACTTGACTTTTAAACACCTTAATATTTTGGATATTTTTTAAATTATTAGAAAGATGATTGAATATTTTTCATCCAATGCAGTCTGGAGAGTCTTTATCATCTTAGCTCTTGCATACGGAACATAAAAGTTACGAGCCTGTATGGTACTAAAGGTATGAACATCACTGTTTAGTCTAAATTTATCACCATTTTAAAAACATATTTACACAACTCTAAAATACAAACTTATCAGAGTTAAAATTTTATGACTAGTAAAGTAGACCGGGCACGACGTCATCTTTTCTATGTTGAAAATAGAGCGTATTATTATTTTTTGGGCGATAAATACATCATGCAGCAAGGTAGAATTACCCCACAGACATATACCGTACCTCAGTCTAGAATCAGTATGACTGTAGTATAAACATATTAATTGCTTCTCAGTCAAAACATTTCTTATATTTATAAATAAAAAATTAAGAGATGCAAGCCTTAAAACCAACGTCGTACAGTGCAACTTCCAGCTGAGATGCTCATCAACGTGTACTCCAAGAAACTTGTAGTCATTGACACACGCCAGATAAGTACCGTCAACACTCACACTAAGTATATCAACCTCCTTTTGACGCGGATGAAATCTCACCATTTATGTCTTCGACGAATTAAAATATATCAGACACTGAGAGAACCAACTCTTTAGGTTATTAAAAACATGATGACACTTATTCTCAAAGCATCATCTGTCTTTTCAGAAATGATTAGAGACGTATTATCCGCATATCAACTAAAATGCGCATCAGGAGATACTTTATCAAGCTCATTGACGTAAAGGGTAAAAAGAATAGGGCCCAGTATTAAACCTGAGGCACACCAGTAGGAACAACAACACGCTCAGAGAATACCCTACTTATTCGTTCTAATATCTTGAACTTTATCCCAGTATACTGTTCTCTGTCGATCAGGTAAGAGTCAATCCAGCCAAACGCATTACCTCTTAAACCATAACAATAAAGTCTGTCACACAGCACCCTGTGGCCAACACAATCTAAGGCCCTGGTGAGATCACAAAAAATCCGACAGTGCACTCGCCAGCCTCCAAACAAGTGATTAAGCCTTGATAGAAGTCAATGAGAGCTGTTGTGGTGGAGTGACCCTCTCTAAAGCCGTGCTGACAGGCAGACAATATACTACACGACCGCAAAAATTGTTCCAAGCGATTTAGATAGCTATATTCAAATACTTTTGAAAAAGTCATAGATAATGTAATCAGCCGATAGTTGTTCAAAATTGTTGGATTTTTTTTTTTTATTAAAGGAAAGCCCTTATGATGTATTTTGTGCTTGTGCATGTGCTGGACGTGTGTGTGTGACGCTTGTGCTTTACATGTGTTTTTCTGCTGAAATAACGTTGAATAATATCCGCATTTAAGATCGGCAGATCTGTTCCATTCCTATCCAACAGTAGCCCGATTATCTCGCAAGAAACTGCTGACCCTGGTGAGATATTTGCAATTTGAAGTAAAATTCCTACAGCTACAATATATTCAAAGTCAAGTTCATAGAAAATGCAGTAGCAGCTAAAATATAACGTGAATTACATACTGTTTGTTTGTTCTACATTTATACACCGTGGTAAATAAACATATTACAATGTCGTCTATCTGTAGCGTTTGTAATTTAAACAACAAATCATTGCAATGCTCTGGCGACTGTAGAAGACTCTTTTGTCTGAAATGCTCCGACATTGATAAGGACTTATTTAAGAGCCTTGCTCGCTCTAATAATAGATTAGTACGATACGTATGCAACGCCTGCGATTCGCACAACCTTAAATATTTGCATCAGAAGGTGAGCAAAATAATTGATACAATGGTCCCTAGAGACGAATTTGAGGCGTTGGCTAATGTCGTAAGAAGTATCGCCAGAGTAAAACCAGCAATTGAGGAGACGTACGATGTATGCATGGGCATAGATCAAGAACAGAAGAATAAAAAGAGCTCATTAAATTCACTGATAAACTGTGCAGATGACCTGTTAAAAAACCCACAGGTGATCAAAACCTCTCTTGACAAAATACAATCTGATATCGCCACACTAATGTCAGTTTTTTATAAGCAGGACACTAAAGATAATGAGCCAATTAATGTTGAAATATATGACTCCGCTACGCAACAAATAAACAGGAATTTCAAAAAACTGGAGGAAAATATGTGTAAAATTACGAAACTTATAGAAAGTAAGCCAAACCCAGTCGACAAGGAAAAGCATCCCTCCAAAGTATTACATCTTAAAGACTCATCATCTCAAACAGAAGACTACAAACATTCTCAAGCTACTTCTAAAAGGAACATAAGCTATGATAGACGATACGTACACGTTTCTAATGTGCCTCCCCATTTCAAACCTCAGCTAATTGTGGGCCTCATAAAAAATAAATTAGGCATTACTGATTATGTGCACATAGAGCCACTTATCAAGAGGTCAGAAAGAGAAGATACTGAAAAGCTCTCCTACATTAATTATAAGATAGGATTGAAACCTGCATACGCGGAGAAATTATTAGATCCCGCGTTCTGGCCCCAGGGGATCTGTGTTCGCTGGTTTAAGGAGACACGACATGATTCACCTCTAACGCAATCAAAATCATCTGATTCACCCCATAATACATTAGCTTCTCCCACCACTAGCTGCACTGCACGGACTAACCCTCGGGTCACACATCAGACACATACAGAGACAAATGAGACACATCGTGACAGGAATATCAAGGAAGATTTTGCAGCTGTCAGCACAGCGGTCAACATCGTAGACTCCAGTGACATAGTATCAATGCAAGGTACAGCTCCACTCCCACTTAAGCCAGTGACATTTGTTAAAGGGGATACTCTCCATCCTACAGTAGACAAAAGACCGAAAGAGCCGAGTATACCAACATCTCTCATGGATCCGCTATGGCCACCTTGCGCAAAACTAACAAAGTTATCAGCAGACGGTGACGGGAGATACTTACTTGCCCGTCTAAGACAACCGGAATTATTTAAAGCTGTCCGTCTTTATCTGGCGTTCTTTCATGATCAACCAGATAATACATGTGTGCAGGGTGTGACAAAAAATAGTATACGATTACTATTGGCCACTGAAGGTCTTCCCTACGACCATGGGCAGCTTAAGATATACTACACCAGGTTTTTCGAAGCCTATGGTTTGGGAGTGTCGGAGGCTGAAACTGATCTCAGGGCATATAGATCCTATGAACTAACGGAACGCACAAGCTACCTACAACGGTCTCGAGAACTACAAAGTATGTATCACCTACCTATGTCACCTAAACAGGGTTTTTAAGTGAGATGACGCACAGTGTGGAGCAAGTACTTCCACAGAAGCAAGACATACACGTATGTAATAGACAACCTGACAACGCAGATCAGACCTACATTACGCTCCTCCACCAGAACATGCAGTGTCTGCATTCCAAGATTCATCAGCTGCAAATAGCTCTGCAAGACGATAATCCCGAACTACTTCTAATATCTGAACACTGGCAATCCAGGGAGCAACTCGAAACACTACCCATCAAGGACTATACATTGATATCCTACTTTTGCCGAGACATAAATCAACATGGTGGTGCTGCAATCTATGCCAGACAGGGTATAGATGCTAAACCCGTAACGGCACTGAATAAGTTGAGCGTCAAGAATCTCTGTGAATGCTATGCTGTGGAACTTTCCTCCGGTCTCTTGGTAGTGTGCATATACCATCCCCCGGACAATAACATGGAGAGTTGAGGCGTTTTTGAGTGCACTTGATGGTGTTCTCCGAACAATAAACTCAGTGAGCCGGTTCCCTCAGGTTGTGATCGGTGGTGACTTTAATATTAATGTGCTTGTAGACAGTACCTCTCATAGACTATTTCGCGACATCCTTAGCAGCTACGGCATGAAAATCACCGTACACGATCCTACACGTGTGACGCCTACATCATCTACATCCATTGACAATTTCCTTGTTAGTGAAAGGACCTTACCTAAATTCTCAGCCAATACATTGAAAACATTCCTTGGTGATCATCATGCAGTGCTCATACGGATCCCCAATGCCAAGTGTAGCACGAGCGGAATAACAGTTGCTAAACGAATAATCGGCGGGGCCAATATAGACGCCTTCATCGGACTGCTTGAACATGAGACATGGACAAACGTACTTCAAGAGACATCCCCCGAAGTTGCTTATAATAATTTCCTGGAAACATTCAACAACCATTTTAATGCATGTTTTCCCATTAGGGAAGTTAAAATCGGTAAGAAACGTAGAGCTCCTGCAACGACAGAAGTTAGGGAGATGAAGGAGGTCGTTGCTCTATATGGTGAGTTTGCCCAGCATTTTTCAGCATTTAAGCCTATCTTCAAAAAAGTAAATGCACAATATAAACAGCTGATCGCAGATGTAGGGAAGGCCGAACTCGACAAAGCTATCAGCCGCAGCAACAACAAGAGCAAAACTATGTGGAAAACCATAGACGAACTAACAGGGAGGAATGTAAGATGTAAAACTGAATACCCTGTCATACATGCGGACCTCCCAGACCAGTTTGGAGACTTCTTCTCATCTGCTGCTCAAAAAGCAACTGCTCATCTGCCTGCTGCGGTAGATATAGCATTTGTTGCGGGGATAACACCACAAGTGAGCACCCAATTTAAATTCCCACCTGTTACTCAAGAGGATGTCCTAAACGCAATAAATACCCTCAAATCATCTAGCTCTGCAGGGCCGGACGAGGTATCAAGCACATTGCTTAAGCGCTGCAGGTTTGTTGTTTCTTTACCACTGTCACATATATATAACATTTCATTATCCAGAGGTATCGTTCCATCAAAAATGAAAGAAGCATACACAAAACCGACATATAAAAAGGGTGATCCCGCGAATTATTCAAGCTACAGACAAATCAGCCTAACACCAACTTTCGCAAAAACCCTCGAAAAAATAGTCAATAACAAGCTGACAACCTATCTTGCTGATAATAAACTTCTTTCGCCATATCAACATGGCTTTCGGCAAGCACGAAGCACTGAAACTGCAATTGTTGAGTTTATGGAGCAAATTGTCGAACACATTGACAAAAAAGAGGTAGCGCTGGGAGTTTTTGTGGACTTTTCCAAAGCCTTCGACTGTGTGAATCATGAGATCCTTATATGTTCACTGTGTAGGTATGGAGTGACGGGCACCGCACTGGACTGGTTCAGAAGCTATCTTTCAGACAGAACACAAAGAGTTGTAATATCTAACTCTACCAACACTTACTTATCTAGGACTTTTGAAGTAACGGTTGGGGTGCCGCAAGGAACAGTTCTTGGACCTACGCTGTACATTATCTATGCCAACAGCCTACTTCAGTACATCACGCACCAATCTGAAAACAACATCAATCCAGATAACAAAAGAACGGTCGCCTCCTATGCCGATGATACTAACTTTTTGATAGGTGGACATAGTGTTGAGCACATTATGGCTGATTCTGACAAAACCCTCAAAAGTCTAACCAATTGGGTCGATAAAAACAAGCTTGCACTTAACAAGGATAAAACAGCTTGCGTGTTTTTTAAATCTTCAAAATCAAAAAAATGTACTGTACAAAGCGTAGAACTTGATGGCCAAACTGTAACCTTGCAGCCATCTACAAAACTACTAGGACTTCATATCGATAGTGAGTTAAAATGGAATGTTCACATCGATGAACTTTGCTCGCGAATCTCATCCGTTACATATGCAATAAGAACACTTACCCAAAGATGCAGTACCTTTACTGTGTTGTCACTGTATTATGCGTGTTTCTACTCACAACTAAGGTTTGGTATTACGCACTGGGGATTAGCAAGTGAAGTAAACCGAGTTTTTAAACAACAAAAGCAAGTGATGAGGATCATATTCAATATCCCTCATAGACACACTTGCAGAAACACTTTTAAAGAACAGGGTATTCTTACACTCCCCAGCATATACATCATGGAAGTGCTAACCCATGTTTTTCAAAACAAAACCAAATACACACGCAATGCAGTGGAACATGGATATACCACAAGAGGTAGAAATAACCTGCAAACTGACAAACATCGCACAGCTCTGTACCAAAAATCACTGTTTTACAATGGCTGCAAGTTGTATAATGCGTTGCCGGAAGATGTACGGAATGTTAACACTTTACCAGCTTTTAAAAAAAAAGTGAAAACGATTCTTATAAACAAGACGTGCTACTCGGTGGATGATTTTTACACATAAACTACCATTAACTATCTTCTGTTTTTAAATTCATATAATATGAACACTTTGTTTGTAGTGTAGTTGCCATAGTATAAACTATAAACCTAGTGCACCTGGTGACTCTAAAAAACAATATTGGAATTGGATCTGGATTCTGCAGCTCTTATCTTTTGAACGTTAAGAACGTTATAAGTGTGTTTTATAAGTATCTTTGTTTTGTATTATTTAAGAAAAAATTTTCCTTAATTGTTATGCTTATTGTGTGTGCTATTGTCGTTTTTATTGTTAATTTTTTGACGTACATGAACATCCCTGTGTCATTCAGGTGACATTGGCCTGTTTCATTGTTAATATATACATTATACATTATACATTATCAACCTTTAGGTCACTAGGAACGATACCCGACTTAAATGAAAGATTTACTAAGCAGGTAAGAGCCTTTATAATATGTCTTAAAACTTTCTTAACTAAAAAAGGTGGAATTTCGTCTCAACCGCAAAAAGACTAATTTTTTTTTGTCGAAACGTTTAAAGGAGTTAAGTCCATAGGAATGTTTTTAATAATATTTTTAGGTGCTTTTACAGAGAACGAATTGAATAAGTTAGCGATTTCCCGTGGATCCGTAACTAGCCCCTCTTCGTGTTTTATTACAATACTGTTATGTTTATTGACCTGCTCGCCATTTAGTTCCGAAATCAGATGCCATGCGGGTTTACTCGGATTATCAGAAGATAGAATCATATGTTGGTAGAAATTCTTTTTAGTACATTTAACAAGTTTTTTATGAGCAGCCTTTGCAACCCTGTAAGAATCATCCACTTGAGGAAAAACACTTCTCAATAAAAATAAGTCTTTAAGTCTTGAACTAGAGGCTCTGATCTCAGAAGTTACCCACTCACGGCCCTTTGATTGCTTTCTATATATCTTACGTAGTGGAACATTTAAATGAAAGTAAAAAGAAACAACTTATGAACCTTCTTATACCACCATCAATGTTGCTGGCACCAAAAACACTTTCCCAATTTTCACCAATAAGAGCATTCTCAAAGACAAAAATAGATTCTTCATCAAAAACTTGCGTCAAAGAAACAGCGCTATGATTCAATCCAACTGAAGCTATGTCGAGCTCCAATAATACTGCCATGTGGTCAGAAATATTTTGTCAGGCGCAAGGCAGGCACACTTGCTAGAAAAGTTCAGAAAAGCATTGTCGATGGTACTAAGAGTGTTATCCGTTACTCTGGTAGGCCACCCGATTGCATGAGTCATATTAAAACATCTTAGCATGTTAGACAACATATCAATCCCTTTATGACCACGTCAAATGAAACTATAAAGTCCAGTTCAGCTGGCAATTGATCTGTTGGTTTGGCGAGTGACTACGTTGGAATTAGTTTCTAGGATCATCAAGTGGCCAATCAACCTCCTGATTTGAATTTGTCTGCTTGAAAAGGCCTTGAGGCACCTAGTGCTAATTTCCTCTTCACTGATATGTGCAGTGGAGTAATACTCAACATTGCCTCTATGGCAGTTGCAGGGCATGATGTCATAGCTTCCGTTATTCCAAGACAGATCAGATCCTGAAATCTTCGCAGTTTGCTTTGTGTTGAGGCTTGTTGGACCACACTATAGATGTATATGTTACCATGGGTTTAACCACAGTTTGGCATATCCAAGAAACCATCCTGGGATTCAGCTTCCTACGAGTCCACGGCAAGTTGCCATTGTGGTTCCAGAAAAAGTGTGTGTTCCAGTTCAGTTTTTGGTCTAAGAAAATCTCTAAATATTTAACCTCATTGGAAAATTATATCTGTGTTCCATTTAGAGTGGGAGCTCGGATAACTCATACACTTAGTTACCCAGGGTGATTAGAGTTGAGGCCCCTCTTTTCACAAAAACTTAATTTATGGTAATAGGTTTTTTAGCTTATCCACATTTACTTCTTACATATAGAACCTGCATTACCCTGAACATTATACGTTAATTGCCAAGGAGTTTTGAAATTCTAAACTGTAAACGGCCGCTTCCTTCTTGGTGATTTCTTTCACTTACAGAAGCTCAAATAACCTTTGTTGAAACGGTTGGATACTTGGACTCTTTGAGTTCTTTTCACATCAAAACGTCTCTTTCTTACTACTTGATCCGTCTCATTCAATTAACCGCTTTTTCAGATAGGTGCCAACTTATTTCACTGCAACTAAAACTCTACCGAAGTAGTATTGGACGCAGCAAGTGCGCTATCGTGCGCTGTGTCATAAGCTTTATGTATATATATATATATATATATATATATATATATATATATATATATATATATATATATATATATATATATATATATGTATATATATATATATATATATATATATATATATATATATATATATATATATATATAGGGTGATTCGGAACGCAATGTACGCAAAATGTATGGGTGTAGAGAAGCTTAAAACATGCCGATTTTTTATATAAAAGTGACGCTCATGGTTGGTGAGATATTGACCTCCGAAGATTCTCGAATAATTAAAAAACTTCTGGGCGCAGCAAGTGCGCTGTGGTAGTGAATTATCATAAAAATGTTTTTAGTAGCAAACATGCTTTTTTTTTAAGAAAGCAGGCATCAATCTATATAGGAGAAACAATGTGCCATGTTTCATCAAAATAACTTTATGGTTTGAAAATGTACAAAAATTTCCGAAAGAAAACTTAAATTGTTCCTAAAAAAACTGGTTTCCTGGTCAACCTTATAGGTTAATAGCAAATTGAGCTATTCAAATTTGAAGCATTTAATGAAAATTCGCTACCATAACGCACTTCCTGCGCCCCGAATTTCTTTTCTTACAAAGATGTATTATATTTCGATGGAATATGCAAAAATGCAATAACATAGGGCGTGTTCGATTAAAAAATATATTTTGAATCACCAACTACTTATGGGCCACCCTGTAAATGTGGAAATATTTTTTAAGATGCAGCTTAAGACACCCTATAATTAATGTATACCTTTTTTTTCGTAACTTGCATAATAACGGATATATTGAGTTTTTAAGATTTTTTACAAAAATTTGACAAACATGATATACCATTAAACGATAAACTCTATAGCCAACACTACTGCCAAAGCATCAGAGAAAGGGCCTATTTTAAATGAATTTTCTGGGAATATTTTAGCAAAGTGAAGGACAATGAAGATTGAAACTAAGAGTTCAGGCTTTGTAAAGCATTCTTCTTGAGACATTTTCTTTCCATAGCTCATATTAATTTCAGGATCATTGCCTAAATATTACCAATTTTGACATTTTAAATCGCGACTTTGACGTTTTGAGGAAAACCCAAATTTATGTTTCTTTAAATGCCTGTAACTTTTTGTCCTTTAACCTACAGAGCTAAATTATGGTGAGTAGCTTACCTATGATAATATGAACCCGCGTACCAAATTTGGTTGCCCTTACTTTGTTAATTCCAGAGATATAATTTTTTTTAGCATGAAAACTTAAACTTTTCCCGGAAAATCTCGTCTGATTTTCCTCACTAACGAACTTATCCAAGCCATTTACAAAAGGAAGGTATCTGCCAAATTTGATCAAAATCGGGCTATTATTTTTTGAGTTATCGGAGTGAGATATATATATATATATATATATATATATATATATATATATATATATATATATATATATATATATATATATATATATATATATATATATATATATATATATATATATATTGAAACTGACCCCGGATATGAGTTCTACGGGTCCTAGTTCGCGCTAATTTGCAAAAATTCTTTCAAAATTCAAAAGTCCGGATCTCCCCATTACTAAATTTTTTCTACGAAAATTCACTAAAAGAAACAGCGGTGTTGCAGCAATGACCCAACATAGAACAACCATATTTGGTAGATGGTTTTCTTTTATCAACGTCGTTATTTCGCAAGAATTTGAATCGGATACAACCTAAAACAAGGGTTGAATTAGGGGTGGGTCACCCTTTAAATGACATAACCTAATCAAAAGTCAAAGTCCATCAATTTTATAGCCAATTAAATTTTGGGCCTCTTTCTCCTCGTGAAAATTTTTCGACAAATCATCCGTTTTTGAGGAAGTTGAGTTTTTTAGAGTTGAGATCAAAACAAAATTAGGTCCCTTGGAAACTTTAGCAAACACTAACATATATCTGAAATTTAACAAACACCATTAAAAATTTTGAGTGACTTTATAGGAATATAATAAATTTTTTGCCAATTTAATTACTTTGGACCTCATCTCACGACGTTGATATAAATGAAGATAAACCCAATTCTCAGTAGTCAAGAGTCTGAAAATTTTCTTCCTCTGATGACGCTAACTTTTTGAGTGAAACGATTGTCAGGTATTTAAAAATGTGTTGTGTTGATTTGATTTTTCCAAAGTGTACTTGTGCTTAAGTGATTTTTATTTTGTTATGTAGAATATTCTCTTACCGGAACTTGCACTACGTAAAAAGTTATAGTATAAACAAGCTCGTATTGTAGCGATGTTGGAAAAAGCTCCTAGAGGTCGATGCCATAATTGCTAAGTCGATATTTCTACTTACATCGAGGGTACGGCAACTGGTTGTTGTACGGCTGATGGCCGTGTATAAGGTAGCTTTTCGAGAACGGAAATCATTCCTAAAATACAACAAACGCTGTCAATATACCACTTAAGAGCTCTGTATATGTTGGCTTTCGTAGTTCCTTTTGATGAGAAAATACAGTTTCCTTCGAAACATCAACCTCTAATAAAAGTAAAGGTAATATCTTTAAGCTTAAAGCAAATAACACTTTATCAGAGCTGACGTTACTGTAAGCCAGCAACAGAAATTTCATATTTGATTAAAATTGCTTTTAGATCTTTTATAATACGTAGGAAGCAGGCAAAATCAACACAATAAAAGACTTTAAATTATAAGCGTTCACTATGTAAAAATATTTAAATGTTTAAATAATTTAACCATTTAAAAGATAGCACAAGAAAACTGTCAACGTTTAAGATTATTTTGAATAAAAAATGTTTCCTATTGCTCAACACGCTCTATTTTTAATTTTTTTATTGGCATAGGAAAACAAATACTAAGCAGCAAGTCTTGGGTAAAATTTAAGATGCAGAAAGAAGGAGACAGATATAAATCTGAAATTTGGTATGTCAAGATTTGAAGTATGTAATTCTGAGAATAGCTGTTAAACATTTTTTAGAATGACGTTTTGTAGAATTATGTCAAAATATTTCAGCCATAACTGAAGCCATAACTGCAGCCACAGCTCTTCAGGTGCCAGATATGGATTTTTCAATTTTTACTAATGCATGTAACAATGTTCTAGGAGGGTGGCTACCATAGCCGTATTACTTTGTAGGTGTGTTCTCGCTGTAATTAGTATACCGTAATGACGAGCTCCAATTAGAGCAAAACCGGTCGGCGGTTCTAGTTATGGTGAGAATACATCCAGCCATACCAAAATTGTCCCTATATTAGGGAAGAAATGGGCCAAGGCTTACAATTTACAAAATTATTAGTTGGTTGTACACAGTCTCTATTTTATTACATTTTTTGTTATTTGTTTCTTCTCCACATCAATGACCTCCTCCTCTCGAGCACATCCAACCCAGTTCACAGCTACGCGGACGACAGCACCCTCCATTCAAATGTACAGTATTCTAAGCCTGTCTCTTTAGCCCAATTAGATGAGGATCGCAGACTCATGGAGGGTTCTGTCTCTGTGGATCTCCAAAAAATATTAGACTGGGGAAGTAGAAATCTTGTACAATTCAACCCCACCAAAACTAAGTCTTGCTTTCTTTCTCACGAGAGATACACCAGCCCTAGACCCATCACAATGAACAACCAAGTTATTTAAAGTAATGAGTCCTTTTCTCTTGTTGGCATTTCTGTGGATCGAAATCTTAATTGGCACCAACATGTCACATCAATTGCAGAAGCGGCTGCTTAAAAATTAGGTTTCCTCTTCCGGGCTCGCAAATACTTTTCACCAGCTAATCTCTACACCTTATATACTTCACAAATAAGGCCAAACCTCGAATACTGCTCCCACATCTGGGGTGCCGCTGCCGCTTCTACACTCGCTATCCTGGATTCCATTCAAAAGAGAGCTATACGTCTCATCGGTGACCCTACCCTCACCCAAATGCTGCCATCCCTTGGCCACCGACGCGCCGTTGATGACCTTTCTCTCTTTTATAGATATCTGCACGGGCACTGCTCAGAGGAGCTTTCCTCCATAGTTCCCCCACCTGCTGCCCCCAACAGATCCACCAGGGGAACAGAGCAAATGCACCCTTTTACTGTCCAGGTCACCAGACATAGAACATCTTGTTATGCCCGCTCTTTTGTCCCGAGGACTTCCAAGTTGTGGAATTCCTTGCTGGCATATGTTTTTCCTTCTCCTCCGAACCTCCAAACCTTCAAGTCCAGAATTAACAAGCTGCCTCTTTCCTCCTTGTCAACACCCACGGTACGATAGTATTTAGGCTGTAAGCCCTCGTGGTGTGTTGTTGAAATTAAAAATAAATAAAAAATTGGAGCTGTCGTGACAAGATACTACCTAGTTCCGCACCGAGATGGCGACCCTGTCGTACATCTCCACAATATTGCGATCGTGCTACATTTCATAACAACATGTTGAACCACCTTCAAGATATTTGAAAAAATAATTTTAAGAAAAGTTATTTAAACACCTTGTAAAACGAAAACGAGTAACATTTTACTAAGGCATGTTGCACCCGATCTCTTTATTTTTGTGCCGGCGATCACCTCTTAGCTAAGGTCCATTTAATTATGGGGACCCTGTATATAATCTATATATATATATATATATATATATATATATATATATATATATATATATATATATATATATATATATATATATATATATATAAACTATCCCTGAACACACTGCGAGTCCTTGATAAGTAAGATACGTCGGTGACCAAATAACCACAATGTTCTCCAAGCGAGGTCGTGTACGTGTTATAAACCGAAACAGGTATATGGGCTGCAAAAAATTGCTCCTAGTTTTCACAATGAAGCCCTATCTTTGCGATAATTTTATTTGAAACGCATGCTTAATAAAATTGTCCTTATGCGAGTTCGAGCAACGTTTAGTTGCAGCGCACAATGTATAATTAAAATAAATAAATGTTAGTATGGCTATTATTTTTAACTACACTACAGATAACATTTTTATTTAATTATGAAAAGAACCCCTGGTCTCTTATACTCTTCAGTACGCCTTAAGTAATTACCAGCGACTACATAACGCAAAGTGAAAACTGAGGATTATTGACGAAATGACATTGTGTAGGAGTTATAAAAATTTAAATAAAGATATTTATCACCACACCAGCGATTCAAGTCTATAAAAGCGACTTGGAGAACCTAAAAATCCTCCAGATGTCATATTCTGGAGAAAATATTCATATCAGCAGCATACAGAGTTCAGGTTACCTGAAAAAAATCCACCACGTCGTTAATAAAGAGACCGAACAAGATATGCCCAATAATCGACACCTGAGGTACTCCTGAGTTTGTGAGATAACCAGGCGACGTTATCCCCTCCGCTTTACACGGTGTTTTCGTTATTTCAAATAGAAAACTATCAAGGAAATTAACCCAGCGAAAAAAAAAACGGCTCCGACTAATTCAGTTAAAATAACTCCACGATCAAGCCGTTCAAAAGCCTTTTTTATGACATCAACTAGAGCAAGACCCGCCAATGCTCCAGCAGAGAGCTACATATATGTTTTCCGGTTTGTTACTGCGGAACGTCCTGAAAAGAAACCATGGTATTCAGGGATAACTATTGACTTCTTCCGAATCGACATATATTTATGTACGCACGATTCCTAGAGCTTAGAAGAATTGTCAACCATTGATACCAAAGGAGAGTTGATAATGTCACTACGCGATCCAGACATTTATGAATGGAAATATCTTTTGATGTTTTCCAATGTGTTGGGAATGTGTTCTCAATCAGTAATTTGAATGGACGATGCATTTTTGCCGTTCTGAGCACACCCGTAAGAGCAAGTCTAGGCATAGCTATTACTCTAGTGTGATCTTGTCGTGATTGTTTAGGAACTGGTAAGTTAGTGGCACTAAAACATCACTAAAAGGAACCAACAAAAGAACTACGACGCTCCCCGGGGTGATGACGTGGATAAGTCCGCGAAAACACCCTTTTAAGGAATTCTATTTGACCTAACTCTCTATAACATAAAACTTTTAAATTGCTTGAAGTTGGTTGAAATATTAGCTTCAACCTTTTGGACAAACTGATCAGAAGATGCCTGTATATCACCCTTCAGCTTTCTTCGGAGATTAGAAAACGCTTCATAGGCGTCTGAACTGTTTAGATAATTTTCCGTGGAAACTGTAAGTCTGGTAATAAAGCTTTTTTTTATTTTTTATTTCAACAACACAACACGAGGGCTCACTGACTAAATACTATCGTACCGTGGGTGTCGACAAGGAGGAAAGAGACAACTTGTTAATTCTGGAATTGAAGGTTTGGAGGTTCGGGGGAGAAGGAAAAACATGTGCCGGCAAGGAATTCTACAACGTGGAAGTCCTCGGGACAAAATAGCGGGCATAACCAGATGTTCTGTGTCTGGTGACCTGGACAGTAAAATGATGCATTTGCTCTGTTCCCCTGCTGGATCTGTTGGGGGCAGCAGGTGGAGGAACTATGGAAGGAATCTCCTCTGAGCAGTGCCCGTGCAGATATCTATAAAAGAGAGAGAAGTCACCAACGGGACGTCGGTGGGCAAGGGATGGCAGCCTTTGTGTGAGGGTAGGGTCACCGATGAGACGTATAGCTATCTTCTGAATGGAGTCCAGGATAGCGAGTGTAGAAACGACAGCAGCACCCCAAATGTGGGAGCAGTATTCGAGGTTTGGTCTTGTTTGTGAAGTACATAAGGTATAGAGATTAGCTGGTGAAAAGTATTTGCGAGCCCGGAGGAGGAAACCTAATTTCTTAGCAGCCGCTTCTGCAATTGATGTGACATGTTGGTGCCAATTGAGATTTCGATTCACAGAAATGCCAACAAGTGAAAAGGACTCATTACTTTGAATAACTTGGTTGTTTATTGTGATGGGTCTAGGGCTGGTGTATCTCCTATGAGAAAGAAAGCAAGACTGTGATTTGGTGGGGTTGAATTGTACAAGATTTCTGCTTCCCCAGTCTAATATTTTTTGGAGATCCACGGATATAAAACCCTCCATGAGTCTGCGATCCTCATCTAATTAAGCTAAAGAGACAGGCTTAGAATATTGTATATTTGAGTGGAGGGTTGGATGTACTAGAGAGGAGGTCATTGATGTGGAGAAGAAACAAAGTAGGGGCTAAAGCTGAACCTTTAGGAACTACTGCATTAATTGGATACAGTTTAGAGGAATGGCCATCCATGACAACATAAATGCTCCGGTTGGAGAGGACATTTGCTGTCCAGGTATAGAGTTTTGGTGGTAGGCCATAGGCCGGAATTTTATTAAGCAGCGCTGCGTGCCAGATCTGGTCGAATGCTTTGGATATGTCTAGAGCGACAATCTGGGATTCACCGTGTAGTTCCATAGACTTGTTCCAGGAATGGGTGACAAAGGAAAGGAGGTCGGTAGTTGATCTGCGCTGAAGGAATTCATACTGCCTGTCGTGTATTAGACTGTTTTTTCATGAAATTTTAGTAATTCTCTGCTTGTATACTTTTTCATCACTTTAGAGACGACTGAAAGGAGATAAATAGGCCTGTAGTTGCTAGGAAGGGCTTTGGATCCTTTCTTGGGAACGGGTTGTACTCGATCAGTTTTCCAGTTACTAGGGAATATGCCTCTATTGTAAGATATCTGAAACAGACGAGCTGATCTAAAAATCAAATTTACGTTGCCTTCCTTTCCTACCACACAACCTTTAGAGAAAATCTATTAGCAGATGTCAAAATAATAAATATGTTCAAAGATTCACATTGTATATTCTTTACAGAAAAATAATTATTTCGATAAAACGAACCTTTACTGCATATTGAAAACGAAACACTCTGTTCAGGTGGTAGTTTCAAGGAAAATTTGTGAAATGACTCTTTATTGATCTACCCTAGATCTGAGATGTGAAATTTATAGTTAAGACGGCGAGATATCATTTCGCTGAAAACTAAGATTTTAAATTTTATTAAAGACATTTGTTTCCACTCCTGGGGGAGGCAATATGGTGATAAAGGAGGGCATTAAATTCTTATAATTTAAAATTGCCACTATGGTTTTTCCATACACATTGTCTGTTTTGCAAGTGACTTATCTAACTAAGTGAAGATTGAAACCTGTGATGAGCACACTTGACGAACCCAAATCACCACAACACATCTTTTTAAAGACCTGACGAGCGTTTCACTAACAAGGTTAGCGTCATCAGCGGAAAAAATCTTAACCACTTACCACTAAACATCACCTTATATATGCAATTAGGTTAAAATAAAATAAATAAAAAAGCTTTTAAGAACAACGTTGACGTGTTTCAAGATTTTTTATAAATATCTACATTACATTACAACATTGAGATACTGAGAAGCACACTTTGAGACTCCAAATCATCACAACACGTTTTAAAAACCCGACGATCGTTTCACTAAATAAGTAAACGTCATCAGAGGATGAAAAATTCTCCTTTTTTAGTGGATTTTCTTTTTAAAAAATTACTAATGAGGAGATCCCAACTTTTGAATTTTGAAAAAATATCTTCAAATGACAGCGAACTAGGCCACCTAGAACCCATATCCAGGGTCAGTTTCAACTTTTATGTTTATATATATATATATATATATATATATATATATATATATATATATATATATATATATATATATATATATATATATATATATATATACACCTTCCTTTTGGAAGTGGCTTAGATAAGTTCGTTAGGAACATCAGCCAAGGTTTTCCCAGAAAATGTTGTGTATTCTTTCGAAAAAAATTATCTTTTCGGAAATAACTAGTAAGGGCAACCAAATTTAGCACGCTGGTTTGTGCCATAAATAGTATCCTATGTATTTAAATTCAGATCTATATCTTGAAAGGCAAAAAGTTAGAGGTAAATTAATTTTTAATTAAGTAAATCTGATTCAAGGAAGTTAAAACGTCAAAATTGATTGATCAAAATCTGAGTGAAAAATACTAAAAGAAATGACTAACAAGCTCCTAGATATGTGTCTAAGTCGTTATTTTCCCTCATTTCGTTAAAATATAAGCAAAAAATCCATTGTAAATCAAAATGGTTGTGTGTAAATTGTAAAACGTTGAATAATGAACATGTATTATGCGATATACCGCTAATAAACATGTCGTAGCTTAATGGCCTAAGTCTCTGTACATCGTATAATCGACTCCTTCATGACGAGTTCTAATTCTAGTTAGTGACTTTATCAATTTTTTTAGACCCATTTCACTTTACCGTTATCTAATAAGATTGTTGTTATTCCGATGAATTTTTTAGCGAGTTTTTGTATAAAAAATAATTTGATAAAAAGGAGATGAAATACTTAATTCAATTTGAATAGAGTATCTCGTTGTTTGTTCCTACCCTAACTTAGGAAACCGTTCCATATTTAATACAGTCGTAGACTTTTCCCGTAGCTTCAAAAGTGCTTGTTTCAGTGAATTTTCTTTAAAAAAAAATCACCAACGAGAAGATCCCGACTTTTGAATTTAGAAAAAAAGATGCATCTGACCTTGCTTTTCACAATGGCAAAACCTGTCTTAAGAATGTTAATTTAACAAGCTCTTTAACTTTTTCCTTTTATCTCCCTATACACTTGCTGTTTACTAAAAATATATATTAAAATTAAAACTTACATAGATATCCACTCACACACATACGCGAGCGCATATACACTCATGTATACGTACTCACGTCAACAGGATTTATACGTCCAGTACTTAACACTACGTGCAGGATAGAAAATGCACATTAGTTCTTCATGTGCACATACACACACATACATATGCATGCACACATCTAAGCTACAAGTTGCGGCAGGAGAAACACTGGGACACTTTTCACACCAATGGAGCCTGTCATGGTGACTTTTTAACATACTGGGGAGGCTGCGGTCAAAAGAGGTTAACACAAGGAAAGACACAAAGGAACTTACTTTTATCTCTCTGACTATACATTAATCTGCTAAGTTTATTTAGTATCCCTTAAGACTATATAGTATATTGCCACTAGTACAATATTTATTGGAATAGTCCAACTTTCAGAATATCATCAATTTACTAAGAGCTATATAAACCTAGCTACCTTAGAGTCTTTAACAAAACACATGAAAGCTACCATGACACTTTTATTACAAACAGCTTCATACATAAGTGATGTCACATCAAGTGGAAAGGAAACATTGTATTTTATCAAATTACAAAATAATATTTTTCTTTGTTCATGATGCATAAATACAGGAAAAAATCAAATGATTTTAATCAGCTGGGCTGGTATTGTCGCATGAACAAAATGGATTGTCGTAGACAAGTGCCTAGCAAGCAACAGTTCTTTGTAAATGGGCTGTTTTCTTAGATTAGGGATGATACTACTGAAGTGCTTGTTACAGCTACTTTTCAACTTATTTCAATGATCCTGCCAACTTATATTACACACATGTTTTACTTGTGGACGTAGATCTCTGTTATTCTAAAAGTCATGTTTACAACGGTCTTTTCATTACCCTCAAGCTTTGAGTGTCCTTTTACCCATATGAAAGTAACTCTTTTGTGCTGTTGTTCCAAGACCTGTAATTGATAAGCAATATCACATATTACCCTGGACCGATATATAGCATTTTGAAGATTCGATAGAGTTCTTAACAGTGAAAGGGAATCGGTCAAAACAACAAAGCTACTCATATTTTGGTTACAGGCTAGTACTAACGCTTTTTGTATGGCAACAGCTTCAGCAGTATAAATTAAAGTGAACTTTGGGAGACTAAATAGCTCAACATAATCTAGTTGTTTAATGTACACTGCGCATCCCACTGAATCTTGAATTTTTGACCCATCAGTATAAATTTTGACCGCTTCTTTATATGGTTTTAACGCTTGTTTCAATATACAAGTATTTATATCTGATATGTTAGTAAATATGGGTATAATAATGTGAGGTTTTATTAGTTGTATGTTATCAGAGAAATCAAATCTAAACTTAAGGATTTCTTTCGCATACCATTGCTAATTTTCAATTTCCAAAGGAGCGTCAAATAATGGTGATGAAGTTTTGTTTCTCCAATAGTTGTGCGTAAGATGGATCGCAGCTAACTGCTGAATTTTCATGAACGTGTCCTGAGAGTCCGAGCTAAAGTTTTTTATAAGAAATTTACAAGATAACAAAAATCTTCTAACAAAAAGTGGTTGTTCGTTGGTTAAAACTAAAAGAGATTGTACAGGAGAGGTTTTGATTGCTCCTGTTATGATTCTAAGAGCTTTATATTGGATTCTGACAATTTTTGATAATAGCGTGTTAGAAGCAGATCTTTAAAATATAAAGCCATAGTCTAAGATAGACCTAGTGTATGTACGATAAAATGTCATTTATGCAAACCTTATTGCGTTAATTTATCTGAAAACTACCGCATGCCTTACTTAAAATTATGTTTCACATCTGATGACGAAAGAAACTTTGTGGACCAACCTGTAATTAAAGAGACGTATCCTAACTTCCCAAACTATATAAAATACAAAGCGTTTTACGATAATTCAGTTGCTCTACATTACTTTGTTGTTGCATCAGCGTAAAACAAAAGTAGATCCTCGTATTTCAAGTAGTAAAGCACTTTTGTTTTAGATGGAAATTGCAAAACAGCATAAAAGGAAAAAAGACGAGAACCGCGCATCTAGCAATCGGCCAACTCGGAACTATCATCAGAAAGTTTATTATGCAAATGTGGGAAGCACCGCTTTTAATGCCGCATTTGGCTGAGGTGTTAATTACTACATACACTAATTACAAGTTGCCGGGAAGATGTGAAAATCTTAACGGATATTTTCATAGAATAAGCAAATGCGACTTGCACCTGCACCAGCTGGTAAACGCTTCAACCTATTAACTTGATGTTTGCGGGAATACGGAACAACGACATGCTGAGCAAATAAAATGTACGTCTAATCTATTAAGGAAGAGTAAGCAGGGTTAATTTGTAGGAATTAATTTTCACTGAGATTCTACTCATGTTAGGTGATGATGCTTGTAATTTTAAAAATCCTGGCGCAGCATTTGCGTTAGGGTAACGAATTTTTACAAAACTATTTTCTTTGATTACTACCAAAACACTTGCTTTTTGTTTTAACGGATGTATCAAATGCAAGGTAGCAACTGTTTCGCCACTTAATTTGGTATAATTAGAAGAAGGCGAAGCATCTTTTTTGGCGTTCAATAAATTTGTAGAAAAAAAGTTGTTAAGTGACGAATTTAGCTTGGTTTATTTGAACAGTTAAAATAAAAAAGCCTGGACGCAGCAATTGCGTTATGGTAGTGAATTTTCATAGAAATGATCTGGCACAAAATATTTTATTATAACTTTTTTTCTTGTAACATAGAAATCTAAATTTTGGTGTATAGTTTACTTTTTATATCGTAAACCTACCTACCAAATTTGGTTATCATAGATTTTTTATTTTTTAAGATAATTTTTTTTTCAAATGTAAACTCAAAAATTTTCCGGAAAACCTCGTCCGATTTTTTCGATTAACGAACTTGTCAAAGCCATTTACAAAGGGAAGGTACATGCCAAATTTTATCAAAAATTCATGTTGTTACTTCATTTAGTTGATCAGTGGATTTGCATTTGTTCATTATTAATGTTCGTATTTATTGGAGTTATGTATATACAGTGAGTAACAGTTTATTGTGGTTTTATTCTCAGCAACAACGTCGATTTTCACATATTGAAACAAGATAAGTAAGTAGAGATAAGGCGGTGTATAAAAAGACGCCCATGTTTGTTGATAACACAAGCAAACATATTTCTAGAGTTGGCATCTCTACAGATGTTTCAAGCCAGGTTCGTACGGACGGAAATTGTTAATTACGAATCGTATCTCTATTGGTTTATTTAAAATAATATCAGGACGCAGCAAGTGCGTTATGGTAGTGAATTTTCATAGAAATGATCTGACACAAAATATTTGATTATAACTTTTTTTTCCTGTAACATATAAATTTAAATTTTGGTGTATAGTTTAATTTTTATATCGTAAACCTATCTACCAAATTTGGTTATCATAGATTTCTTATTTTTTAAGATATAATTTTTTTTCAAATTAAAACTCAAAATTTTCCCCGAAAACCATGTCCGATTTTTTTGATTAACGAACTTGTCAAAGCCATTTACAAAAGGAAGGTACATGCCAAATTTTATCAAAATCGGCCTATTATTCTTTGAGAAATGAAAACTCAAAATTTTTCTGGAAAACCTCGTCCGATTTTCTTGACTAACAAACTTGTCAAAGCCATTTATAAAAGAAAGGTACGTGCCAAATTTTATTAAAATCGGCCTATTACTTTTTGAGATAAGAATTTTTTTCGAATGAAAACTCCAAAATTTCCCGGAAAACCTCATCCGATTTTCCTGGCTAACGACTTTATCTAAGCCATTTACAAAAGAAAGGTACATGCCAAATTTTATCAAAATCGGCCCATTATTTTTTGAGTTATCGGTGTGATATATATATATATATATATATATATATATATATATATATATATATATATATATATATATATATATATATATATATATATATATATATATATATATATATATATATATAAATAAACATATAAAAATTGAAACTGACCCCGGATATGGGTTCTAGGGGTCCTAGATCGCGCTCATTTGAAGAAATTTTTTCAAAATTCAAAAGTCGAGATCTCCTCATTAGTGAATTTTTTCTAAGAAAATTCACTAAAAGGTGAAAAGTCTGAACACAGCAATGGCGCCATGCTAGTTAGTTTTTATGTGAATCCTATAAATCCTAACTTAATTTCCTATTAGGCTGCAACATCTATGTCCACTGGATATCCAGAATAGGTACAAAACATGTACAGTATGTCCATAATCCACAAAAGGACGCCCACTGAATGCCCGTTGTGGACATATCGAACTAATACCGGTTATGGACGTTCAGTGGATTTAATTAAAATGTCAAATATTATCTATAAAAACGAAAGTTCCGTAAAAATTTCTTTATTGCCTTCCTTAAACCTTGATCTTCTCACTACATGCACATTTTTAGTCTTAAAATTTAATTGGGGCTGTTGATCAGGCTACAAGTATAGTGTATAATCAAATCTGAATAAAAGTCTACTGAATCCCCATCTCAAAAACAGTCACTTTTACAATCACACCATTTCCAATTTAATATCATATATCATTATAATGTCGTTATTGTTGACAAAGGTTTTCGGGATTTTAGTGGCTGAGATTTCTCGATCGCTAGTTTGGGTAGTATTTTTTACCCATGTTTTGGTATTGTTTGGTCATGTACTATGTATCACTCAACGTATGGCAGCTAACTACTGTCTCTTTCGGAGGCTTTGACTTTTAACAACTTGAATAAATTCAATCCACGTCTTTTAGATTTTAGTCTTACTTTGGAAAAAAGCTCTAAATTTTGAGAACCAGATTATTTAAAAATCACAACGGAGGTCGGATATGGGTTCTTTGGGCTCCAATTTGCTGTTCTTCGAAAAAATGTTCCGAAAGTCTCAACATTGTTAATCCTCTATTAGTGAATTTTTGTAATGAAAATTCTTCCGCCCGATTATCTTTTGCACGACAGGCAAAGTTCAAAATCTTCTGTATAATTTTTGGCTGATTGCTTTTTTGATCAAAAACTTTATAACCGTTTAAGTTCAAACAACTGAGCTTCATAGAAGCCATAAAAATGAGCTGGTTTACACACATTTTTACAGGTACTCGTTGAAGAGTGGCAGCAGCTTAACAGTGAACAATTGTCATGCCAGCGCGTTTATTTCATGGCTAGGTTGATTTCATTATAATCCTCCCTCGTATATTTTGAAAACATTGTGTTAAATCCAACAAAAATTAACTTACATATTGGTGAATTACTATTAAAAAAAATTACTAATAGAGAGGTATCGATGATGAGACTGAAATCTTTTTTTAAATAAGCGCAAACTAGGACCCCTAGAACCCATATCTTTGTATGTTTAAATATATATATATATATATATATATATATATATATATATATATATATATATATATATATATATATATATATATATATATATATATACAGGGTAGCCCATTATTCTGGGATTCCTCGATATCTCCTAAGCTATTCAAGCTTTCAAAAAAATTTAAAAACAAAGCTTGCTTTGTTTTTGAAGCTGTATAACCTAAAATTATTTTAAACTATACAGCATGTCCCATAAGTCACCGGCAGCATGCAACTTTGATATTTCGATTTGCAATATACAGGGTGTTTATCTAGACTGTTCGCTTTGTCATATTTCAGACGCTAAAAACTTATTTTTTTCAAATGAAACTCCCTGTATATTTCTTCTGAATCTTATAGAGAATTCAATTCTGCATCGATCTATGGTGCATACTATACACCTATTACATATAGTTTTAAGGTTAGAATCAACTCTTTATTTTATTGGGTGGAATTAAATAGTCTCTAATTAATTAGTAGGCTTTGACATTATTTAGTAAATTTATTATTATTATTATTATTATTATTATTATTATTATTATTATTATTATTATTATTATTATTATTATTATTATTATTATTATTATTATTATTATTATTATTATTATTATTATTATTATTATTATTATTATTATTATTATTATTATTATTATTATTATTATTATTATTATTATTATTATTATTATTATTATTATTATTATTATTATTATTATTGGATAAATCAATGCCTCAAAGACCGATTTTAGCAAACAAGCTTATGAATTTCCTTTTATTAAGGAAATGTCAATTGAAAAAGATGGTATAAAAGACCGTATTCTTGGAGCAAGGCATGTTATACAAAACTACTATATTAGATTGTCTTCAAGTATTCTACTAAATATGTTAAACAATTAAATATGGAGTTTACGGGAAAACATCAATCATGATTAAATTATTTAAACTAGTAAACAGTGTAATAATTAAATAATAGTCAATATAATAATGTAATATTCAACAACAAAACTATTATTGAGAGGCTCAAATGCATTTCCATTATGCTGTACACAAAGATTTAATCTCTTTATGAAATTGGATCCTACATTCGACAACATTTCTGCAGTCACTAGCAAAAAGGCATTGCTTATGCGCTGGTACATGTCTTCTCATGTTGTTACAGGTATATTATAAAGAGTATTTTTTAGAAAACCCCAAAGAAAAAAGTCTAATTTACTAATATCACGTGATCTCGCCGGCCACAGAGTCATACCTCCTCGGCCAATCCATTTATGTGGGTACTTTTCATTTAGGAATTGCATAATGGGTCAAGTGAAATGCACTGGAGTCCCATCATGCTGAAACCACATGTTTCGTCTTATTTCCAAAGGAATTTCTTCTACCAGATCGGGAAGAATAGTTCTTAATAATTCTAAATACTGGGCACAAGTAAGACGTTCCTCAAAGAAGTGTAGTCCAATAAGGTAGTGCTAAAAATACCAGCCCATACATTTATGGTCCATCTATGCTGGTTATCAATTGCCAGTGTTACGTGGGGATTTTCTGTTGCATAATGTGGATACTTGTGTCTATTTAATAAACCATTGCTATGAAATGTACATTCGTCAGTGAATAATACTTTATCAAAGAAACTGACATTTGTATTCACTTTTTGGAGTGCCCATAGAGCAAATGTAACCTTTAGCTGGTGATCCTGATCACTTAAATATTGCGTGACTACGGTAGGGATGATACTTGTTCGTTTTAATTATTCTTTGTACTGATGTTCTAGGAATGGCTAAGTACTCACTCACATCCTTGGCGCTTCTTTGAGGTTCTTCTATTACAACCAGCAATACATCTTCCTGTACAGCTTCAGTTAATACAGAGTTAGTTCCTTTATGTTTATTGTAAGAAACGCTACCGGTTTCCTCAAATATTTGCTACCACTCTTAAAATCTCCTTTCTGGATACCGCTCTCTGTAAACCCTTGAAGTCAGAAAACAGTTCATGTGGCACTCTCCTAATATAAACACCACATCTGCAAGCTCTTCTTTACTGAAATTCATTTTAATATTCACGCGTTCTTAATTACAATTAACAACATAAGTACTTTTTGTCAGTTTATAGCTTCTGTCGGAATATTTTAATTTCTCAAGTATCATAGCCTACCTATTATGATTTATTAATTCATTTACAAACCATCTATCTTTTTCAGTTGACCTTTTCTTTATCAAAAGTAATAGGCCTTCGAAGCATTTTGTTATCCAATAAAACGGCGGAAATTCTAGTAAATAAACTATTCACATTCTAACGTTAATGTTTTGCTAAATTTGATCAAACTCCTATAAGATACATACAATATCTTAAGATCTTCTTTGCTGTTGTAGATTGTTATTAAAACCTGTTTGACCTGAAAGTACAAGTTCAACTATCTATAAGAATATATTTTTATAGTATTTGTTTGCCAAGTTGACTAAATAATGTCAAAGCCTACTAATTAATTAGAGATTATTTAATTCGACCTAATAAAATAAAGAGTTGATTCCAACTTTAAAACTATATGTAATAGGTGTATAGTATGCACCATAGACCGATGCAGAATTGAATTCTCTATAAGATTCAGAAAAAATATATAGGGTGTTTCATTTGAAAAAAATAAGTTTTTAGCGTGTGAAATATGGCAAAGTGAACAGTCTAGATAAACACCCTGTATATAGCAAATCAAAGTATAATATTTTACCCGTAGTTAAAGAATATTAAGCTCAAGCTTACAACAAGAAACATCTTGATATCTTTGTTTGCAGAGGAAGAATTCGGTTTTCTCCAAACCTGTGCAAGTGTCAAAATTTTTTGAAAAAATGGAATAACTCAAAAACTATTAATTTATGACATATAGTACCTTACATAAAGTAACATTGAAGTTTTACGTAGGATCGAAATGTGTAATAATATATAGGGTGTTCTATTTAAAATATCAAAGTTGCATGCTGCCGGTGACTTATGGGACATGCTGTATAGTTTAAAATAATATTAGGTTATACACCTTCAAAAACAAAGCAACCTTTGTTTCTAAATTTTTTTGATAACTTGAATAGCTTAGGAGATATCAAGGAATCCCAGAATAATGGGCTACCCTGTATATATATATATATATATATATATATATATATATATATATATATATATATATATATATATATATATATATATATATATATATATATATATATATATATATTTATATATATATATATATATATATATATATATATATATATATATATATATATATATATATCCACACGATAACTCAAAAAGTTATTAACCGATTTTGATGAAACTCGTCAAGAATCTTTCTTTTATTAAACCTTATTACGTACCAAGATGAAACTTTTTAGGTTTATAGAAAATTGAGTTAATAAAGTTTGAAGCGTTTAATGAAAATTCTGTACCATAGCTCACTTGCTGCGTCCCGAACGTTTTCATATTTATAAACAACGACGTAAATAGAGAAACCAATTAATTAACCGAACGTAACCTAAAACCTCCAATATATTAACGAACACGCACACATAGTATCAAATTCCTAACAGTATTAACATTTCATAAAGCAGTTGCATTTGACAAGCCTATAGAGGCAATATTGATACTGTAGTGATAAGCTGCCTGCTCACGTGTATATAACATCTCTTGGGTCCCAGTAGGCATGTCGGCATTTGTGTTGTGATGTGTTATACATTTTGACGTGAGGGGATGCAACAATCTGCCCTGAACATTGATAGCTGTGATAATATTGTTGAATGTTTGTAGCATGCTTTTAATTTACAATGAACACAGAAATATTAGGTAGTCGGTAAGAGTAGTAGCAATATATAAGGTGCTTGGTAAACATAAGAAAAACGTTCAAGGAGTTATTCTTTAGGTTATTTCATGGATATCTTTTCTTCTGGTTGTTCTCGCTGAAACTTTTAATTTAGATGGCAAAGATTATATTCTACATAATTAAAGGATATGTTATGATGTACAACAAGGAGGATTTTGATAGAAACGATAGAGTTGTTATTTATTTGAACGAAGATATCAATCACAATTGTGAAATAGTGAAATTGGGCTTAGTGACTCCGCTAAGAGATGACATACCTAACTATGCTGGTAGAATTTATAGTATTTTTGGTGTTTACAGGCCACCCTCATCTTGTCTAAAAGAGTGTAATGTAAACTTGGATAGCTGTTTTGAGAAGGCCCTGAACGTCAAGCTAGGTTTTAATGTACTGTTGTGTGACATTAACATGGATCTTTCATCGTCTTTAGATTACTGCAGTGACTACCTGAATATAAGCTTTTATTAAACTAGTTGCATTTCACTGCACCGCTATTAGACAGATGTACTGATGCATGTTGGTTAAGCTAGAATCCTGTGACGGATTGTAACAACGCATCGCTTGGCACTACAACGCCGCGAACTGGGAAGAAAGCGGGATTACTTTTCCTTATTTCCATGGGCGTCTGCCTGCTTCTCTCATTCTGACCCCTCTGATATCTCACCAAACGTCACCGAAATCATCCAAGCTGGCATGGAATTATTTATTCCACGTACACAGAAAACCTCTTCAGCCGCCCAAAAGCTCTGGTTCTCTAAATCCTGTGACAAGGCCAGACTTGAAAAAGTCAAAGCTTACAAAACGCTTCTACACAATCCCAGTGAAGAAAACCGTCAAGCATTTAACGACGCAAGAACCCGCTATGTCTGCATTCTTTCAAACTCGTTTAATAACCACATCAAAAACGAAGTCTTCTCAAGCTCCAACGGAATCAAATCCTTCTGGACTCTTGCTAAATCTATTAGGGATGAAATTGTTTCTACCGTCCTAGGCAAGGCTACACTTTTTGCCTCGTTGTTCGTGGGCAATTCTACTCTCAACATACCTCCAAATGTTCAGCCACCAACAGTCCCCAATGCGGTGCATAAAATGACGGATATCATTTTCAAAACTAAAAAAGTACGAAAGATGCTCTCTTCTCTTAATAACAGGAAAGCCTCTGGCCTTGACGAGATCCCAGCAATTGCTTTAAAAAAATGCTTACCAGAACTTGATCCTGTCCTGACTCGTCTGTTTCAGACATCTTACAATAGAGGCATATTCGCTATTAACTGGAAAACTGCTCGAGTACAACCCGTCCCCAAAAAAGAATCCAAAGCGCTTCCTAGGAACTATAAGCCTATTTCTGTCCTTTCTGTCGTCTCTAAAATGATGAAAAAGTATATAATATAAGAATTACTAAATTTTTTTGGAAAAAGCACAGTCTAATTCACGACAGGCAGTATGAATTCCGTCAGCGCAGATCAACTGCCGACCTCCTTTCCTTTGTCACTATTCTTGGAACAATTCTGTGGAAGTATACGGTGAATCCCAGATTGTCGCTCTATACGTATCCAAAGCATTCTACCAGGTCTAGCACGCAGCGCTACTTAATAAACTTCCGGCCTATGGCCTACCACCAAAACTACCACCTGGACAGCAAATTTCCTCTCCAACCGGAGAATTTCTGTTGTCGTGGATGGTCATTCCTCTAAACTGTATCCAATTAATGCAGGAGTCCCTCAAGGTTCTGCTTTAGCCCCTACTTTGTTTCTTCTCCACATCAATGACCTCCTCTCTAGCACATCCAACCCAGTTCACAGTTACGCGGACGACAGCACCCTTCACTCAAATATACATTACTGTAAGCCTGTCTCTTTAGCCCAATTAGATGAGGAGCGCAGACTCATGGAGGGTTCTGTCTCTGTGGATATCCAAAAAATATTAGACTGGGTAAGTAGAAATCTTGTACAATTCAACTCCACCAAGTCTCAGTCTTGCTTTCTATCTCATAAGAGATACACCAACTCTAGAGCATCACAGTGAACAACCAAGTTATTTAAAGTAATGAGTCCTTTTCACTTGTTGAGATTTCTGTGGATCAAAATCTCAATTGGCACCAACATGTCACATCAATTGCAGAAGCGGCTGCTAAGAAATTAGGTTTCCTCTTCCGGGCTCGCAAATACTTTTCACCAGCGAATCTCTATACCTTATATACTTCACAAATAAGGCAAAACGTTGAATACTGTTCCCATATCTGGGGTGCAGCTGCTGTGTCTACACTCGCTATCCTGGACTCCATTCAGCAGAAAGCTGCACGTCTCATCGGTGACCTTACCCTCACCCAAAGGCTGCCATCCTTTGCTCACCGACGTGCTGTTGGTGACTTCTCTCTCTTTTATGGATATCTGCATGGGGACTGCTCAGAGGCGCTTTCTTCCATAGTTACACCACCTGCTGCCCCCAACAGATCTACCAGGGGAACAAAGCGAATGCACCCTTTAACTGTCCAGGTCACCAGACATAGAACATCTTGTTATGCCCGCTCTTTTGTCCCGAGGACTTCCAAGTTGTGGAATTCCTTGCCGGCACATGTTTTTCCTTCTCCTCCGAACCACCAAACCTTCAAGTCCAGAATTAACAAGTTTCCTCTTTCCTCCTTGTCGACATCCATGGTACGAGAGTATTTAGGCTGTGAGTCCTCGTGGTATTGTTGAAATAACAACAAAACTAAACGTCTCTCTGTATTAATTATTTGAAAACAAATCTCACTTTTTATTGCTTCATTTTAGTTAAGTTTCCTTTGTGTGTCTCCAGTACCATACGAAAATACACACACAATTAAAGGCCAATTAAACAAGTGTCTTGTCTATTGTCTTGATTATCTCCGCTTAATTTTACAAATAAATAGGTTAATTGATATTCGACATCTGACGTCGAACACTTGGCGTGAATATTGGTCACTAGTGAGCGATTCTCTCCGCTGGGGTGATACAAACCACGCGCGCTTCAAGACCCTAAAATTATTTTAAAATTATTTCTGTTAACCTTTTGTTTTTCCCTTTTAACTCAATGAGAAATTTGCACATTTTTTATTCTTCTTTTATTCAATTCCCCACATTGTATAAAATCAATTGCCATATAAAATTTTAATTTTTAACGAATAGTTTTCTTGTAAAGAAATATAGAAAATCAAAATAATTGTTTCCGCGCCAAAACGCAGCCGTAAACAAAGACGGCCTACTGTGACGTCACGATCCGGTATCGGACAAAAGGAGTCTCGCTTACTCACACAGAGATCCTCATCTCACCGTTAGTGTTTATTGATATCAACTTATATTATTGTTAATATCTATATACTCGTATTAATTATTTTAAAAACTGTACAGTCTTATAGTATGGCTACAGAAGTTGGATTTGTTCAAGAACAATCTGATAATTTACCAAAAATTGATGTACTAGCAATGTTTACGTTTTTAGGAAACAACCCGAATTTCATGGGTGCTGAGCTAAAAGGAGTGAAAGCTGGGAGGTATGTGTGTGATATGAACCTTATTTTGTCCCGTAAATATCTTTGTTGGATTTTATGTAGTAATTTATTATAAAATATAATGTAAATAAAATCATAACCTCAAAATGTTCTCCATTCAAATAATATACAAGAAAAATATACACAATTTCTTCCTGATTTTCTCATCCTTAGGTACATTAAAGAATAATTTGTTGGGGGTAGTTATTGTTGTGGAAGTACATTTGGGCACTGTACAGCACTTATAATATTTATGTCCAGGCACTGTTATGTCTTTCGCATTCTCATATTGTGATTCTGAATCTGCTGAAACCATCGCACAGTCACGCACTAAACTAGATTAAACACAACTTACTACCTTTGAACCTATATTATACACTAAACACCAAAACTACTTAAAATTATGATAAAACTGCTCAGAATTCGATGCAAACACAAACAAGACAAGGTTAAATGTTAAATGGCGATGCCCGTGTATTACGCAGATGTACTGGATCGTGACGTCACAAACCTTTTCACCAATCAGATCGCGTTTTCGCCCACCCTGTCTTTTTGAATTATATTCAATATTTCAATAATTGATCACTAATTAGTGGTTCACTTTAAGGGGGGTTTACTTGTAGACATATATTTCTAGAATATTTTGCTTTACTTTAAATACGTTTTCCATCAAAAGTAAATTATATGCAACTTCCTCATTGTGACGGGCAAGGTTTTCGTGGGAAGGTTTCAAACCCCAGGAAAACCCATCAGAACTTGTTTATTTTTTGAAGCTTTATTAGCTGATCACTCAAATGAGATACAAAGGGGTACCTAAAAGTGACAAATTTATAAAAGAACCCTGTAACTCGAAAACAAAGAATCCCATGCCAATTAATTTTAATTTCTCTATTGTTAGTTACAGGAAAATGTAGAAAAGTATTATGAAAACTGCAACCTTCTATATATATTCGATATCTTAATCTTACCTTTATAGAAAGAATAAAACTATGTTATTACCAAATCTGATGAAAATGCCTTTCAGTGATATGGCAAAATATTTTTAAATGGTTATATTTTTATTATATTAAATTTCCCTGTGAAACCTATTATATGTAAATGATATACGAGTATATATATATATATATATATATATATATATATATATATATATATATATATATATATATATATATATATATATATATATATATATATATAAATATACATATATATATATATATATATATATATATATATATATATATATATATATATATATATATATATATATATATATATATACTCGTGTATATATAGGGTGGCGCATTGAAAACAAAACAGACCGATTTGCGTCCAGAGAATTTTTTTAAGAAACGCTGAAACACTTCAATTTTAATATTGAACGGGACATATTTTGATATAAAACTCAACTTTGTCACATCAACCGCTTAAGGGTGGTGATAACAACCCTTATATTTTAAATAGGGGACATGGGTTGAGTGTTACATTATTTGAAAGCTCTTTGTTTTCTGAATTCAGCACATTAATTTTGTTGGAAGTTTTATCAACTCTTTTAAAAATTATTCACAGCTGATGCAAAAACGCATTTCACTCATTCCGATAAGAAATGTGCTGAGAGTCAATGTTTTGTTCGTTTGTAAACAAAAAATTGACTATCAGGTTTATTATTTCAGTTTATCGGTCGGTTTGATACGTGATAGTACTACCGAAAATTAATTTCACAATGGTGTATTCTGTAGAAAAAAGAGTTGAAATAATTGCTCTTTTTTTCAAAATCGATGACTGTGCCAACCGTACCGCAAATTTGTTTAATGAACGGCATCCGAACATACATGTTAACATAAAATACATTTTGGAGTTAGTTGCAAAGTTTCGACAAAGTTGTTTAAAAAACGGGATCCTGAACGTGAATTTCCGGTTAGAAATGAGACTACTGAGATTGAAGTTTTAGGACAAATTGCTGCAGACCCAACTTTGAGCACGAGAAAATTGGCCACTGTTTCAAACATCAAAAGAAGAACTATTCTGCGAATATTGAAGCATCATAAATTATATATAAAATTCATCTTGTACAACAACTGAATGAAGATGAATCAAGAAAATCAATTAATGTTTCAACAGGATGGAGCTCCTCCGCATTTTTCACGTGTTAGGGAGTTTTTGAACAGAGAGTTTCCAGAGCAATGTATTGGGCGTAGAGGTGCTGTTGAGTGGCCCCTAGATCATCGGATTTAACTCCTTTAGACCTCTTTCTATGGTACCATTTAAAGAGTAGAATTTCCGCAACAGAACCGGAGTCTCTGGAAGAATAAGGCGACGCATCGTTGAAGAATGCCGTCTAATAACTCCACCAATTATCCAGAATGTCTCAGCTCGTTTTGAACAAAATTTGTAGTCTTGTATGGAAGCTGGTGGTCAACAATTTGAAAACTTACTTAACTAAATAAACATTTTTGAACGTTTGGTTTTGTTTTTTTTATAGTTTTTTTAACGAAAAATTGACTAATTAGTGCATTGCTTATCACAATGAATGAAATACGTTCTTGCAACTCCAACTGTGAATAATTTTTAAACGAGTTGATAAAACTTCCAAAAAGTTAGTGTGCTGAATTCAGAAAAGAAAGAGCTTTCAAATGATATAACACTCGACCCATGTTCCCTTTTTAAAATATAAGGGTTGTTATCATCACCCTTAAGGGGTTGATGTGACAAAGTTGAGTTTTATGTCAAAACGTGCCCTCCTCAATATAAAAATTGACATATTTCAGCGTTTCTTAAAAAAAAATTCTCTGGACTCAAATCAGTCTGTTTCGTTTTCAATGCGCCACCCTGTATGTACCATCTAGGCTTTGTGTTTCGTACTCGTTTTGTGGATGATGGTGGTAATTATAGAAAATGATGGCTTCCTGGATGTTGATATTATTTTTAAGTTATTTCATTTAGGTGGTGAAGACAACCGAAGTTTTGTAACTAAACTTGTTCTTTTCGCAACAACAATTTTGGTTAATAATAATTTTTCAAAATTTTGTAACAAAACATCTAGTAACGGATCTATAATTTTCGTGAGGCAACATAGGCATCTTTATATTAACCACATCTTGGTGAAATAATCAAGCTATCTCAGAAATGTCAGTACCCTTACCTCAACCAATTTCCTCTTGTTCGCTTGTAAATCTTGCGCCATTCTTGCTTTGTGTCATCTGAAATGACAAGAGGACAGAAAGCGGTTAATGAGGTAGAAAAACTGTGTCGGGCAAACAGAAAAGCGTCATGTGGCCGGGGTTGGCGGCTTCCCGCGAGACAGATGCAGCGACACGAGATATAACAGGCCGCTTTGGCGCGCTTTGTCGGCCCCCAAACCACATTGGCTTCATGATGATTACACTCAATCAATTACACAGCTCGTGCGGAGAACGTTATGCAATAATGCTTGCACGTTAATTGCTTTCATTGTATGTTTATAATTAGAATTTACACTAATAATGAATTATATTTATACACGGAACGGCGCGTACTTATTTGATATACGTGTCAACAGTCCGACCACTCGGAATGTGGAAATATTTGCTGGAGAATTCGAGCTAAAAAAGCTAAAAACCAGTGTTCAAGAGAACAGATGATATCTCATAACGGCCCTAATAGCCTTAAAAATGTCATTAGTAAAAACACCAAAATAATTATTACAAGTAGGTCAGTTAAATTCTGTAATGAAGTTATGTAAACATTTCAATGAATTGGAGATCAACATTGTATGTATCGACATTGAAATGTAGTCGGTTGAAATAACGCCGCGATAATTTAATTATGTAAACACTGTTATTATTTAATAGTCAAAGATGACCATACCTAAATAAGTTTGCTCTTATTTAATTATTATGATATCGTAAGTTTGTGCTTTAACATATGTGCTTCGTTCCTGCATCTTTTATTCCGATAATTAACCTTCGCTTCCGTAAACGTGGTCCTTGAAGTAAAAGAAAACATGGTCCTTCGAAGACAAGAGTAGTTGAAGAGCAGGGCCCTTCGACGAAAAAGAACCAGTGCCAGTGAAAATACAGTGCTCACTTAAACCTTATCAAATATCCTTTAACCCAAGTCTCCAAATACCCTTTATTTTAGTGAAAATAATTAGGGCAGTACCAGAAGAAGGTCAATTCCAATAAAGTAAATAAACAGGACAGAAGAGTCCGGTGCAGTACCAGAAGAAGGTAAGTTCCAATAAAGTAAATAAACAGGACAGAAGAGTCCGGGGCAGCACCAAAAAGAAGGTCAGTTCCAATATAGCAAATAAACAGAAGCATACAAGGCAGTACCGAAAGAAGGTCAGTTCCAGTAAAGCAGATACAGGGTCAAAGACAAAAATACAGGGTTAAAGACAAGATATAGGTCACAGGCAACTAATAATCAGATTAAAAGAAGAACTAAGCATAAGACAAGGTAACAAAGTCAATTATTAAATCAAACTAAAATTAAGGAAGCAATGGAGGAATTAAAAATGCGTTCGAGAGAACTAAAATTACGGGTAAACCAATTTATCCAGAAATTAGAAGAATCAGAAAAAATTGACGATGACGATATACTTATCAAGTATAAAATCATGATAGGAAATTTAGATAAGCAGTGGGATAGAATTGAAGACAACATAATGGATATAAAAATAAATACAGAATCAGAAAGTCTGGATGAAGCTTATTTGACGCTAAACCAATGGTATAATAACGCCATAGTCAAGCTGAAAAGAGAAATTAACAAACAAACAGACCACTTTGCACAGTTTTCCGGCAGGCAAATTACAAATCTTCACATGCAAGTATAAGGAACGGACAGCATTCCCAGAGAAAGTCCAAAAAGCAATAAATTCAACAATTGAAGAATTCTACGCAAAAATAGCGTCAAGGAATGATCATGAAAGATTCAATCTAAATTTAATTGAAGAATTACAAGAAGTTTAAGAAGCAAGAAGCAATCATGAAAGGTTTAATTTACATTTAAGTAAATAAATGCCAGAAGTTGAAGAAGCAACGAACAAGCAAGAAATATTTAACTTAAACTTAAGTAAAGAAATACCAAAGATAGAAGAAGCCAAAGACGAGCAGGAAAGAGTGATTTTAAAAAGTTATCCAGATAATTTCAGATCTGGAGCCAAATCAGCAGCGAAGAAAACTAATGTAAGTAGAGGGCTCTCTTTACTTACATTAGTTTTCTTCGCTGCTGATTTGGCTCCAGATCTGAAATTATCTGGATAACTTTTTAAAATCACTCTTTCCTGCTCGTCTTTGGCTTCTTCTATCTTTGGTATTTGGAGCAAGTTATTAAAAGGGAAGAAAGAGGCACAAGAAGTAAAACAAGCAGTATTACGAATAGAAAAAGTCCCAATAGAAACGAAGACAGGAAAGAAAGAATTTTATAGAAAATGGTCCAGCAACAAGTCAAGAATGGTTGCCAAGCTGAAAATTCCCAAATTTTGGATAAGTCAACCAAGGGGGGAAGAAACAGCAACCACATCAAGTGTAGAAGTGAATGGTTTGACCAATGCGTCCAAGAAAGGAACCACGAAGCAGTTGAGGTATAAAGTAAGAGCAGTAAGAAGTACAACCACCCAGAGATTTACACACACTGGGGTGGAGTATGGAGGTCAGAAGCAGGGACAAGCAAAAATGGGCAGAGGCCAAAAAGTATACTGGGGCCATCCAGCAATAGTGGAGGGCTCACGGAAGCAAAGCCACAAGGTAGATGGGTATAAGGTGCATGTTCGCAAGTTGAAGCACAGGGTTAGATGGAAGTTCAAGAGGAAGAAAGTACACGCAGGGCACATGGTAGCAACCAAACAATGGCCGCTGCGTGGTCAAGTTCGGTCATGGGTCAATGGGAAAGCATTCAAAAACGACTCAAGGTCGGCGTGGCTGGATTTTGTGGAGTGGGAAGAGCTCTGCAAGAAAAGCAGAGACAGTTCACACAACATGAAAGAGAGACACCAGAAGGAAGACGATATGACATACCCAACCCATCACCAGAAAGAAGGAAGAAATTGTTAGATCATGTAAATTATATTACGCTCCTAGAATGGTATAGATAATTTTATTATTTTAATCATTGTTATTCCTATTATGATGCATAGAGTGTATCCAAATATTATTTTATTTATTATATTGCCATCCTAGAGCGGGATATATATAAGTATATTATTTTAATCATTGTTAGTTCTATTATGATACATAGAGTGTATCAAAAAAAAAAAAAATCATTAAGATTTATACTACCATCCTAGAGTAGTAGACATAATTGTATTGTAATTGTAATTACTGCGATCTCGATTATCTCACGTAAGGTTATATTCAAAAAGATTAATTTATTTATTATTACGATTACCCTCATATGCATAGTTATATCATTTTAATTATGGTGATATCGTAAGATTGAATCCAAAATTATTAGTTTTACGATTAGGTTCGGAAACATACCTAAGATTGTCTACACTAAAGTATTAGTATTTCATCAAACATTTAGGTCAGAGCCATATAGCGAGCTGTCATTCTTTTGACTTGGCAGTATGTTCAAAAGAACAGATGATATCTCATAACGGCCCTAATAGCCTTAAAAATGTAATTAGTAAAAACACCAAAATAACTATTACAAGTAAGTCAGTTAAATTCTGTAAGGAAGTTAGGTAAACATTTCAATGAATTAGAGGTCAACATTGTATGGATCGACATTGAAATTATCACCTTCAGCATATAAACAATAACAAACGAATTTGTAATATAGACAGGAATGTCATAGTCAGCAAGGTTAAGAATCAAAATGTGTTTTTGTTTGGTAAATATAAAGGAGATTCATTTTAGTAAGTAATATAGTTAATTAAACACCGTTCTACAATGTAGGGGAAAATATATCGTTCATTTAAATAAGCTTCTGAAATGCAGTCGGTAAAATAACGCCGCGATAATTTAATCATGTAAACACTGTTATTATTTAATAGTCAAAGATGACCATACCTAAGTAAGTTTCTCTTATTCCATTTGTTATATCATTTTTGTTACTATTATTATGTGTATTAAGTTTTGTGCTTTAATATCGTTATCAATATACCGTTATCTATGTCATAACACATGTGCTTCGTACCTACATATTTTATTCCGATAATTAACCTCCGCTTCCGTAAACAACCAGAAAGCATACATCAGATTTTTTCAGCGTAAATTGCGGCAAGATTAATTATGTCTCTTTAGCTGACAAAGTAATTCTGTAATATTTCTTTATTTACGAGTGACTACTAGCAAATACTATATAATGACAACCTAGGACACTCTGACTGATTTCGTGTTTCAAGAATATCAGCGCACCCAGCAGATAGTATTGATATTACGTCGTTCGAGAACGTGTTTATATGTAAACACTAGCGATTGCTAGTATATAATCTACTAATATAATCACTTAATTTACGATTAACTCCTTAAATTCGATTCTTGGCTCTTGCATCTTAGTTTTAAGATAAGGTAATAAATTTATTTCATACTAAAGTGATTAATTGTTATTGGTAACTATGTTAATTTGCATATAGATGCCTGAAAACTAATATTTCATAGAGACTTTGCTATATTCATATCTTATTTTCAGAAATGGCATAATAAGCACCAAAATACCTAAAATTAGTGTTTTCTCTGAAACGGGAAAACATATTTGTTTTGGGTTTTCACTGAGTTCTTCCTAACTTCATCCACTTTTTGATAGTTATATTATAATACTATGCTGCTATTTGAAAATTTTCAAAAAAGTCAATAAAACTAGACTCCTCTACTCTAATGCCCTCTGTATTTTGTGCATGTGTGACTGTGGATTTAGAATGCTAATACGTGGAATTTTGTATGAAATCTCTTTCCAACAAGCCAAAATTCTTGAAATTATGTCTACCAGTTATCAAGTTATAGGCATTTGTTTATAAAATAAAAATCCTCGCCCCCTACCTCCACCACTGGTCCATATGGATTTATTTTAACAGAAGTTGTAGATAAGTGAACGCTGATTATAAATTACCTAAAACCAGCTTACGTTATGCGTCAATATTTTCAAGAAATTAAAGAATTTAGATAAGCCATGGCATTTTCGCCACCTAGCGGCAGATTTAGGAAGCTGAAAATAATTTCCAACATTTTCTCATGGCCACTTTACTTATGCAAATTTTGTTCCGAATGCTGCAGCTGTGACGGTTTGCGAGATATAGCCGGTCCGTGTCCTTATTTGAATACCCTGCGTGTGTGTGTGTATATATATATATATATATATATATATATATATATATATATATATATATATATATATATATATATACATATACAGGTGGGTCCTCCGGGAGGTCCCGCGATCGATTTCGGGAAAACTATCAATAGGAAAAACCTGAAAATTGGATATTACACTAAAGTCGTTGGGGGCCACAGGTTAAAAATATTTTCAAGATGGCGACACTTCCGGTTATACCGGAAGTAGATGTCGATTCAGTTATTTTAAATGGAATACCCTATATTTTATTGCAGTTTCGGATTCCACAATAAATTATGAACACTTTTTGTAGATACTGTTCTATACCTATCATCAACCGCCTAGAATATATTTAGACTTTAAGATAAAATTGGACATTTATGCCCAGTCATAAAGATACCGATATTAGTGAATTTTCTTAAAAAAAAATTCACTAATGAGGAGATCCCGACTTTTGAATTTTGAAAAAATTTCTTCAAATGACCGCGAACTAGGCCCCCTAGAACACATATCCGGGGTCCGTTTCAATTTTTATATGTTTATATATATATATATATATATATATATATATATATATATATATATATATTTATATATATATATATATATATATATATATATATATATATATATATATATATATATATATATATATATATTTATATATATATATATATATATATATATATATATATATATATATATATATATATATATATATATATATGTATCACACCGATAACTCAAAAAATAATAGGCCGATTTTGACTAAATTTGGTGGAAAAATTCCTTTTGCAAATGGCTTGGATAAGTTCGTTAGCCAGGAAAATCTGCCCAGGTTTTCCCGGAAAATTTTGTGTTTTCTTTCGAAAAAAATTTATATCTCCGGAATTAACAAAGTAAGGGCAATTTGGTACGCTAGTTAATACCCTTATAGGTAAGCCACCTACCAAAATTTAGCTATGTAGGTCAAAAGACAAAAAAGTTATAGGCCTTTAAAGAAAAATAAATTGGGGTTTTCCTCAAAACGTCAAAGTTGCGATTTAAAACGTCAAAATCGGCAACATTTAGGAAAAGAACTTGAATCTAATACGGGATATGGAAATCAAATGTCTCAAGAAGGATGTTTTACAAACCCTGAAGTCTTAGTTTCAACCGTCACTGTCCTTCATTTTACTAAAATGTTTCCAGAAAATTCATTTCAAATAGACCCTTTCTCTAATGCTTGGCAGTAGTCTTAGCTATAGAGTTTCTCGTTTAATGGTATATAATTTTTGTCGAATTTTCGTAAAAAATCAATAAAGCTCAATATATCCGTTATTATACAAGATATGAAGAAAATTTGTATATATTAATTATAGGGTGTCTTGAGCTACATCTTAAAAAAATATTTCTACAATCACAGGATGGCCCATAAGTCGTTGGTGATACAAATTTTCTTTTTTTTTTTTAATCAAACACGCCTTATGTTATTGCATTTTTGAATTTTTCAGCGATGCATGTTTGTAAGAAATGAAATTCGGGACGCAGCAAGTGCGTTATGGTAGCGAATTTTCATTAAATGCTTCAAATTTGAATAGCTCAATTTGCTATTAACCTATAAGGTTGACCAAGAAACGAGTTTTTCCGGGAACACTTTAAGTTTACTTTTGGAAATTTTTGTACATTTTCACACAATAAAGTTATTTTTATGAAACATGGCACATTGTTTTTACTATATAGGTTATACTGGTAACCAAAATTGATGCCTGTTTTCTTAAAAAGGAAACACACATATTTGCAATTAAAAACATTTTTATGAAAATTCACTACCATAACGTACTTGCTGCGTCCAGAGTTTTTTTATAATAAGAACATATTACGTTACGATTTTTAGAATTATCTTGAAAGATATTTCACTTTATCTATTTCCACATCGAGACTAACGATAGAGTATACAGAGTGTCCAAAAAAAATTCTTGAAGTTTGCAATGAGAAATTGCAAAAATCCCGCGATTTTCAAATTGGAACCCCCTTTTTTTATAACACTATCATGTTAAGCTCAAAAAATCACTGATACATTGTATGTAATTACCTATACCTAAATCAAACATTTTTCATTTTATTTTGAAAAAACGAATTTCAAAGCCTGATATTTTGATAAATTTCCTACCGTAAGCGTTAGCCCTGGAAAATAAATTGCCGAGTGTGTTTCTATGGAAATTTTGACAGCTTGTTGATTAACTAGATAATAATGGCATGGTTAAATTACACAGGCGGAGATGATTTAAATTTTATTTACTATTTATGGATAATGTAATAAAGTAATTTCGCGAACGTGTGATACATTTGCTGATAGATATCCAGATAAACAGTAAAAAGGTTAAGGTAAGATGCTTACTGGCAATTAGGCCATTGATGACCCTTTTTGCTCATCTAAACTAACATACCCTGCACCTTGAGCTCGATCTTAACGACGACAGTGATTTGAAAAATCATTCGCCGCCGGGGAGTCTCGAACCGTCGACCCCCCGAGTCCGTATTAGAAAGTCTGAATCGACTTTTCCGCATGGCCACGGAGGCGCTCAGATAAACAGTAACCGTCACGTAAAACCGTCAAACGAATAGTAGACAATTTCAAAAACTGCGGATGTGTTAAGAAAAAGGTGCATAGGGCTGAACCCGTTGTTGACAACGAACAAATTGAGACAGCAATTTTTAGGTTGCCATATAACCTTATATAAAATCATCAAACAGATAATAGAAAATTTAAAAAAAAAAACAAATTCACACACAACATGGACTGAATAAAATGAAACAAAAATTAACGGCCTAAGTGTTCGAATTTGACGATCTCTGGCGTCAAGATATTTTTCACACCTACGTGTCAATCCCTCATGTGTGGCCCTTCTTATTGAATCCGGATCCAATTCACGAAATGATTTTCGAACCCGCTGCATGCAATCTTCTTTAGTAGAAACTGCAGTGTTGTAGATTTTATTTTTTATAGTACCCCATTTAAAAACATCGAGAACAGATGAGGCGGCCAAGGGTGTGGACCGTTTTGGCAATCCATTGGTCAGCAAATAGAGATTGTAAAATATTGTTAACCAGGTGACCATTACTAGGGTGGGCCCCATCATGTTGGTAAAATATTTGCCTATATTCATTCAATGAAAGGTTGTCCAAATAAGTTACTTCCAAATTTTGCAAAATTTCCAAATAAAGCTCACCTACAAGTAAATGAATAGAGTTGACACAAAGTATTTTATGAATTTCGGATTAATTCTCACCAATCCAATTATCGTCGTATATTTCTAGTGCAACAACGCCGTCATTCCTTGCAGCACAATAAACATTCAACTGCCAGCTTTCCTGAAAATGTCCTTCCCTAGAAGGATAAACATTGGTGTCACTCCAATAGTGAGAATTACGACGATTGAAAAGTGCATTCTTTGAAAATTTTGCTTTATCCGTCCATATGATGTTATCTAAAAACAGCTCGTTTTCTTGGAATCGCATTAAAATAAATTCACAGAACTTTATCCTTCTTGAAAAATCAGTTCCCTCTAAATGTTGCACAACTGAACAAGCATTAGGATGAAACTTATGTTTTCGTAAAATTCGCAGAACGGAGGTTTTGGACAATCCTGACTCCAGTGGTACTTGCCTTGTTGACTTTGTAGGGTATGCGGCAAAATATCCCAAAATTGCTGTCTCAATTTGTACATTGTCAACAACGGGTTTAGCCCTTTGCACCTTTTTCTTGACAGATCCGCAGTTTTTGAAATTGTCTACTATTCGTTTGAGGGTTTTACGTGACGGTCTTTGTTTATATCGATATCTATCAGCAAATGTATCACACGTTCGCGAAATTACTTTATTACATTGTCCATAAATAGTAAATACAATTTAAATCATCTCCGCCTGTGTAATTTAACCATGCCATTATTAGCTAGTTAATCAACAAACTGTCAAAGTTTCAATAGACACACTCGGCAATTTATTTTCCATGGCTAACGCTTATGGTAGGAAATTTATCAAAATATCAGGCTTTGAAATACGTTTTTTTCAAAATAAAATGAAAACCGTTTGATTTAGGTATAGGTAATTACATACAAAGTATCAGTGATTTTTTGAGCTTAACACGATAGTGTTATAAAAAAAGGGGGTTCCAATTTTAAAATCGCGGGATTTTTGCAATTTCTCATTGCAAATTTCAAGAATTTTTTTTGGACACTATGTATACTCTATCGTTAGTCTCGATGTGGAAATAGATGAAGTGAAATATCTTCTGGACGGTTGATGATAGGTATAGAACAGTATCTACAAAAAGTGTTCAGAATTTATTGTGAAATCCGAAACTACAATAAAATATAGGGTGTTCCATTTAAAATAAGTGAATCGACATCTACTTCCGGTATAACCGAAAGTGCCGCCATCTTGAAAATATTTTTAACCTGTGGCCCTCAACGACTTTAGTGTAATATGAAATTTTCAGGTTTTTCCTATTGATAGTTTTCCCGCAATCGATCGCGGGACCTCCCGGAGGACCACCCTGTATATATATATATATATATATATATATATATATATATATATATATATATATATATATATATATATATATATATATGTAAATTGAAACTGACCCCGCATATGGGTTATAGGGGTCCTATTTCGCGTTCATTTGAAAAATAGTTTGCAAAGTTTCACCATCGATACCTCTCTGTTAGTGAATTTTTTTAAAATAAAAATTCACTAAAAACGTTATAGGTATTTAATGCAAAAAAATTAGGTTACTCTGGAGGCCAAATGAGAACACAAGACGAAATATTTTTTTATGATAAACACAGTTGATGTAATTTTATAGACAATAAACTATTTTGGGTTAAGAGGTCGAAAATATTAAAACGGTAAAATAAGCTTTCATACTTCAAAAAAACAAGATTCTATTAAGGGGTAATACAACAATGCATATAGCCCATGGCCAAGATCTATAGTTTTATAGATCTTGGTCGATGGCAACACATTCAATTGACAAATTATTTTCACTAATGTCAGTTCTACTTTCAAAGTGACAGGTAAATAAATATTTTTTTCTGACATGTGTAATAGAAATATAGGCATGCTCTTCTTCTTACATCTTTATTTTTGACCATCACAATTTTACATATAGAGTTGGATATAATTTTAGTGACTTTTGAATTTTGCAAAGATATCTTCAAATGCACGAGAACTAGGCCCTATAGAATCCATATCCGAGTTAGTTCCAGTTTCTGAGGCTGCATCTTATAAAATTATTTTTACCATGACAGGCTGGACTATAAGTCGCTGGTGATATATTTTTTTCTTAATCGAACACGCTTTATATTATTGCGTTTTTTGCATTTTGCATCGAAATATAACGCATGTTTGTAAGAAAATAAAATCGGGACTCAGCAAGTGCGTTATGGTAGCGATTTTTCATAAAACGTTTCTTTTGTTACCTTAGTTTGCTATTAACCTAAGGTTCCTTGGCGCCGAGAGGAGACAAGCGACCTGGCTAGGCAGAATGAGGTCACCCTCATCTGGATGCCGGGTCACTAGGGGGGTCAAAGGCAATGAAGAAGATGACGGTCTCGCGAAGAGAGGGTCAGCAGAACCATTTATGGGACCAGAACAAGTTTTGGGCGTGGCAAAGAGGACGGCCAGGGGAGCCATTAAGTCCTGGGTCAAAAACGAACACAAGATGTACTGGGCAGACTATCCAGGGCATAGACATGGGAAGTCAGTAATTGACGAACCCAGTTCAAAGAGAGCTGTGGGGCTGCTAAATCTTAGCAGAGGACAGCTCAGAAATATAACACGTCTCTTGACGGGACACATGGCCATCAAGAAACACCTGCACAAAATGGGGCTGTTCGAGGGGGACCTCGCATTTAGACTCCGCGGCGAGGGGAGGAATCATCCCAGCACATCTTGTGCGAGTGTAAAGCTCTGGACCGCAAAAGACAACTGATCTACGGTCAGTCTAGACCGGAGACAGAGCAATATAAAACTGCACCTTATCAATCGCTGTGCAGGCTAGTTCAAGGCACAGTGATTTTGGAATGGGTGGAGTAGGAAGAAGTAAGGGCATGCACAATAAGCCAAAGGCTGTAGTGCTATCGGGGAGGCAAAGAGGCGGACGAGCCCGAGGGAAAAAAGGTTCCTTGTTCACGAAACAAGTTTTTTTCGGGAACATTTTAAGTTCATATTCGGAAGATTTTTTTTAATTTTCGGACAATAAAGTTATTTTGATGAAATATAGTGCATTGTTTCTTCTCTATATGTTATACTGGTAACCAAATTTGATACCAGCTTTCTTAAAAAAAAGGTATACTTGCTATTAAAAACATTTTTATGAAAATTCACTACCATAACGCCCTTGCTGCGCCCAGACTTTTTAGTGAATTTTCTTAGAAAAAATTCACTAATGAGGAGATCTCGACTTTGGAATTTTGAAAAAATTTCTTCAAATGAGCGCGATCTAGGACCCCTAGAACCCATATCCGGGGTCAGTTTCAATTTTTATATGTTTATATATATATATATATATATATATATATATATATATATATATATATATATATATATATATATATATATATATATATATATATATATATATATATATATATATATATATATATATATATATATATATATATATATATATATATATATATATATATATATATATATATATATATATATATATATATATATATATATATATATATATATATATATATATATATATATATATATGTGTATCACACCGATAACTCAAAAAATAATGGGCCGATTTTGATAAAATTTGGCGTGTACCTTTCTTTTGTAAATGGCTTGGATAAGTTCGTTAGTCAGGAATATCGGACTAGGTTTTCCGGGAAAATTTTGAGTTTTCATTCGAAATTTACGCGATATTTGACTGTTTGCAAAAATTTCTTAAAAAACATTGTCATATTTACACATCTGTATCTCTCTTATTTTTCAACCTGAAGAGTTCAAATTTTAAAGTGCAAATTAAAAAATGCCACAAAATATTTGGAATTTACTAAAGCTAGTAAAAGTTAGACAGGATGTCCGAAATAGACCGGTCAATCGTGGCAACTTTAAAACCTAATAACTCTCTTATTTTAAATAGCACATCCTATATTTTATATCGTTAGTTCATGTACTCTTTATTGTTCTTTCGATTGGTATCAGAATTCCTTATACCTAAGTCCCACCGATTTAAAGATATTTAAACATTATTTGAGATAAGAAATAATTATTAGTCAGTTTATCAGGTTGCCTAGGAGATGAAAATTTTAAACGTCATCTTCCGACATAAGTAAAATATGCGACGACTTTTGATTATAATTTTTATTTACAAGGAGTGTAATAGAATTATTAATAGAAGATATCGTGTGGTTGCAAAGAGATTTATATATATATATATATATATATATATATATATATATATATATATATATATATATATATATATATATATATGTGTATCACACCGATAACTCAAAAAATAATGGGCCGATTTTGATAAAATTTGGCGTGTACCTTTCTTTTGTAAATGGCTTGGATAAGTTCGTTAGTCAGGAAAATCGGACTAGGTTTTCCGGGAAAATTTTGAGTTTTCATTCGAAAAAAATTCTTATCTCAAAAAGTAATAAGCCGATTTTAACAAAATTTGGCATGTATCTTTCTTTTGTAAAGGGCTTTGACAAGTTTGTTAGTCAAAAAAATCGGACGAGGTTTTCCGGGAAAATTTTGAGTTTTCATTCGAAAATAATTTTTATCTCAAAGAATAATAGGCCGATTTTGATAAAATTTGCTATGTACCTTCCTTTTATAAATGACTTTGACAAGTTTGTTAATCAAAAAAATCGGACGAGGTTTTCCGGGAAAATTTTGAGTTTTCATTTGAAAAAAAATTTTATCTTAAAAAATAAAAAATCTATGATAACCAAATTTGGTAGGTAGGTTTACGATATAAAAATTAAACTATACACCAAAATTTAGATTTCTATGTTACAAGAAAAAAAAGTTATAATAAAATATTTGGTGCCAGATCATTTCTATGAAAATTCACTACCATAACGCACTTGCTGCGCCCAGACTTTTTTCTGATTGTACTACAGACACAATGGGAAATTGTGAAACTTGTTTTAACTTCTGACGTTCCGTCAGTTTGATTTGCATGGCTTTTCAGGTTTAGTACATAATGTTTGACAATAGCTTTTGCGGACCTTTGCGCTTTCTGTTGCTACTAGATGTTTTCTTAGCCTGTCTAAGGCTCGCATGTAAAACCTACCAGAAACATAGTTTCTGGCAGCAATCTTTTTATATTCTTGGTTTTTAGCCACTAGAGATGGTTCAGATGGTTGTTTAACAAATTAAAAACATTGTCTGGTAGAAACACTTTTAATTCTTGTTCCTTTAATCATTTAGGTAAATAAGTGATCTCATTGAAGACTAACCGGTATAGAAAGCTGTGAAATAGCTCAATCAATAATTATCACTGGCACGTCTCTTCATTTCGTACTATTGCTACTATATCACAATGCAATGCACAGGTAGTAATAATAAACAGCGGTTATTTCTGTGTATTCCTGCATAGACGCTTTGATAAACGACACCCTGGACAACAAGTCTGAAGCTTGTTTGTGACGCGCAACATGAAACGGATACACACCGCATTCCAGTTCCTGTTTTTGGCACCTTTGTGAGCCTTTCGGCTTGCTGCAAACCACAAAAGTACGCAGCATGTTTTCAGGTGAATTACTAGAAACCGCGAATTGTTGACACTAAGCCATAATAAACACTCAGAATCTAAAGCATCTAAAAGTTACTTTTTGTTTTTGTAATTCATTATTAGATGAGACCTGCTGTTGGAAAATGGAAAAAATATATGCTTTTAACATATTACTCTTGTTTGAAGAAAAAAGGGACCCGACACTATGCACTTGAATATTTATATTAATTTCATTTAATGTCATACAGGGTGTTCCACTTGAGTCGCAAACTGCTGGGATCTTAGAGATTAGAAGGGATACATGTTTGATTGAATAAGGAAAAAGTTGCGCTCAGAGGCCTTTCAGTTTTTAGTGAACTTTCATTTAAAAAATCATTAATGGAAAGATAACGATGTAAGAGACTTTCGGAAAAAAATTTCAAATGAGCGCGAATAAATGCCTCTGGAACTCGTATCCAGGGTTAGTTTGAATTTTTCTGTTTATATTTATATGAATATATACAGGATGTCCCACATAAAGCTTCTATTAACCGTTTCTGGAGTACGTCTCACAATTGAATTCTGCAAATTCACGCAGGTGGGTTTCTCAAAATTTCCAGTTCACTGAAAATATTGATGATAGTATGGGACTTCCGGTTATAGCGGAAGTAGACGCCAACTTTCTTATTTCAAATAGAAGATGGTGTTTTATATTGCGGATCTAGATTGCTAGTCAAATTGTATCGTAGGTTTTACTAACATATTATGTCATTTTTCTCCACCATTTTCGCGATATTTGACTTTTTTCAAAAATTTCTTAAAAAAACATTGTCACATTTACACACCTGTATCTCTTATTTTTCAAACTGAAGAATTACAATATCCTTCTCGAATATATGTGGCCTAAATTCTAACCTGAACTCCGTCCAACATTTCCTCCAGGCTAATAGGCCCCAACTCCTCTTCCTGACCGAAACTCAAATCAGTGCCAAAACAGCCACTAATCACCTTAATTTCCCGGGGCATGAGCTCCTTACTTCTTTTACGTTGCATGGAGGCATGTGCGCGTACGTCCGTAGCAATCTACCCTGCACCAGACTCCCCAATTAAGAAGCTGAAAGAAAAGACATACTATGGATAAAACTCTCTCTCAGAGCTGCAACTAAATTTATCTGTTGCATTTACCGGTCACCTTCTGACAACAACTTTGTCCAGCTCTTTGACTACCTTTCTGAAAAAACCGACCATCTGATTTCTGAATATCCTTCCTCGGAGGTCACTATTCTTGGTGACTTCAATGTCCATAATAAGGAATGGCTAGGATCTTCAAAAACCGATCCACAAGGAAGAGCAGCGGAGGCCTTTGCAGTCAGCAATTCTTTAGCCAATATGGTTCAGCAACCTACTTACTTTCCTCGCATCCCAATACACAGCTAAAATTCCTTGGATCTCCTTCTTACTACAAATCCTGAATGCTATAAGATATCAGTCACCGCCCCCTGGGTCGCTCAGATCACGGCATGGTCACTGCTTCCTGCGCAATGCAACCCGAGGTCACATAGTCATCACACCCACGTATCGTTTGTCACTACAACTCCGCGAACTGGGACGAAATGCGAGATTACTTTTCCTCATTTTCATGGGCGTCTGTCTGCTTCTCTCATCCTGACCCCTCTGATACCTCACAAAACGTCACCGAAATTATCCAAGCTGGCATGGAATTATTTATTCCACGTACACAGAAAACCTCTGCAGCCACTCAAAAGCCCTGGTTCTCTAAATCCTCTGACAAGGCCAGACTTGAAAAGGTCAAAGCGCACAAAAAGCTTCTACACAATCCCAGTCAAGAAAACCGTCAAGCATTTAACGACGCAATGAAACCGCTATGTCAAGGCTGAACTTTTAGCCTCGTTGTTCGACTACAATTCTACTCTTAACTTACCTCCAAATGTTCAACCAGCAACAGTCCCCAATGCCGCGCATAAAATGACGGATATCATTTTCAAAACTAAAAAGGTACGAAAGATGCTCTCTTCCCTTAATACCAGGAAAGCCTCTCGCATTGACGAGCTCTCAGCAATTGTTCTCAAAAATGCGCACCAGAACTTGCTCCTGTCCTGACTCGTCTGTTTCAGACATCTTACAATAGAGGCGTATTCCCTAGTAACTGGAAAACTGCTCGAGTACAACCCATCCCCAAGACAGGATCGAAAGCGCTTCCTAGCAACTACAAGCCTATTTCTCTCCTTTAAGTCGTCTCTAAAGTGATGGAAAAGTATATAAACACCGAATTACTAAAATTTCTTGAAAAACACAGTCTAATCCACGACAGGGAATATGGATTCCGTCAGCGCAGATCAACTGCCGGCCTCCTTTCCTTTGTCACCCATTCTTGGAACATGTCTATGGAACTACACGGTGAATCCCAGATTGTCGCTTTAGACATATCCAAAGCATTCGACCAGGTCTGGCACGCAGCGCTGCTTAATAAACTACCGGCCTATGACCTACCACCAAAATTTTGTACGTGGACAGCAAATTTCCTCTCCAACCGGAGCATTTCTGTTGTCGTGGATGGCCATTCCTCTAAACTGTAACCACTTAAAGCAGGAGTTCCTCAAGGTTCAGCTTTAGCCCCTACTTTGTCTCTTCTCCACATCAATGACCTCCTCTTTAGCACATCCAACCCAGTTCACAGTTACGCGGACGACAGCACCCTCCACTCCAATATACAATATTCTAAGCCTGTCTCTTTAGCCCAACTAGATGAGGATCGCACACTCATGGAGGGTTCTATTTCCGTGGATCTCAAAAAAATATTAGACTGGGGAAGTAGAAATCTTGCACAATTCAACCCCACCAAATCACAGTCTTGTTTTCTTTCTCATAAGAGATACACCAGCCCTAGACCCAGCACAATAAACAACCAAGTTGTTCAAAGTAATGAGTCCTTTTCACTTGTTGGCATCTCTGTGGATCGAAATCTCAATTGGCACAAACATGTCACATCAATTGCAGAAGCGGCTGCTAAGAAATTAGGTTTCCTCTTCCGGGCTTGCAAATACTTTTCACCAGCTAATCTCTATACCTTATATACTTCACAAATAAGACCAAACCTCGAATACTGCTCCCACATCTGGGGTTCTGCTCCTGCTTCTACACTCGCTATCTTGGACTCCATTCAGAAGGGACCTATACGTCTCATCGGTGACCCTACCCTCACCTAAAGGCTGCCATCCCTTGCCCACCGACGTGCCGTTAGTTACCTCTCTCTCTTTTATAGATATCTGCACGGTCACGGCTCAGAGGAGCTTTTTTCCTTAGTTCCTCCACCTGCTGCCCCCAACAGGTGCACCAGGGGAACAGAGCGAATGCATCCTTTTACTGTCCACATCACCAGACATAGAACATCTTGTTATGCCCGCTCTTTTGTCCCGAGGACTTCCAAGTTGTGGAATTCCTTGCCGGCACATGTTTTTCATTCTCACCCGAACCTCCAAACCTTTAAGTCCAGAATTAACAAGTTGCCTCTTTCCTTCTTGTCGACACCCAGGGTACGATAGTATTTAGGCTCTAAGCCCTCGTGGTGTGTTGTTGAAATAAAAAATAATATAAAAAAATCAAATTTTAAAGTGCAAATTCTAAAATGCCACAAAATATTTGGAATTTACTGAAGCCAGTACAAGTTAGACAGGGTGTCCGAAATAGACCGGTCAATCGTAACAACTTTAAAACCTAATAACTCTCTTATTTTAAGTAGAACATCCTATATTTTATAACGTTAGTGCATGTACTTTTTTATTGTTCTTTCGATTGATATCAGTATTCCCTATACCTAAGTCCCACCGATTTAAAGATATTTAAACATTATTTGTGATAAAAAATAATTATTAGTCAGTTTTTCAGGTTGCCTAGGAGATGAAAATTTTAAACGTCATCTTCCGACATAAGTAAAATATGCGACGACTTTTGAATATACTTTCGAATTATTAACAGAAGATATCGTGTGGTTGCAAAGAGATTTCCACATAAACACAGATCAACTCGTTACATGTTCAGAATACTACTAAAAAATTAATAAGAATGGAGTGTTTCATCCAAAATTTCCAAAGAGTAAAGCATTATTAGGGAATAAAGAGATTTGTGTGTTACCACTTTGCAATAAATGTTCTAAATGTACACCATTCACTTCGACGTATTTGGTGGCTCTTTTAATGATGGTACCCGTGGCTCGAGTAAGGTAATCTTGCTCCATTGCGTTGAAGGCCTCTAATACTCTAGCCATCATATCTTGTTTTGTAGTAGGTGGTTCCTGGTAAACTTTATTCTTAATGCACGCTCAGATACTAACATCTAGTGGAGTCAAGTCTGGTGAGCGGGCCGCTCAACGATGAGGACCACCGTTAGCTATCCATCTTTCTTCAAAGGTTTCCTGGAATAGGTGGCTTACTATCTGTGAGTTGTGTGGTGGAGCTCCATCTTGTTGATTCCAAATTTCTTCAGTTTCGTGTTCATGCGAGGAGTACAGCGCTGGTATTATTACTTGCTGCAGAATGCGACAACATCCAGGCCCTGTGAATTCTGCACGTTTAGAATTCGTTCTTACCTTTTTTTTCCAAATCTCACCATTATTACTGATATGAATAAAAGGGTCATATTTTCAAATTTAGTTTCAGTGAGTCTAATAAATATTTTAATAACATAACGTATTAATACGCAAATGAAATTCAGTATTGCCTAATATTATTGGTACCAACCTGTTAAAGTCTCATCATAGTGCAAAAATTCGATTGTATTTTACTGCGCAAAATACATTGAAAATCCAACAGTCCTGGTAATTTTGTTCTCTAATAATGTGAGGATTGTCGTCCGACCAATAGTGACTGTTGTGACGATTAAACATGCCCCCTTTAAAAAATGTTGACTCATCGCACCATATAATTTTTCTTAAAAAATTTTCATCTTCTTCAGTTTTCAAAAGATACCATTCCCAGATTTCTACATGCCGGGAAAAGTCCCCAGGTTCTAAATGGGTATTAGAGTGAACGAAAATGGTGGCCATTTGTTAATTTTTATATTTCTGTGAATAGTCCCTCTTGAAAGATGCAAATTTCTACTGCAGTCTCTGACTGACGCATGCGTATAAGGAGTAAAAAATGCCAAAACATTTCTTTGTGTCTCTTCATTGTCCAATGGCGGTTTATTTTTATTACCTTCTGAAAAAAACGTTCCATTCTCAGAACAATTTTTCAATAGTCTTCTGATCACGTCAGGAGTTGGTTTATGTTTATCTGGAAATCTCCCTGCAAACACACGACATGTTCTGCTAACGATTCGATTACACTCCCCCTAAATAATAATTAAATTCAAAAAGTCATCGTTTAAGTAATTGAAATGTGCCATTATTGTGGTAAATACTCTCTTTTATTAAAATACAATTGAAGAACGTTCTTTACATTACAACCATTAAGTTTACTGTCCAAAAATGACGTTTAAAATTTTCATTTCCGAGGCAACCTGATAAACTAACTGATAATTATTTCTTATCGCAAATATGCCTCGAAATAAACGTTGCAAATTTCGAACATTTATTGTGAAGTGATAACACACAAATCTCTTTGTTCCCTAGTAATACTCTTATGAAATTTTGGACGAATCACTCCATTCTTAGAAATTTTTTAGTAGTATTAGATCACGTAACGAGATGATCTGTGTTTATGTTGAAATCAACCACACGATATCTTCTGTTAATAATTTGATTATACTTCTCGTAAATAAAAGTTATATTCAAAAGTCGTCGCATATTTTACTTATGTCAGAAGATGACGTTTAAAATGTTCATCTCCTAGGCAACCTGATAAACTGACTAATAATTATTTCTTATCGCAAATAATGTTTAACTATCTTCAAATCGGTGGGACTTGGGTATAGGGAATTTTGATACCAATCGAAAGAACAATAAAAAGTACATGAACTAACGTCATAAAATATAGGGTGTTTATTTAAAATAAGAGCGTTATTAGGTTTTAAAGTTGTCACGAATGACCGGTCTATTTCGCACACCCTGTCTAACTTCTACTAGCTTTAGTAAATTCCAAATATTTTGTGTCATGTTAGAATTTGTACTTTAAAATTTGAACTCTTCAGGGTGAAAATTAAGAGAGATACAGGTGTAAATGTGACATTTTTTTGAGAAATTTTTGAAAAAAGTAAAATATCTCGATAATGGTTGCGAAAAATGACATAATATGCTTATAAAACCTACCATAAAATTTGAAGAGCAATCTAGATCCGTAATAAAAAATACCACCTTCCATTTGAAATAAGAAAGTTGACGTCTACTTCCGCTATCACCGAAAGTCCCATACTAACCTAAATATTTTCTGTGAACTGCAAATTTTGAAAAACCTAGGTGCGTGAATTTTCAGAATTCAATTGTGACCCGTACTTCAGAAACGGTTAATAGAAGCTCTACCTGGGACACCTGTATTAATTAGGTATAACAGTGAAAAGGTGATGACGCATTTGACAAAAGTCATTTTCAGCTTCTTTTTAAAATGAGCACGAACTAAGGCCTCTACAACTCATATGCAAGGTCCGTTTGAATTTTTATGTTTTTATTTAATAATTTAAAAAATTATTAATTTAACCTCTGTTGAAAATTTTAAGTAATTTGGTATAATTTTACTACTAAATATATCATTAATGTTATTCAATTGTTTAAATTATACACTACGCTAATACAAAGACTTATGATGTATACAATTTAATGTATATATAACATTGATTGACAGCGATAACTCAAAGAATGCTTAATTTATTTGAACGAAACTTGGCAGATATCTTTATTTTGTTAATATCTTGGACAAGTTTGTAAATCAGTCATTTGTTTCCCCAAAAGATATCCAAAAATCTTCTTGAATACGCTTTATTTTTTAAAGTATTAGATCAACTGGAATGACACTTTACATGTAGCTAGAAATGGTGTAAATTTTTGGTTCACTATATATATATATATATATATATATATATATATATATATATATATATATATATATATATATATATATATATATTTATATTTCACAACAGGCATGTTTCAAAAAGTTGTATTGTAAGTGAATTGAACAAAACGGTAGCCATATTGATCAATTTGCTATTTAGTTTATTTTTAAGTTTCTATTTGTTGAGTCCCGTTTCTAATTATGTTGCTTTGTGGAGTTTAAGTTTCTATTTGTTTTTGCCGGGTTTCGTTTTTAAACTGTTTTACATAATATTACCTAGCATTATTACCTAATTACGTATTGTAAATTAAATCACAATATTTTTTATCGTGAATCGTTACGGAAAATTATGTTAAAAGTAGAAATCTATTGTTAGGTTCCGTGTCCGACTGCTTTTTGAACACTTTTTTTGTTATTTGTTTTCTGGTATTGGATTTCATAGCCTACTATCCTCAAAACGGTTTTTCGCAAAAATGCCTGTGCAATTACAAGATTTCTCAAGCATGTTGTACATCATTGAAAAGCTCTTTTCATAGGCTATCACATGAGCAAAAAATCCAATATTGCTGACATAATAAAAACAAACGTTCATACCAGTAGCTCAAAAACAAATGACAATCCAAAGCTGAGAAAAGCACAGAAAGATTACTCTGTAAAAAGTCTCCTGATAATGTGCAAATCTTAGACATATCAGATCAACGCCTACTTAGACATTGAAGAAAAAAGAAATCGACAAATTTTGTTTTTTTCAAAATAACTCTAAAACGAAAAGAGGCAGGGCAAAACGCAAGTCATATTTGGAATGAGCATCAAATTCTACAAAACATTGCTAATTTAACAGTCTCCGTATCTCTAATAATAACGGAGATAGCAATACAATCTCATCCAGTTTGTGACACACGGTATATATGTTTGTATCACCATCATACCCCTCTGTTAGTCAATTTTTTTTTTAAATTCACTCAGATATACCCTAATCCAATATTTAAATAAAAATTTATCCCAAATTACATTATGGTTTAACATGACCAGATCATCATTTAAGCGGTCTTTCGAGACAAGCTGTCTCCCTGAAGTTATAGCCTTTGAAAGATACGATTTTGATGTTCATTTTTAATTAACCAGATAATCAAAATTTATGTTTAAATTACGAGAGAAGTACATACACGCCTGGTAAATTTTCCATGTTAATAAACATAATGAACATAATAAGTAATAAGACAGAAAACACAAAAATGTATCATTTCCTATGGTTACCACCATCTGTCAAATTTTTCATTGCCTACAATAGGGTACCTATGGTATCAAATTGATAAGTGGATCTCCAGAGTATTAGCGGCATTTTAGCGTTGCTTATTTGGACTATCTTTTAAAATGTATATCTGGAAAAGCCCGCATGTTGAAAATTCTAAAAGCAAGTTTGAGCTTTTATTAATATTCCTTATCGCCTACTTCGGCAGTGGTCCGAACGCCTTTTAATAAAACAATACAGCAAGTCCGCATAGAATAAAAAAAGTTCCGTAAAATCTTCTGGAGACAAACAAGAAAATCGCTGAGATATACCGAACATAAGATTTGAATGTGCACATTTTGACATAATTTTTTGTGACGTCATCGATTTCGTATATATAACGTCATCGTCAATTTTTTAAATAGTAACCTATATTTTGACAATTCTATTAAAAACAGCGGCATTTTCTGAACCCAGCCCATCAAATTTCACGATATGTTACCTAGGATATTTTTGAGAAAATTGATTTTTGTGACGTCATCGTCATTTTTTGTTTATGCTAACCCCTACTTTTCACAGTTATATTGGAATGGGTGGCTTTTTCTAAACGAAGATCACCAAATTTTACGATAAGGATATGGTCACCAAACTTTTTTATGTTAAAATGTGCCCATGCAAATCTTATGTTTGACATGTCTCAGCGATAGATTTTGTTTGTCCCTTAAAGATTTTACGTAAATTGTTCCATTCCATGTGGACTCGTTATATTGCAATCTTAAAAAATAGGAAACTTTACTTTTGGGCTGAGAAAATTGAAATAGATACTTACCTAATAATGAAAACTTGTTCTCATTTAATCAATTCAGGGAAATGTGGAATCGCTTCGGTCATTCGTTTTAGCTGCTAATCGCCAAACAACAGCATCCAGTCCTTTCCTTGTAAATTCTCTTACGCAAAACTCCATTTTCTGGGAATACATTTTAATGGGATAAAAAACTAAATAAAAATCTCGTGGTTTATAGTTTGTTTATTAACATTTTAAATATACATAATGTTTGTTTAAACATCACAAATAGAATCATTTACTTAATTTTATTTGTCTTAAATTATTCTTAGTTTTTATATTCTTACAGCACATTCAATGGAATTAAAATTTCTGGGATCATTATAGCTCAGGTTATACAGACAACTAAGATTGCTAAAAACTTTAAGCCGTTAATCAAAAAACCTCATACACAAAAGGAAATAAAATACAAGGCAGTAGTCGTTTTGCCAGTAAATTTAACCTCCTAATACGGAAATTTCGATGTAAAAAGATACTTAAATGACTGAAATATGTTGACAAATGCATTTGCGCATTTCTTAAATGGAAAGTCTGGACGCAAAAAGCGCGTTATGGTAGTGAATTTTTATAGAAATGATCTGCCACCAAATATTTTTTATAACTTTTTTTTCTTTTAATATAGAAATATAAAGTTTGGTATATAGTTTCCCTTTAATATCATAAACTCACGTATATTTTTTGAGATAAAAATTTTTCCGAAAGAAAACCCAAAATTTTCCCGGAAAACCTGGATCGATTTTCCTGACCAGCAAACTTATCCAAGCCACTTACAAAAGCAAGGTACATGCTAAATATAATCAAAATTAGTTTATTATTTTTTGAGTTATCGTGTATATATATATATATATATATATATATATATATATATATATATATATATATATATATATATATATATATATATATATATAAACATATTTAAACATATAAAAATTGAAACTGGCTCCAGATATGGGTTTTAGGGGTCCTAGATCCCGCTCTTTTGAAGAAATTTTTTCAAAATTCAAAAGTCGGGATCTCTCCATTAGTGAATTTTTTCTAACAAAATTCACTAAAATCATGTGAAATTATAAAATAATTTTCAAAACTTGAGAATATTTCTAAAGTTTTGACTAACTTTGTGCCAAATTGTTTTGCTTACGTAATCAACCAGTAAGTTTTAGAAGTTTTCAGGTATAGTTTTTCTCTAATTCAAGAACTTCTAATGAGCACTGATAGGTACGTATAATACATACCCTGATGATGCTAATCTTGTTATCGAAACGAGTGTCAGGTCGTGTTGCGGTGAATTGTATGTAGTATGAGAAAGCTATATTTAGTACTAACTTAAAATTTTAAATTAAATAAAAGTAATAGAATGATGTAACAAAAGTTACACACATTTAAATTATATTAGATTTTATAGAACGGTATAACAGCAAAATATTATGAACAGTAGCAGATTACGCATTAAAAATTCATACGCTGTCTACCGCGCAATACCTACAAAATGTAAATTGAGCAGTTAGGCAGAAAAATGCAACTTAAAAATGCATTTATTTCCCCGCATTTGGCACAACAACTTTCCGAGCTAGTGGCAAACTGAATTACAGTATAACAACCAGCTTACAACAACATTATGCAAAACAGCATTTAGATTCACTCGTTGAACAGAAAACAAACACATATAAGTCTGATAAATAATGCGATACATTATTTTCTGTCGTTGCTGAATAGAGTAGAACGCAGTCTGTATAATCTGGGCTTATTCAACATCCCCTGACGACATCTCTGGTTCACAATATGTGAATCGGAGGAAATATAGAATAGAAGGGGTGCCGTCTGTACATACAATTGTGCATAAATAAAATCTCGAGTCTGTTTACGAGGGAAATGGCAACGAAATGGTCATAAGAAACGTAAAAAAAATGTATTGCAATGGACCTAATCCGTAAATACGAGATTTGCCTCCAGTGGGAACTGGACAGTTGGACAGTCTTTTGCCATATGTCTCTCTTGCCAGTTTTGTTTGTTCTTGTTTTCAGTTGACCTGATTCTTATATTTTTTAGAATTGTATATTCATTTGATACATTTAATCGCTATAATAAGCCTATAAAATTAGTACAAAAGAAATTAACCAATAAATAAATTATTTCATATAAATGAATAGTCAATGAAAGGCTTCTGATCCAGACAGTATATTTTATTAAAATCCCTACGCGTTTGGGCTAACTAGTAGCCATCTTCAGGGGCAAATCTGAAACAATATAAAGGTCTGTCAGAAAACGTTGTTTTCTGGTAGGCAATTGTGCCGGTTAAACCACAATAATCTCAATACAAACAATACAGAATTCGTCAGTCAAATAGTAAATAGGTTAAAGGCTACAGTAAGAGCCAAGAAAGCCACAGTAAAAAACTAAAAGCTACAATTAAACAAGCTAACAACTACAATACGGTCAAACATGCAGTCAAAGCAAGCTAAAAATATCAGAATCAACTAAAACAAAATAAATTAACGATAAAGTGTAAAAGTCAATTGCAAAATTAAACATTGAAAAGCTGTGGAGTCAACTGACAGAGCAAAAACAGAAGGCCACACAGTCAAGCAGAAACCCCATGAGAACGCTTGAGGAGTTTAAAATTCTTTGTATAGTGAATCAAAAATCGTGATCAATGTCAACGATCTTTTTCTTTCGAAGGCAGACAAATGCCATTGCGTCATTGTCCTGGACAGGACAGATTATATTTCTAAGGTCCTCACGTTCTTAAGGGATAACGGGATTTTGACTATTAACTACAATCCGCTCCCTACCTTTACGTCTAAGTTTAGGAAAGTTTTCGGTAAGTTCGCTCCATTGGTTTTTGAAAATTACAAGCAGTTGTTACCGATAAACCATATTATTCCATGCCTATATGGCCTCCCCAAGATTCATAAAGAAGGTTGCATTGTTCGTCCAGTTTGTCTCCTTCATACGTTCTATTTCCTACAGACTGTCGAGATATTTGTCTTCTCTGATAATGTTTGGGTTAGATTACCAATCACCTTACTCTGTCAAGAATTCTGCAGAGCTGGTAAATAAACTCAGCAATATAACGCTGAGAGATAATGTATTTCTGGTATCTTTCGACGTCTTCAATCTCTTTACCAGTGTCCCGTCAATCAAACACTGTTACTCTTAAAGAAGTTACTTGCTTCCTCTTCCCCCAGCAGTGAGCCAGAATGCCCTTCATGCCTTGGTGAAGGTTTACCTGGCTCAGAACTTCTTTTCGTTTGATGATGGGATTTTTGTCCAGAAGGACGGTCTCCCCATGGATAATCCTTTGTCACCCCTTTGCACGGAAATTTTAATGAGCTTCTTTAAAAGGGACCTGGTTTTCAGAGACTACAACCCTTATATGAGTCACATCTCCTCCTGGTCACGCTATGTCGACGACGTACTTGTGGTTTGTTCGGGTACCATAGAACAGCTCCACCTGTTCCTGAGTTGGCTCAACAATCTACACGTCAACATCAATTTCAGTATGGAGTTAGAAGTTGATTCATCCATTAGTTTCCTTGATTTGAAGCTCAACAGAAGCAGCCTCCATAATTTTTGACATTTATAGAAAACCCACTTATACTGACCACCTGATTCCGTTCAAGAGTTGCCATCACATTTCTCATAAGTTCGTTTTAATCAGATTCCTGGTTGAGGGACTGCTCAGAGTCCCACTCTCGAGGACTGATTTTATCAAATAGCTAAACCTCATCAATCAGCTCGCAGTTAACAACGAGTATCCAGTTAGTATCGTCGACAGGATGGTCAGTAAAAAGAGCCGTCACCTTTTAGTGAAAATGAACACCAGTTTACCCTTCGCCCGGCCAGAAAGAGTATCTTATTCCCCCGTCACTTATTGTGGCCCTGTGTCCAACGCTATTGTTAAAGCCATCAAGAGAGACAATGTAAAGTTTTCGTTCAAATCCATGAACACAGTCAGCTATATGTTCATCGATAACAAGGACAATATTCCAGACCTGAAGAAGTCGGGTGTTTATCGTTTAACATGTGGTGCCCCCGATTGCAATGCTGTCAACATCGGAGGAACAGGAAGATCATTAAGCACCAGGGTGTCAGAAGACCTCAGAAGTAGAAATGAGGTCGGTAATGACACTTCAGTTTTTGGTTGTCATTTAAGAGAGGGAGAAAGAGATAGAGAGAGAGAGAGCGGTCCCTACTTTAATAAGAACACTGATGCTAAGATTCTACATCCCTCAAGCTTTGGAGTGGAACAATTTGTCTTAGAAGAAATCGAGATTTTCGAACATGTCAAATGCTCCAGTGGTGAAGTTTTGAACCTATCTAACACCGACATAACAAACTTTCAATCACTGTACAATTATTTAGTAAACTAGTGCTACCAGACTCTATGAATTTTTATATGGCCAGAGTTATGATGGATATGAAGATGGCTGGTCTGTGGCTCCCCTTGCCTTCTCCATTTGGTCTCTGACATATCCCTTGTTTCTGTTTTTGTTTTTAGTTCGTTGTTTTGCCGTCGCGACAGCGCCACCCGCTCTAGGGAATTTCATAAATGGCCGACTTTTGCCCCTGTCTTGTGATTAAATCTCCATTTCATATTGATTGGGTTACATTGTGAATCGATTTTCTGTCACATTCGGGTGCAATGTTGTTGGACCTCTGGTACAATAGATGAACATTCCAACTGAGTCAACCTTTTGTATAGTTTTGACTTCAATTTTCAAGAATTTAAAAGTAAGTACAGATGCCAATTTCTATATTGATTCACTTTAAAAATTTATAGACTCCTTAAGAGTTCTCATGTGGTTTCTGCTTGATTGTGTCGCCTCCTGTAACATTTTTGCTCTGTCAGTTGACTCCACAGCTTTTCAATGTTTAATTTCGCAATTGACTTTTACACATTGTCATTAACTTATGTTGTTTTAGATAACTCTGATACATTTAGCCTTCTTTGACTGCATGTTTGACTGTATTGTAGCTTTTAGCTTGTTTAATTGTATCTCTTAGTTTTTAACTGTGGCTTTCTTGGCTCTTACTGTAGCCTTGAACCTATTTACTGTTTGACTGTAGATTTTTAACCTTGACGATTTCTGTATTGTTTGAATTGGGATCATTATGCCTTAACTGGCACAATTTCTTACCAGAAAAAAACGTTTTCTGACCGACCTTTTTATTGTATTTTAGATTTGCCACTGAAGATGACTACTAGCCGAAACAAGTAGAGATTTTCATAAAACTTACTGTCTGGATCACAAGCCTTTCATTGAGTATTTAATTATCTCTATCCCAGACTGTGTGACGTTTAAGAATGAAATCAATTCATATAATATAGACCGATGCGAACTAGGTTTTTCAACCGCAACCATGGTCTGTTCGTATTGAGACATAAGTTTAGCATACGGTACGGTATACATTTCTAACAGCGATATAATACAAACTGAGAGAATATTTTGCTAAATAAACATAAAACAATGAAAATTTAGGCAGGCGACGATTTAGGCGTGTTGACCACCAGCTTCCATACAAAAGTAAAAATTTAGTTCAAAACGAGCTCTGACATTCTGGAGCATTTGTGGTGTTATTAGACGACATTATTCAACAATGCGTCGTCGTAATTCTTCCAGAGATTCCGGTTCTGTTGTATAAATTGTACTCTTTAAATGGCACCATAGAAAGAAGTCTAAAGGAGTTAAATCTGGTGATCTAGAGGGCCACTCAATAGCACCTCTACGCCCAATATATTGTCCTAAAAACTCGCTGTTTAAAAACTCCCTAACACGTTGTGAAAAATGCGGAGGAGCTCCATCTTGTTGAAACACTATTTGATTTTCTTGATAGCGATCATCATTTTAAACAATGTCAATTAATAGAGGGTAAACGATATCTTCTAGTAACTTCAAATACGTTTCGCCACTCAAATTGCTATCAAAAAAATTTGGTCCTATTGAACGGTCTCCAAAAATGCCAGTCCAGACATTCAATTTCTGTGGAGTTGGAGTGTGGACTTCGTGAAAATTTCTTGGATTATTATCTGCCCAATAACGACAATTATGACGATTGACTGTAGAGTTTAATAAAAACGTACACTCGTCTGAAAAACAGATATTGAACAGAAAATTCCCATTATAAGCTATTCGTGCAGTCATAACTTCACAAAACTCCAGCCGCCGATCAAAATCATCTTCATTCAGTTGTTGTACGAAATAAATTTTATACGGGTGAAATTTGTGATGCTTCGATATTTGTCCTTAAACTTCAATCTCAGTAGTCTCATTTGTAACTGGAAATTCACGTTCAGGATCCCGTTTTTTGTTGGCTTCTGAACCACTTTGTCGAAACTTTGCAAGTAACTCCAAAATGTATTTTCTGTTAACATGTCTGTTTGGATGTCGTTCATTAAACAAATTTGCGGTACGGTTAGCACAGTCATCGTTTTTGAAAAAAAAGATTAATTATTTCAACTCTCTCTTCTACAGAATACACCACTGTGAAATTAATTTTCGGTAGTACTATCAAGTATCAAACCGACCGATAAACTGAAATAATAAACCGCATTTCCCTCATTCCGATAAGAAATGTTCTGATAGTCAATTTTTTGTTTACAAACCAACAAAACATTGACTATCAGCACATTTCTTATCGGAATGAGTGAAACGCGTTTTTGAATTTTCAACTGTGAATTACTTTTAAACGAGTTGATTAAACTTCCAAAAAAATTTGTGTGATGAATTCAGAAAAGAAAGAGCTTTCAAATGATGTAACACATGACCCATGTTCCGTACTTAAAATATAAGGGTTGTTATTACCACTCTTAAGGGGTTGATCTGACAAAGTTGAGTTTTATGTCAAAACATGTCCCCTTCAATCTTAAAATTGACGTGTTTCAGCGTTTCTTTAAAAAAATGTCTCTGGGCGCAAATCGGTCTGTTTCGTTTTCAATGCCCCACCCTATATATATATATATATATATATATATATATATATATATATATATATATATATATATATATATATATATGCATGTGTGTGTGTGTGGTACTAATTAAAATTGGCTCCAAAATTTGGTTCTAGGGGTCCTAGTTTCTGTTGATGATTTTTTTAAATTCAAAAGTCGCGATCTCCTCAATCGTGAATTACCTCTACGAAAATTCGCTAAAAACTGCTACCGTGATTTTTGTAAAGCCGGTATTGCACCATTAGAGCTTGAGGGCTGGTTTTAGGCTCAAACTATATTATCACGTCTACTATCATTCACTAATTCCTGTCGCTCTTACTTGGTAAAAGCGTTTCTTACTAAATACAGACGCAAAGGAAAGATTACTATTTAATTTGGTTGACTGCAGATAGTAGTGATTATTTTTGGAAATGGTTAGTGCCCAACAAACAGAATATTCTTTAAAATAGAAAATAGAGATCGACAGAGCTTCTATAAATAAGTTAAATTCAATATAACGTGTGATCAAATTAAAAATTATAAATAATTTATGAATTTGCATCAGTGCTGTAAACGCATCTGATGACAAACAATACCTATTTCCTTGTTAAAAATGTCAAATGTGACGGTTTTATTTTTAGGATGAGTGATATTGATTACATTCCAGTTTTACAATAGCGTTGTTAATACGGGCATGTGAAGGCTAAAATGACGCTGATGGAGTTCTGCATACTGCCATCGGAAAGTCAATAAAATATTTCATTGTTGGCATATTGGTGCAATCATAAAATTATTTTTATCGGATATGCTTTACAGACAAGCCTTTCAGAGGGCATGGCTTATCCTAGTGTTTTTTTGCTTCGGATTTTATTCAACTACGGCGAAAGCTGGTTACCAATAGTATAGTTTACCTTTTTGGCGTTATTATTTTGTGGTAAAAAGATCGTACATATAAAAAAGGCGAAAAAAATTATTTAATCCATTTTTTAATTACTTTTTGTGTTTTTGTGCTAAAGTAAAATATAAAAGTATCGACGCACCAAATGTGTTGTGGTATCGAATTTTCATCAAAATCTTAACCTAATTTTTTCTAAAGTTACAAATTTGAAATTGGTATGTGCTATTTGCTTATGAAGCACAAGCACTTACACCGAATCCTCCTTGTCCGTCAACTGTTAGAAAAATTGTACTAGAAAAGAACCGTTTGCGTATACTAGCTCAATGCACCCAAAATCCAACCAACAACAAAACGCTAAAAGACTCATAAAACAAGTACGATCTATCCTAAAACAACTCCGCAACAACCGTCGAGAGGGAGGCCTTCAAACTCCACCGAAGACAATTTCATCTGGCAAATGGCAAAATCTCTTTGTTCACAAAACCTTCTGTTCCCACAACTGTGTGGTGAAAACAGCATCGTTTACATGGATGAAGATAAAGCAAGTGCCTTCGTAGATCATCGAGTTGCAATTCAGCCCAAATTAAAATGACGCTGATCAGTCGCACGATGCAAAACGTACCCTAATGTCAGAAGTGCGTTTTGCGCCACCCCAGATAATTAGATCGAGCCCACTACTTGCAAAGAAGTTGCCCTAATAATCAAATCGCTAATAAATAGGAAAGCTCCAGAATGCGAAGGAATCTCTAAAGTATATCCGCAAAACCCACCACACAAAGCAGTTGTTCTACGAAAATTAGCTAAAAATTATAGACCGCTAAACCATAAACTTTACTAAACCCACATCGAAAGCACCAACCTAACTAAACCGACAGCCAAAGCATCAGAGAAAGGGTCTATTTGAAATGAATTTTCTGTAAACCTTTTAGTAAAATAAAGGGCAATGACGGTTGAAGCTTAAACTTAAGGGTTCGCAGAACACTCTTCTTGCAACATTTCCTAAACATTGCCAATTTTGACGTTTCAAATCGCGTGTTTGACGTTTTGAGGAAAACTATAACATTTTTTGCTTTAACTGCCTATAACTTTTTTACTTTTAAACCTAGAGACCTAAATTTTGGTGCATCGTTCACCCTTTATAATATAAATACGCGCGCTAAATTTGGTTGCCCTTACTTTGTTATTTCCGGAGATATAAATTTTTTTAGAAAGAAAATAATAAAAATTCCCGGAAAACCTGGTCAGATTTTCCTGGATAACAAACTTGTAAAAGAAAGGTAGTCACCGAATTTGATCAAGATCGATCCATTATTTTTTGAGTTATCGGTATGATATATATATATATATATATATATATATATATATATATATATATATATATATATATATATATATATAGTATTAAGTTTTTGTGACGGTAATAGTGTTATTTACTCAAAAAATTGTGGGAAAGCCGTCAGCAAGCCAGCAAAATACAACTCTTTATTAAATGCCGAGCTTTCGGAAAAGTTTATTCCATTCTCAAGGCTACAACATGGAAAGAAAAAAGTTTACAATTTACATAGGAAAAATATAAAAGTTTAAAATACTTACATATAACGTGAGTTTTACTATAACTAATTATTCAATAACAAACGTGAAAAAAACCTTTTTATAAATTTGAGTGAAGTCGAAATGTGCCAAACTGACATATAAAGCTAACTATTGTCTAATTGAACTTGTTTTTTGTTTTTGTCTAGGAAATATAAATAGGGGTAGTGATTTCTAAAATTATTATCTTTCTTCAAGTTTATTAAATTGTCGTTAAAAGTAATTTCAAATTCTTCTATACACATTCTTTTATTACTTAAGGTTTCACAGTGTATATATATATATATATATATATATATATATATATATATATATATATATATATATATATATATATATAAACACAGATTTCCTCATTAGTAAATTTTTTGTAAGAAAATTCACTAAAAAGAAGCCACCGTTGAAAAGAGATGAAAAATGATGTGGCTCTCGCCCCTCTCTGCCATTTAAGATTTAAGATTTAAGATTTTTTTATAAACAAGCTTCAAAGTATTGCCCCTTGAATGCACAATTTACTTTTTTTAGAGTGCATCAGTTACGTGTAATTATATCTGTAAAGGGGAGTAATTTTTAAAATGAATGTGTCATGAAATAAATCTAGTTTCATTTGAACTAGTTTTTTATTGCCCATAGCCAGAGGTTATATAAAACCCTAACACCACTGGAAACTTTTCAGCTGAAGTGGTTTAATATTAACGTATACTTTTATTGTTACTGTTATTGTTATTAAACTTGTTAGGTCGCAACGGATATAGCTGTAACATCGATTTACCTTTCTTTCTCTTTGCACAAAGCTCTACTGTTTTCAGCATCATTCCATTATTGCAACTTCAACATGAAGTACGAATAGTGATCATAAATAACTGATATTTATAAAGACCGGATCTCAGACATGCTACCAACTTTTCAATAAGGGAAGCACCAGCTAACCATGCTATTGATCTAACGGTTAGATAGAAATATTAAAGACACCGGTACCAAATTTGTATTGTAAGGCAATAATTCATATTTCCGGTTTTATTATGGTCGTGCGGCAACCCCAAAACAGAGGACTGGAATAATTATTAGTCCCTTAAGTATGTTACGTGCGGCGTAATAAACTGACTTCTGTTGTTTGAGGGTAAACTACCACTTCAGCTATTCCATTTACATTTAACTCTAAATTATGATAACGACGTTGCGGCGAACGATATGCTTATTGACGTTACAACTTATTTATAACGTTTGCCAATAATTTAAAATCTGCGTTTAGCTCAATAATCTACATAAATTACTATTGTAGTAATTTTTTAGATAACAGTTTTTATCATTCATTGTCTCTTTTGTTCTTGGCAAATGTTGACGGAAATGAATTTTACATCTTTTTTGCCTCTACCCATTACAAAAATAGGCTCTATTGACACCACACTCTTTGGGAAACTCTTTTTATAGATACATATTTTAATGTCTAATAATAAAAGTTACTTTCAAACTATACCGTGCAATATGCGAGGCAGAATATTCAACACCGCTGGAATTAAGGGAAGGTTAAGCACAAAATTACCACCGGACTAATCAAACTGTAATCATAGATGCGGAAGCCTTTCCATGGGCGACATCAGAATGAAACCCACCGGACACATGTTGAGAAATAGGCGTCGACCTACTGGTTGGGGTCGATATGGATGTTTCCAGACACATAGGGGGTTTCTGCTGGTCATATAAGATCAGGTCATTCCAACAAGGAACTACTTGAAGTATCTAAGTTTACATAGCATTCGGTTCAAGATGACAAATGCAGATTTGAGTATCACAGATTAACCATCGTGTGTCCAGAGGATGCCAATAACGGCGCAACAGCGATAATACGTTATCAAGAGCTGACTCTGGGAATATACTTTTAAATCCCAGTAAGGTGTTCTACTATATATAGACGCCTGTGCCTGTTCTAGAGAACTCTGGAGGCTGGTCGTGCAAGGATCAGACTGTGCTTACGCCCAGTGCTGCACACAACAGGGCAGATAAAAGACAAGTGGCGCTCATTGGTATGGCAGATACTAATAATTTGGACACTAAATACAACTATAAGCTCATCAAATATAAAGACCTCGAGATGCAACTGAAGAGGCAGTGGAGAGCGTGTAGTGTCCAAGCAATCTTGGTAATCATGCCACCCATTTGTTTTGCTACTAAGAATCTTCTAGCGAACATCAAAAGAATGGGCATTGAACAGCCCTTTTTAAGGGTATGCAGAAAGCAGTAATACTTGCAAATGCCCACATCCTGAGGTCATTTCTCAGAAATAAGGAAGTATTGCGTTTACATTTGGTGGTAGATAACTTGGAAAGAGCTTCATCTTAGATCTCTACCCAGCTCACTTGGATGAGTAAACGTTTCCCTTTAAGGGAGTGTGACAGTCGTCCAGGCTTAAGTAAAAATAATGATACTACATAAATGAGACCACTTTAGCGCTTGCCAGCTGAGAGGAAGTTATCATAGTTTTGATAGGGGTACCAATATCAAATTTTGAGATCCGTCAAAATTCGGCATGATACAGTTTGTTTAAGAAGAGATGTAGATGATTTGCAGACATATTAATGCCCCAACATCAAAAACCTTCTGAAGTTGTCTTACATTATCGCAGTGAATTTTACTTCGCCCTATAATCAGTTTATAATGTTTTTTACGTTGTGAAGATTAGGTGGAACATAATGATTGAGTTGTGCGTATTGGAAATGTTCTGTTATAATTTTTCCGTTAAATTAACACCCTCCTGTTCTCTTATCTGTCGTCTGTTATTTTTCTTATTTTTAACATCTCAATTTAGTTTTTTTTTTCTATGTTTGAAAATTGTTTGACAATCTTGACTTTCTGGACACACATAACTTTCACTGGAGTAGTTAGTGCCGAGCTTGCAAAGTTTATTGTTTATCATTGTTTTTCCTTAAGAGGTTTGTGATTTGTTTATCACTGGCGTAGCCTATAATTACCGAGGACAATAGATGTTATTCCAACTTTTACAAAGTTTTGTAGAACCTCGGTGGTTTAGTGGATCTCATTTTTGTTTAAGAACCTCGATCGTTCAGGAGTAAGAACGTGTGCCTCTGAACCGAAGGGTACTGGGTTCGATCCCAGGGTACTCCTTTCACTTTTTCAGTACAAACTGTAACATTAACATCAACCGAGGTTCTGGCATTGTATTTGAGCAAGTTGAATGTCTGCACGTTCCGCCCTTCAGAGGGGGCGTAAAGCCGTCGGTCCCGTGTCCATGAGATGCTGGGCACGTTAAAGATCCCTATCCTCCTTACAGAAAGGCGGGGGTTCGGCAAAATTTCCAGGATAGTGAGGTGAAACTGCTCCCTGGCGTCGGTCATTGGCCATAGTTGCGTAAATAGGCCGACGTTAAAGAAACAAAAACACACACACAAAGTTTTGTATAGTTTCAAGTATTTTTATCAGACATCGTGTATTATCTTAACCCATTAGAGACTAAATATTTTCCTTTAAAAAAAATCCGGGAAGTGACTTAATTTGCACAGATATACACCAAAATAATGTTGAAAAATTTTAATGGAAATACTTTTTTGTATAAACTAGAAAAAAATTGTCTGACCAGATGGTAACGCTAGTCCTTTACCAACGAGAGAATATATTTCCACGAGTGATGAAATATTTCTGTATAAAAAACCTTATCTGGTATGGAATGTTGCAAAACAAGGAACGCATAGCCCTACTTGGCAACTTCCGCATTCTGTTCGGCCTACTGAAGTACATGTTCCACCAGCACATCGTCTTCTTTTGTTGTTCGGCGCTGGCTGTATAAAATGGTCTTGACCATTGTACCGGAGATTATCTGATACTTTACTGATAATAACCCTGTTGAGTGCTCTGGACCATCTCTCCCAACGTTTTGTGTGTGTTCCATACTTTAATAAATGACCGGTCACAACTGTTCTTCTAAAATTAAGGAAAAAGGAAATATATTCCGGATGGCTTTGTACAGAACCCAAGCAATGTACATGGACGTGTCTAATAGCCATGTGAAAATAGACCAATACCATTTCCCCTCCTATTCCAATACGATACGTGGCTATGTCTTCGTCCATCCAATCTGCTCCACCAATGTACTTATTATACCTGCCTATCATATGAGGTCTATTGACAGTTATTTTTTTTCTCCTGTGTACTAAAACGTTTCACTGTGTTCATTGGTTGAACTCCATAACTTATGGATGCGATCGATACAACCGAGTTGTCCTTCCAATTGACCAACATGATGCCTCAACCTTTATTAAATTTTGACTCCATATGCGCTGTAGTTGTCTTTTATTTATGAGCGGACATTCATTAGGAATTCTGTTCTCTCGGATTGTACCAGTACCTCCGTAACACCTCTCCTTGAGATGGGCTAATAAATGAAATTAGTAAACAAGTTGCCAAAGTAAAATTGGTACCGTAAATTTTTATGGGGTAGTTCGTCAATCATGCCAACAAATAGCGATACACATTTTCCAAACTGACTCTCATAAGTGGAATCTGGTTTCACAGATTTCCCTCGATACAGCTTAAAATTGTCTAGGTAACCATGCTCCGTGTTGAGTGACCACACTTTGTAGCCAAAACATATAGGCTTGCCTCGAATGAACTGCTTGCATCCGTGTTTACCAAAATACCTTATCATTGATTCGTAAAAGTTGTTATGTTCTGTAGGGATATGATGATGCTGAAAGTTTTTTTGTTTTACACATAAGTGGTCGTTGTTTCGAATTCTTATCATTAGTGTTTATGTTTACGTTATCAACATAATGTAAAAAACGTGTAATTGTGATGAATCTATTGCGCCTTATTAAGTCGACAACCATAACATTTGTCATATCACTTTCGGTGTCCCAGTAACTTTTATAGTCGATGGTAGCTGATTGTATTCTGAGGCAAGAAGGGACGACAATAAAACGTTTCATTTCTTCTTGTCTTATCACAGAGTTTGGACAATTAAGAAATCCTGCATACTCAGTTGATTGTTTTACTAAGATATCAACGATGCTTTCACCTATCATCATTTCAGATAACTCAATTGGAGATTTGAATTTATAGTCATTGAATTGTATATTACAAAAATGTTGACCATTTTGAGTGTTTTGCAGATCACCATCCACCCATTTTTTGAAACTTTTTTTGTCGGGGTTATCACAGTTTCTTCCACCGCTAACTCTTCTATACCTTCTTGTTGATTCTGATTATATTCAACTTGTGCTGACAATTGGCGCCCTGATAAACTGATAACTAAGCGTGGAGAATCCTCATCGGCAGAATCTTCATCTGTCAAAATTGCTGCATCCGAGCGAGCTACATATATACCTGGCACATATAAGTTATCGTCATTTTCAAGTATATCGATTAATTCAGCCAATGATAGGCCCTTTTGCCTATTCAAGTACTCCAGACCGATATTCTCTCTGCAAATGAAACATTTAATTGGAGTTGTATCTAAAAGACTAACTAGTGTGACCCTACGGTAACACAGAAAAAAAGTCACTGTAGTAACGCAGGTTGAGGCTCTTGAATGTTGAGCAATGAGGTTATGTCTAGTGATTCACCTTTGAACACTTTCACATAAAAACATTACTCTGCTTTCAATATTATAGTAATGATTGCCACTTACTTGGTCTAATGTACCATTTTCTAGTAGTCTAGATTGTAACTTTGGTTTTATCCAAACTTTAAACACTTACAATGAATCTAATGATGGCTGCTTGACAGCATTCGGTTAAATATTCGACTGGCAGCTCATATACGCTGCTCCAACCTTAAAAGTTCCACAACTTGAAATTTGCGCCAAATTTAAATCTCAGAAACCACTGCAACTATATTGTAATACGAGTCCATAATGGGTTAAAGCTCCTCTAATAAGTGCAGCAAAGGTTCAGAAGCAGTAGGGAAACGATTGATACAGATGATTACCTTGTCAGCTCTATCTATACCCTGAGTCAGCACAGCACCAAGCCCATAGTCACTAGCATTAGTGTGTATTTAAAAAGGTAAGCTAAAATCGGGACTACCCATTGTGCGGCAGTCAAATGGTCTTTAATAGTATTTAAAGCTTCCCCGCACTTTTTGCTCCAATCGAACTTAACACCCTTTTGTAGAAGCCTGGTAATAGGGCATTCTGTTCTTGACTTTCCTGACTTTAATTAATTTGCCACTTGCTATAATGTTCTTTGTATTTTGCTGTATTGTTTTAGCTTGATCAAAACATTATAACATACCAACAAAGAATTTTTATTTAGGCTTGTCACGAGTTCGTATAAACAAATTCAATTTTCTCTTGTCTGATGATGCCGATAACTAGCGAAACCAGTTACACAAAATAAAACCGGCATTTATGAAGCCACAGAAGATGTCTCTATATTTGTATTTAGTATGAAAAGATTTCACCAAATAAGGGCAGTAACAAATAATTAATTTTAGCCCATTAGTTGGTGTTTCGCTTTTCTTCTACATTCTGTCAGTTCTAACTTTACTTTTACATTTTGAAATAGCTTGCTGCTATTTTTTGTAATTGTTAGAGTTAACACCTCAGCTCGTACCTTTGCGTGCTGCCTAACAGATACATAGTTTTTGATTTATACATTTTTATATTGTTTCCAGATTTACTCTAAAACCCGGCTTTTGTGGTATTCCTAGTTACGATTATGAATGCCATGCTGCGATTTCAATATTTTCCTTGCATGTGGAAACCTGCCGACATTATCAACATCCCAAAACCCAGCAAAGATCCGCTGTTCCCTCAGAACTACAGGCCCATTAGCCTACTACCAGTCATCGGCAAAATCGCCAAAAAAACTGATTCAGAAAAGGCTAGCTTTATTCAACTCAGAAAATCATATCCTCCCGGATGAGCAATTCGGTTTTAGACACCAGCACTCCACCACAGACCAAGTCCTTCGTGTGGTGGAAAACATCACCGAAGGATTTAATAAAAACAAGTCAACTGGTGCAATATTTCCTGACATTGCTCAAGCCTTCGATAGGGTTTGGCATGCGGGCCTCCTAAACAAACGTCTATCATTTAATTATCTTCTCCCTCTGATTCTGCTAATCAGGTCATACCTACAACAGAGGAAGTACCAGGTCAAACATCTGGGAGCCAGATCTAGAACGTACCCAGCCACGGCTGGTCTCCCGCAGGGTTCTGTTATCTCCCCTCTGCTGTACAATATATTTGTCGCAGACATTCCGACAGCCCCCCCTAAACGTGACATACGCACTGTACGCAGACGACACTACCATCCACAGCAGCTCCACTCAGCCGAGGATAATAACCGAACGACTTCAGACCGCCGTAGTCGAGCTGCAATCATGGTATAGGATATCCCTTCTAGCCATAAACTCCGATAAATGTTCAGCAGTCCTATTTTTCAGACACACACCTCACAAACACGTTTCATTAAACAACGGTCTAATTCCCTGGCAAGATTCCGCCAAATACCTCGGGGTTTTCCTCGACAAACACTTAACATGGCGCCCCCATGTCGATCACTCCCGAAAAAAAGCCTCGATGTTCATCTCGAAGCTGTTCCCACTTCTAAATAGAAATTCCAAATTGTCCACGAACAATAAGTTGCTCTTGTACAAAGTCATTATCCGGCCAGCCTTGACCTATGCATCACCTGCATGAGCCACCGCGGCCGCAACATACATCAAGACCCTTCAAATCATCCAGAACAAAATTTTGAGAATGGTTACCGGAGCGCCATGGTTTGTCCTAAACGGTCAGATTCACTCTGATCTGGAAATGCCTTCGATACTTGAGTTTATAACGCAACTATCGCAAAAGCCGCTTCTCACCCAAATGCTCTTCTCCGTAGTGCCACCGACTACGATTAGCAACTTCCACATAAGCATAAGCGTCTAAAGCTTATACTTATCCGCTAACGCCCCCGCGGCAAAATCTGAATGAAAACATTCATACCCAAAAAGTCATTGTTGTGGAATCTCTCCGACGGAGGTATGGACTAAGGTCCGGTACTCCCAGGGAGGGGTTTTTAGTGAGTACAGTCTCACAGTACCTCGATATCCCACGGCACCTACGGGGCCGTGAATGGGGTCTCAGCATTTCCCCCTCCTGTATAAAAAAACCCGGCTTTCAGTAGCCCTAATGTGTAAAGAAGCAATTTAATAAAACTTGTTTGGAAGTTGAACCTCTTATTCAAGTTAGTTTGAAACATGTCACCTCAGACGTTGTGATGTTTAGAAACAATAGATACTTAACAACATTGCATCATTATCTGTAATTATGTTTTACAGACTATAATAATTGTAGCTTTAGTATTTGCGGATGAAGTCAATTTATGAAGAACACTTTAGAATAATAGTAGCATATGCTCTGATAAAATAGTATCTACGGAGAACGACAAATGCAGCCTGGAGAGACTGCAGTGAAGCTGCTTTAGTAAGATTCCTCTAGGGATTTCGCTGTAACACAGACAGTCTCTGAATCAGAGATGCTGCTTAGAAATAACATATATTTTCTGCTTGACATTGCAGAATTTATGAGGTCTATTGAATATTTTCGTCAGAGGAGTTATTTTATGTTAAGTTTTATTTTATTTTAGAATATACAAAGAGATTTGTATTAGTGAAACATTCCTTGGTATTGCGTTATTGAAAAATGTTTGTTACAGAAACTGTTGTCTAGTGTATTACTAACAACATACAAAAGCTGCTTTGCAACGTGCTATTCTCCAAAGAGAAAAAGTTTATTAATACAAAGAAAGCATTTTCAATGATCGTTAGCTGGTAGGTTGCCAGTAAAGGGGTCAAACAGCTCTTAAGTAGGGGAAAGGAGGGTAAGACGGCGAAGCGGGTAAGATGACGAATCGTCAATTTTTAGAAAATCTTGATAGATGGTACTACTTGAACAATTTCTTTAGTATGGTGACAGCGCCCCTTACCTCACAAACTAGAACCAAATGTAACCTGTCGTATTTTGGTGGCGTGTTATATCTATAGTATATGTGCTATTGTAATATTGGTACTAGATAAAATAAGCTCCTTGGCTTCTGTAATCAATCAAGTGTGTTAATCTAAGAGTAAGTGTTACCTCAAATTTATATTATAATTATGCTAGAGCTCACTAGAAAAATCATTTCATTTATATTATATTTTAATTTAGAAAAGAATGTGTCATTTCGGGTAAGATAACGAAATCACTAGGCGGCTAAGATGACGAGTTCAATCAGGAGACGAAGAGAGCTGGAAAAGATAACATTAAGTCATTTATGACAAAGTTCCAGTTTTCTCTAAGAAAACCAGAATCCACATCGGCAGCCAGGTTGGGTGCTTTCAATAGAACAAATGTGGAAACATTTTTAATCATTACCAAGAAATATTGGCAAGTAACGACTACCAACTTCATCAAATTTTCGATGTGGATGAGACCAGCTGCCCTACTGTCCCTACCAAGACATCCAACGTTTTGACTCCAACTGGAAGCCGTCGAGTTATAAAAATATCTTCTGCTGAAAAGGGTACCAACGTCAGTGTGGCATGCTGCTTCAGTGATGTGGGTCATTACGCCCCCCCCCCCCCCCCTTCATTTTCCTATGGGTATGGATGCAGTAATATTTTTTTATCAATGCACCAACGGGCTCTTCAGCTGTATGTAATGAGTCAGGGTGGATGAACGCGGAGGCTTTTATCGAATGGTTGAAACATTTTATAAAAAATGTCAGACCTTCTAAAGAGGATCCCATTCTTCTGTTAATGGACAACCACTCGTGCCACGTTACTCTTCAAGCGGTCAATATATGCAGAGAAAATCATATTACAGTACTAGGTTTTCCTCCTTACACATGTCACCGCATGCAGCCTTAGACGTCGTTTTTTATGGCCGCTTCAAAAAGCTTACAGTCGAGCTTGTAATGAATACTTGGTACAGCATCCAGGACAAGTCATCACCATTGAAGATGTAACAGGCTTATTCAATGTCGCCTACAGTAAAGTTGCTACAATCAACAATGCTGTACAAGGTTTCAGAGCAACTGGCACAGTTCCACTCAATTCACAAATATTTAGTGAATATGATTTTGAACCTTCAATGACAACAGAAAGGCCATTGAACCTGTTGAACGTGGACAGAGAACAACGCTGTTAAGACAATAGTTCCTCTTTAGGGACTCCGGAGGAAATTAAAGTAGCGGAATCATCCCAATACATCATTTTCTCACCAACTGTAGACCATGGAGTAGCAGGACCATCAACCAGTGACTCCGTAGGTGCAGTAGATATCGCAGTATCTGGAACATCCCGCCCAAAACCATTCCTAGGTTTACCCACCTTGCGTGTAGCTGTATACAAGGAAAAACGAAAAAGGAAGAAGCTACCATCATTGCACAAAACCAGCTCACCAGTCAAAAAATCCTTAGAGGACAAAGAAACAGACTAAGTAAACAAAGAAAAGAAAAGGGCAGAAAGTCGAAAGCGCAGAAAACATAATTTGAGGAAAAAAGCTGAGCGGCAGAAAGAGAAGGAAGGCTGAAGCAGAAAGTCAAAAAAGTGATATTTGACGATGATGGAGAATCATCTGACTCGTCCATATCGATTAGTTATATGAAAGAAGATGATGATAATGATTTCACAGAAGATCAGGAAGATATTTGCTTGATTTGTAATGATGCAGGAAAAAAAGAGTTTTGGTATGCTTGCTCCCTCTGTCAGAGGTGGGCTCATGCTGGGTGTACTGGTCTCACTTTGGCAGAAGCAAAGCGCAAAGCGTATATTTGTAATTTCTGTGACGTGAATTAAACTTTTTCTTAGAAAGTATTCTTTTTCTGTTATTTATCACCCTTCGTCATCTTACCTGCATAGTAAAGTCATCTTACCCGCATGTGCGGGTAAGATGACGAATTTGACATCAAGCTATAAAAATGAAAATAACTTAGTAGTTTTTTAGAATACTTTAACAGCATAAATACTAGTTGGAACAAAAACAATAAAGGTTTTTCTAAAATAGAAAACAGAGCGTTTGGGTAAGACCACACGGAGAAAAAAATATTTGAGCTTACTATCGTCATCTCACCCTCCTTTCCCCTATAAAAAACATACAAAAATGTGACCAAATAATAAAATATTGCTATTTTTCTTTTCTTAATCTTTCTAAAACCAGATGTTTTAGAGGGCTAAAATTTCATGGAATCATAATTCGCAATATGGTTATCGACTAATTTGAGACAATCGCTGGCAGAGCTCTGATCCAGATGAGACTGGAGGGAGGCGGATATCTCTGGGGACTTAAATTTATTTATTTATTTAAATGCCCAACAGAAGCAATTTCCTTTTACAGGACATTAAAAATAGTACAATATCATCAGAATACAACATACAATAATCAAGTGTAAATAATAAAAAATATAATGATAACCAGGGCACAAACCCTGGTTTTATACAAAAGATGTACATAGACAAAATAACAAAATATAATGTTTTCTCCCAAAAACCCCAAACAAATGTAAGTGGTACAAAAGACAAGATGTGATTTAAAGAGTTTGCGTTTGTGTCGCAGGTTTGGAAGATCCTATTAAAGTTCGTTAAAATGAAATACAGGAGGGCCTTATCATTAAATTGTACCTAGCCTGGGACAGTAAAATAAACAAGAAAAACTAGCATTTGCCCGAAGTACCAGAGAGTTATTGTTGGATCAAATGTTTAGAGAATCTACTCTGTTAGGTAGCAGACTGTATAAGAACTTTAGTGAGAGTGTTACACCGACATCTTTGCAAGTTTTGTTACTCGATACCTCCAGGCCGGTACGAACCGTCAACTTTAAAATAGAGGTACTGGAGTCACACGCGTTTAAATGTCTCCAGACTGGATACATAACGATTATAATATGGGCTCTTAACCAGAGAACAGTCCTTAAGCTTCGACCTAATGTAAGCATAGTAGAGTTTTTTCGAGCCTGAAAACTGACAAACTTACTGCAATTCCTTATCAAAAAGCCAAGCATGCCTAAAGCTGATGAAACTGTCTGCGACACGTGGTAACTAAAGAAAAGATGAAGGTCGAATACAGCCCTCAAATCTTTCACTGTAACGCTGCAACTTCTACTAATGACATCTGAGTAGGTATAGGCAAAAAAGGTGGGATTTGTTTTTCTAGAAACCTTATTACCTTGCACTTAGAGATTGTTCATTCTAAGAAGATTCCAACGACACCACGCATATATCCGATCAATATCTGCCTGAAGGGCGGATCTTGAACAGAACCAATCCGGGCATACAATTTGAGGTCATCCGCAACGAAGAGCCAGTCACATCGAAGATCATGGCACATGCCATTCATAAATATCAAAAACAGAAGAGGGGCCAGATTTGACCCCCAAGGTACACCCAAGGTGGCAGTATACTGCTCGAAACGATGTCCCTCATACACAACATACTGCTTTCTGTTAGACAGATATGACCCAAAAAGTTGAAGCAGTGGAGAGGAACAGCTAGGCACATCCAACTTGGACAAAATGGTATTATGGCTAATCGTATCAAAAGCCTTTGTGAAATCGGTATAAATCACATCCACCCGACCGTTTCTATCAAGAACATCCGAGATGTATTGCGTAATTTCCAGAAGGTTGATACAAGTGGAGCGCTCTGGTATGACGCCATGTTGATCAGGTGAGATGTGACTAAGAGAATACTAAAGCAATCTGTATAGCGACATTTCGAAAAGCTTAGCAAAGTTGGACAATACTAATATGGGTCTATAATTAGTCATCTTTGATTTGCTCTCACGCTTATGCACCTGGAGTTTGGGGCCTCCACTGTGGGCTTTGAAATGGGCAATTGACCTCGCTTACGACGCGGGGTTTGAAATCATACTGTCTTGGGTAAGCTCTGGCGGTTGTCGGGTGTCAAAACTATCCGGAGGTAGTTGATATCTCTGGGGAGTGGTACACACCCGGATTTTGGAGCCCGCACTCTATGCTTCGAAAGGACAAACGACCTCGCTTGGGTAATGCTCGAGAGCGGGGCTCAGGGGATGTCGCCTTGAGTCCAGCACTGGCGGGTGTCGGGTTTACACGAACCCGCAGAAGAGCTGAGATCTCTAGGGGTGGACTACACCTTAAGATTGAGGTCCCCTCTGTGTGCTTCAAACAGGCGAACAACCCCGCTGAGATGAATCTCGGGAGCGGGAGTATATGATACCGCCTTAAGTCAAACACTGACGGGTGTCCGGTCTAGATGAACTCGGACAGAGGTTATCTTTTTTTGAGGTTCGAATCGGGTAAACGACTTCACTCAGATGGCAATACACCTGTCAAATCAAGTTTCGTCCTTTAAAAAGAGCGACTCTCGCAGGGAGCTGGATATGGTGGGTGAAATTAAAACAATTAGACGTGAGCCACAATGGACCTACGGTCGCGATGTGGGGAATGGAACAGCCCACTTACATCGAATCTGAATCTAATCCAATCTACTCCACGCCATCATTCATCAAGTTAATGAATGGTAATAAAAATAGAAAAAACATAATAATATTTTTTTACTTGACTTTAAATGACTTTAAATGACTTTTGCGAGGGTATATTTTTATTTATACATCATTTGTTTTGGTAATTTTAAATTCACCATAGGACGTTAATATTTTCAACGATTTACAGACACGGAAGGAAGGTGCTTTTTTGTTTAGTTCAGTTTGTATATCAAATGCCTACAGATACAAAGACTCACAAAGCCAAACCAGAAATAATCTATAAATTATTGATGGTAATACAAACTTTCTAATGTGGAGTCTTCTTTAAATTCTACTTGTTACATTACGTTATTTTAAGAGCTTGCCACGGATAAAACGTGTAAAAATATTATACAATAAACAACTTAAACCAGAATGCAATGAATAAATGGATAACTTTATAACCCTTGAAAAAGTGAGTTTCTTCAACTCATAAAATATTAATGATTTTTTTCGAGATGCAAGGAGAAATCTAAAGACTTATTAGCGATCAAAGAGCTTTGGGTCGAAAAATAAGTTAGAGCGAAGTTTTTGTGTTACTGAATTATAAATAACATAAAATAAGTAAACAGATAATTACCAACGCTTCGGCTTAGTTACTGCCATAATGTTTTAATCTTAAAGATCCAAGTAGGCATTAAAAAAACACATGATAATCTTTGTAAACAAAAGTTCTAACAAAAATGTTTACTTTGTATTTTTAACAAGTATTTAACGGTTAATTTTCAACTGGCGTTAGTATGTATTTTTCACTTCACTAGAAAAATTATTATCCATTTGTAGCAAATCTTTATAAAAAAAAATTCGATATAAAAAATTCAGATGCTTTGAAGGGAATTGTTTATAAAAAACACTACTTAAATTTAACATAGATAAATGATATGTTAATGATATTGTGTAAGTCTCGCTATGTATATCCTCCTGAGATCCGACCCTATAAAAATTGTTTGTTTGGAATGAAATTTTCAGATTATCCCTATTTTGGGTTAACTAAAGCACTTAAATTGAAAACAATATTTAATTGCAAAGTAAAAAAAGAAAGTTGCTATTAAAATGGACATCAGTTTGATCTTACACAGAAATTATCGCAAATGAAAGTTTTTGAAACAATTGCTGGAGCCTGTAAAATACAAAAATGAGTTGCAAGATTCGCAGGAAACTTTTGTTTTACCCTTACATCCGTGATTCTTACATCTAACAGAATTTTTTTTTTAAATCAGAAGCCATAATGTGGTGATGCTGAATACTCTGCTTTGATCCTGTCGGTGTAGAAAGGGGCCTTGGAATGGAAGCGTTTCTCGTTACTAGTGATGGAATGTTAGTTAGTTGATTAAAATTTTCTCCATTTTCATCCCTAAGCAAATACTCTGCCACACTTGCTTTGTATTCCAGAAACTTCATAATCATTTTTATACTGCCACCAAGCTGTTTTTGTCATCTCTATAAAAAATCCATGAATTAGCTGTTCCTAAGTCAAACAGATGAAAAATTGTTTTCACTGTCCCTTTCTTTATTCTTGTTCCCATTCAATAAGAGCTTATCATTTCATCAGTGAGGTCTATTACGCCTATACACTCATTTTATTTTTTGACCAAGTGTGGCCTATGTAACATATTTTGATTATTTTTTAGACCATTGTCTAAATTCGTCTTGTGGTGCTATTTGCAAAGCAGTTGATGCCAGGAGGATAGCTTTCATGTCATACCACTGCACGATGTTGATTTTTCCATCAGACCTTACATCTTGCTCTGAAGATCCACGATCTAGTCGCGCCATCATTTTGACTGATGTTACATTAACAGTTTTAGGTACTCTGTATTTCATTATGGTTCCATAAATGAGAATTATTTACTTAACGTGTATTCAAGCATGTTGAATTACACCTTTTGGAGTGGCGCACGCAAACTTTTTAACCCTTAACTGGTAACGTGGTGCCACCGGCGACCCCAAAGAATATCTAAGATCGCATAGTTTCTAGGCGCAAGCGCAAATCCGAGCCAACGCTTCAGCACCTTCAAGTTTATCAGTGTAGTGCCAATAAGTTCATGTCGGTTTTCTGCACAATATTTTCGAAATCGGTAAGTAAAAACAACCTGGAGTCTTCTAAGACCCCATGTCACTAATTATGTAACATTTTTTGCTTATGTTAGTATTATTATTTTTACAGAATAATGTCAAATAATCCCAAAAGAGTTCGATTCGAAGACGAAAATTTTGAAAGCACACGAAACGGTTCGAGGAATACAACGAAAGTGATGCAGATAAAGAACTACCCATCAAGAAGATGGAGACTCTGACAAAGAAGAGACTGCTGAAGATATTGTACAGACTGATGATACAGCTACTGAAGCAAGCTACTCTAGCGGTGATAATGAATTGCCTGCAGAAACTGATATATTAGACCAAAGCAAAGGTTTCTATGGTAAAAATAGATTCAAGTGGTCCCATTATGTGCATGCGCGAAACAGAAGAACGCTAGCTGAAAATATTGTTAGGTTTCTTCCAGGATTGAAGGGACCTATTAAAAATTGGGCAGCAATGCAGATCCGTATAGTATTTGGAAACATCTATTTAGTGATGAAATGTTAGAAGAAGTATTAAACAGAACAAAGGAAAAATTGAATAAAGAAATAACGAAATTCAAGCGAGAAGATAAGCCTGAATTAAGAGACATAGACCTAATTGAATTAAAAGCTTTTTTAGGTCTGTTATACTACTCCGGGGCTTTAAAATCGAATAACGAAACCTTAGCCATGTTTTCAGCTGATGGCACTGGTTGCAACATATTTAGAAATACAATGTCGGTAAAAAGATTTCTGACCATCTTATCACATTTAAAATTTGACAACGCTCAAGACAGGATCATGAGAATACTTGGGGATAAATCGACAGCTATCTCTGGTTTGTTTAGAAAATTGGTTTCAAATTCTCAGCAGTGTTATTGTGTCGGCCATTATGTGTGAATCAATGAGATGTTGTTGGGTTTCAGGGGTCGATGTCAATTTCGTATGTATATGCCTAACAAACCAAATAAATACGCATAAAAATTATGATTTTGGCTGACGCAGAACATCATATATGTACAATGCTTACATATACACTGGAAAAAACAGTGATGGTCGCGGTCTTTCTGATAATGAAAGAAAATTAGCTGTGCCAACGCAGTCAGTTTTGCGGCTGTGCAAACCTATTTATGGAACCAACAGAAACGTTACGGCCGACAATTGGTTTTCATCTTAGGAATTGGTTCAATCTCTAAAAGAGCACAATTTAACATACGTTGGGAGAGTAAGAAAGAATAAAATAATGATACCTCCAGAGTTTCAACTAAATAAAACAAGAAGAGAGAAGTCTGCCATTTACGGATTTACATCTGATACTTTTTTTTTGTTGTTCCCTCAGGACTCGTCCGCGGCCTTGCCGCCCCGATAGCACCGCAACCCTTGGTTGATTGTGCATACCCTTAGTCTTACTCCACCCATTCCAAAATGACTGTGCCTTGAACTAGTCTGCACAGCGATTGGTAGGGTGAAGTTTTATATTGCTCTGTCTCCGGTCTAGAGTGACCGTAGATTAGTTGTCTTTTCCGGTCCAGAGCTATACACTCACACAAAATGTGCTGGGCTGATTCCTCCCCCTCGCCGCAGAGTCTGCATGCGAGGTCCCCTTCGAACCGCCCCATTTTATGCGGGTGTTTCTTGACGGCCATGTGTCCCGTCAAGAGACCTGTTGTGTTTCTGAGCTGTCCTCTGCTAAGGTTTAGCAGCTCCACAGCTCTCTTTGAACTGGGTCCGTCAATTATTGACTTCCCATGTCTGAGCCCTGGACAGTCCGCCCAGTACACCTTGTGTTGGTTTCTGACCCAGGACTTAATGGCTCCCCTGGCAGTTCTCTTTGACACGCCCAGAGTCGGTTCTGGTCCCATAAATGGTTCTGCTGACCCTCTCTTCGCGAGACTGTCAGCTTCTTCATTGCCTTTGACCCCCGAGTGACCCGGCACCCAGATGAGGGTCACCTCATTCTGCCCAGCCAGGTCGCTCGTCTCGTCTCGGCACTCACTCACCAGCCAGGAATTTACCCGTGGGCTTCTTAGTGCCTTAAGGGCTGCCTGGCTGTCTGTGGCTATGAGGATCCGCTTGTTGGTGTAGCCCCTCCTCTTGTTGTCCCGCACACAGTGCAGGATGGCGTACATCTCGGCCTGAAACACCGTTGCATGGGCTCCGAGGGAAATACTATGACTTACCCTCGGTCCTTCCGAGTAAACACCTGATACTACTTTATTGTCGTATGTTCCGAAAAAACAAAAAGCAACTATCTTGATATCGTCTATGCATCACACGATTGACACTAATATACAAAGGGTGGCGTTGACAGTCTGGATCAGCGGTGTGCCAAATACAGCACTAGTAGAAGGACAAGAGGATGGCCAGTGGCAGTATTCCACGCTATTGTTGATATCGCAAGTGTTAATTCGTACATATTGTACGGTTGTTTCAAGGATAATGATATCCTTTCTAGGTTGAATTTTATAAAGAAGCTATCGTTTCAATTAGTTGAACAACACTTAAACAGGAGACTTATAAACTCATGTCTTCCGAGAGAAATGAGAATTTCCATCAGCAGAATATTGCACAAACCGCTAACAGAAAGTGACAATATATTAGTAGAAGACAACAGCAAAAGAAGACGTATTGGAAAATGTCCAAGAGGTGCCGATAAAAAGACTAATACGTCGTGCAAATTGTGTAAAATTGCAATATGTGCAAGTTGCACAGAAAACAAATTGTAAAGACTGCATCAGTTATTAAGATTTCAGATGTGGTTTTTTCATTAACAGCCTATTTTTCATTGTTTTACTTACATTTTGAAAGAATATAGTCTCAGTCTTAATTTTGTTAAGTTTTTTATACGAATTAATGTTTTTTGGGGTTTTTATTTGAATAAAAAGAAAACTATTACAAAACAGCTAAATTTTCTGCTAGTGTGTCATATTTATCGTAAAACTGGTAACATTATTTGTCAAAAGTTACCTAATTCTTATAATCTTGTTAAAAATGGAAGAAAAAAGAAAATGAGTTTTAAAAAATTCAAAAAAACATGAATTTTTTTTAATGTGAAATTTGTCTGGGGTACTCACAGACCCCACGTCACCAGTTACGGTATAAAAACAGCACGTTACCAGTTAAGCGTTAAGACCTTTGGGGTTTGGCTTTCCTCGTACAAATTTTTTCAATTGACAAACGCCAAAAAAGGGAATCATTTGTTCATCAACAGCTCGTTGTGTCTCGGCAGTTACAAGCAACCTTTATTGATTCTCTCATAAGATGGATGAATTTTAAATAGCTTGTCAGTTCTCTTCTAATTTTCAGAAATATATGTACCTATTACTACTTTCAAATGATTCATTAATAGAAATAATATGTCACGTGTAATGCAAGTTGCAATAGCATTAACTTTCGTCATTTTGGCGCAGTACATCTTAACTTGCGGGGATTTTAGACATGACATTAGAACAGATATTCCAAATATTTTTTTTACTTCCGGAACGGTTAAATAGAAAATCTGTCCTTTTTCTTTTACATATCTCACGTTCATGCAATTACAAATATTTTCAAAGTCAGAATCGTCGAAAAAAATGCAAATGTAATTTCTGATCGTCCAATCTCTTCTTTCAATTGCGGCATCTGCATTTCCTGTGAAATCAATCTTTAGCGGAATGAGTGGACCCATTTTCTTACAAGTTGTAGACTTAGCATTTGCAGCTTTTTATTTATCAATTCTTTTTTTAATGTCACTAAGTAGTTTGTTATCTGAATCACTGTCATCTGACTCTCCCAGGTTTTCTTCATCACTATTTGAATTTCCAACATCTAACAATTCTTGGTCCAATTCCATTTCAACTACATGTACATCAAAATCTAACTCTTGGTTCGAATTGTTTTCATTGTCCGAAATTATAAATCTGAATTTTCAAAAACCTGACGTAATCTTTATCTTCTTGCAAATTTAAATGCTTTTTCGTTCCAAAATAGCAAAAATAAAAAGTAGGATATAAAAATTTTTGTAGCGATTAAAACTGATGTCCATTCAAATGGACGTGGCAGTTTTGAGAGGAAAACAGATAGTAAAAAACTGACTAGTCATGGGATAATTTTTAAATGTACAAATAACAACTCTATCTAGTGATATTTGAAAAATACTACCACTAACTAAGTAACACTCATTATATACCGTCTAAATGTAGTCCGTTGAAACTCTGCCATTCTTCACAAATTTTTATTGTAGGTTATTTTGTTTTAAAGTGCACGATTACTGCATGGGCGCTGTTGTTCCTTGAAATCACATGTACACTACGTTGGACCGAGGGATCTAAGCCAGTCGATTTAATTGTTACTGAAATATAACGTCGTGGTGACTGCAATAAGTCGTATGTCAAAATAAATCATTTTTCATTTTATTGCATATTGGTAACCAAATCAACGAGATCTGTAGGCTGCAATTAGTCCTAAGTCATTCAGCAACGAAATAGAGCATTGAGCGCGCATGTGCAAGATGGCGAATGTCATATACTTCTAGGCTGGATACGGCAATAGGTTGTATGTCTATTGGAATTTGTTTAGTTAGTATTTGCTGGTGCTATTATAACTCTGGTGTGGTGTTCTTAGATTTTAAAACGGTAAGTACTATTTCCAGTACTATTGGGTATATTATTCTTTGTGTATTATACATTTTGTACAATATTATCTATAGAACAAAAGAGTTTATATCTCTTAACCTCACTTTCCTTTAACAAATTTGACATTTAACTGTTTTAACCAAGATTTTTAGAGTATTTGGAAATAATATTATTATGTTTTAGTCAAACCGGGCTTACTTGCTTTTTAGCTGTAGCAGTTCAAAATGTTTTTCAAATTTTTTTTTGACATACGTCTTTTTGCCGGATTCATCTTATGTTTGTAATTGACATGCGAGGTTTTGCAATTAGTTCAATTTTAGTAATGTCGCACTTGTTTTATTGTTTTCGTGAACTGTTTTTATATAAGTACCTACATAATATTTCTGTATACCATATCTTGACATACTCCGTTAGAATGAAAAATGTTAGGTAACATAATTATAGAGGTTTTTCTTCTGAGTTTAGGAGCTGCCTTGATTACTTTATAACCATGCATTTTTGCAGTTAAAGTATTTTTTACATGTTATTAAAATCGTCTATTTTTTTATTTTAAATTTACTTTTTTTCATTTTCAGAAAAATGTTTGGGGCTAGCAGAAGCAGCTACATAGTGCAGCTAGTTAGGGACGTAAATAAAACTTCCACAATAGAAGGTAATAAAAGTTGTACAAACATTTCAACAGTGGAGAATGAAACTGAAAAAGTCCATAATGACGTCAACGAACCACAATGTAGTTTTGCACCTGCCAATGTAAATGAGAAAAAAGATGTATTAATTTCTGATGGCGAAGAGAGTAGTCCAGACGAAGCTTTCAGTTCCGGTTCAGGGGAGCTGTACGAACCATCAGAAGGGGAAAAGGAGATCAGCCAAGAGGAAGAGGAGCCGGTTTACTCAAGCAATGCTGAAGAGACTGCCGGTCTTAAAAAAAGGCGCAAGAGGCAAATAAACAGAAAAGAATGGAAAAGACAAAAAAATGCTGAGCTTCGACTTCAAGGAAAGGATTATGTTGGATTTACAAAAAATGAGGAGGGCCGATACCAACAAACTAAACAAAAAAAGGAACGATCTATCCTTCCAAGATGTAATGGCCATCAAACGAAACGTACTCTCAAAGGTGGTCCTAGGCAAAGTTTTGATTGTGCTACTATCACTGAAGCAATGCGCCATTTAATTTTTTCATCATTTTGGAAGTTGTCATCATGGGAAGCCAAAAAAGTTTTTGTTGCCGGATGCGTTGTACAAACGCATCCAAAGTATCGAAGAAGCAACGTAGATGCTGATGATTCACGGAAAAATGTATCATTTAAATATTACCTAGTTATCAATGAAGGCCTTAATAACAAAGTAAAAAAATGTGTTTGCAAAAAAATGTTCCTGAACACACTTTGTATTGGAGAAAAGGCAATGCGCTTATGGACTTTGGATGGCGATAAAGGCGATAAATTTCCAGTGGAAGATACAGCAGGTCCTGTAGAAATTGGATTAACCAGTGATAAAAAATCTGCTGCTTTAAAAAATGTTGAAGAATTTTTAAATTCATTGCCAAAGATGGAATCGCACTACTGCCGATCATCATCAAATAAACTGTACCTTGAAGCAACCTGGTACAGTTTTAGAGATATGCATAGATATTACTCTGAGAAGTGTCGTAATGAAAATAAACCTTCAATATCTTGGAAAACTTTTCTGAAAGTAATTAGAAACATGAATCTTGATATTTATGCTCCCAAAAAAGACCAGTGTAATACCTGTATTATGTACAAGCAAGGTACCATTGGTGACGAAGTTTTCCAGGCGCATACTAAAAAGAAAAATGACGCACGGTCCGAAAAGGAGAGAGACAAAATTTCCGCCATAAACTGTCCTGAAATACAAAGTTATACAGTTGATTTGCAAGCTGTTTTATTAGCCCCTCGTCTAAACGCGACAGCTAATTATTACAAAACCAAATTAAAAGTGCATAATTTAACATACTATAATTTGTCTACAAAAGATGTCATGTGTTATGTATGGCACGAGGCAAACGGAGGACTTGAAAGTGACGTATTTGCATCAATTGCAACAATTTTTTTTCTAAAAGAAATTGAGAACAAAAAACCGCAAAAAATTATAATTTGGAGCGATGGTTGTGGCTATCAAAATCGCAACGTAAAACTTTCAAATGCACTGGTTGAGCTAAGTGTCAAACATAATGTCATAATTGAACATAAATACTTGGAGGTTGGACACACACAAATGGAGGTAGACTCCATTCATTCTTCCATAGAGAAAAAATTGCGTAAAAGAAGGGAAGCTTATGTTCCAGCAGATTATCTAAATATTATTCACTCTGCAAGGCAAAATCCTAAGCCTTACGGGACAGTCTACCTTCAGTACAGTGATTTTCTGAAATTTGAACCTGTTTTTTATGGTAGTATTCGACCGGGAAATAAAGTTGGAGATCCCTGTGTCAATGATGTCGTCGCTTACCAGTACACTCCAGAAGGGGTGATAAATTACAAAACTGATTTTGTTAATGAATGGACATTGTTACCAACCCGCCCAAAACGAGTTGATAATAATTTGGCTGATCATTCCAATCTGTATGAAGAACCTTGCCCAATAGAAGAAACAAAATTTAAACATTTACAGGAACTAGCAAAATTACTTCCTCTAGATTATCGTAACTTTTATAATTCCTTAACTTACAAATAACTTCAGTTCTCCATGTTTACCATAAAATGCAATTAGACAAATGTCACTAAATGACACCAAATAAAGTAGCAATAAGTTGTATGTCAAATTTAATTAATAAATATGTTGAATTACAATTTTGTAGCTTTACTGTAGATATACACTCCTTATTAAATTTCCATTAACTTCTGATTAAAAATTTATGATGACCGTAATTTAAAAAAAATGTTTTTTGTCTCTCCTGAAAAGTACCAGTTCAATCACATACAGCCTATTGCGGTCACCACGACGATAAACTAAAAACCAAGTGTCCATTTGAATGGGCATCGGGACTCAGGAGGATAATATAGTTTATTTTACATGTATACACTGTGTCGCAGATTGGTGCTACATGTATTGCTATTTCGATTATTATAAGAGCTACAAAGTCAGTTAAGGGTAGTGTTTCTCAGGATCATATTACCATTTCAGAACTGCCATCACGTTTGACCATTTGTTTTTTTTTTTCTTTTTGAAATAATCGCGAAAAAACAAAGAGGTGCGTTTTTGACAAACCTCCGTATCTCGGTTATCTGAGAACATTCTGTATTTTGGTTTACACATTTTATGGTCACTTTTAAGGGTCTTTGCAATTTATGATAAAACAAAACAATATCTTTGATCATGATTATAACATTGTTTCTTCTTACGGACGCCATATTAAATAGCTTTTTTTCCCTTTTTAAACATTGTATTTTCTATTACAGAAATAAGAAAAAAATTTGTTACCTGTAAATTGTATTATATGTAATTATATTATATTATATTATATTATATTATACTATATTATATTATATTATATTATATTATATTATATTATATTACATTATATTATATTATATTATATTATATTATATTATATTATATTATATTATATTATATTATATTATATTATATTATATTATATTATATTATATTATATTATATTATATTATATTATATTATATTATATTATATTATATTATATTATATTATATTATATTATATTATATTATATCATATTATTGTTACGTTCTTATTATACGCTCGCTTATGTATACCGTCTTTGGTCACTCTAGACTTTTCTATATTATTCTATCTGTCACTCCTCGTTCCCTCTCGAAATATAATTCTACAGTGTTCACTGTTACCAACACGTTCTTCAAGCTGCCTGTGACAATAGAGGTAAAATGCTCTATGAACTTAACTCTCATAGAGAAATTATATATTGTATTATATTATATTATATTATATTATACTATATTATATTATATTATATTATATTATATTATATTATATTATATTATATTATATTATATTATATTATATTTTGGAAGGTTGCGGTGGGAACTCCCCTGCCTAAGAAAAACGATCCGCTGACAATTTCTGACTTACGTGTGGTCACAGTTTTTCCGGTAGTGTCAAAAATATTTGAGAGAATCTTATATGACCAAATGTATAATTATTTTAGTATTAACAATTTTTTACCGGACAGTAAATGTGCATTTAGGCGGGGATTTTCCACGGCTACTGCCCTCGCTTGTATTCTAGATGATATTATTTCTGCTGTGGATAGGGGTTTGATGGGTCTGCTTGTGCTCCTTGACTATTCGAAAGCTTTCGATACAATAAACCATGATCTACTTTGTGCTAAATTTAAATATTATGGTTTTGGTGAGGAGGCTTACACTCTTTTGGTGCCCTATCTTTCGGGGAGAAAAGAAGCCATACGTTGTCATAATAAAATATCCAATTTTTTAGATATTGTGTCGGGTGTGCCTCAGGGTTCAATTTTAGGACCAATTTTGTTTATTATTTATACTTCCACCATAACAAAGTCAATCAATATTGGTAAGGTTCAAGCATATGCCGACGATACGCAAATATTTTATGAGTTTGATCCTAAGGATTGCTCCCATGCTGAGGGTCTTGTAAACGGTGAGTTTGAGCTATTAAGAAGATTGTCAATGGAGCATAATCTCAATTCAAACTCTGGTAAATCGACTATTATGTTGTTTGGAAATAAAAAAACAGTTTAGTAATGTGTAAAAATAATTTAAATATTGAAATTGGTGGTATCTTTTGTACAGTCAGCGAGGAATCTTCGTGTTGTGTTGGATTGTGATTTAAGATTTAGAGAGCATGTGAAGAACCTAATAAAAAAATACTATTCATCATTGAGTTTATTATATAACTCTAAAGACATTTTAGAATTTAATTCAAGAAAAATGATTTGTGACTCTCTGGTATTGAGTTTTTTTTAATTATTGTGATTTTATTTACGGTTCCTGTATTGACAGTCATGACATTAATCGCATTCGGAAGATGTAAAGCTATTGCTGTCGCCTGGTAAATAATCTAAGAACATACGATCATATCTCACAAACAATTCTTGACATGAACTGGTTAAACATGCAGGAAAGAAGAAGACTTCACTTTACTCATTCCTTATTAACATCGGCACATGCTTCATCATGTCTTAAAAACAAATTTATCCCGCGATCTGAAATCCATTCAAGAAATGTTAGATTAAAGTTTACAATTCCTCGTCATAGGTTAGCTCTGTTTAAAAGATATTTTATATACAATGCCATTAAGTTGTATAATTATTTACCTGAAGAATTCAAGCAGTATAACATAAATAAATTTAAATACAAAATAAAGCGTTTAATAATCGATTCATCTTGGACTTTTGGTTTAAATTATTTGTAATTTTAATAGCAACATTTTGTAAGTTTTGTTTTGCTGATCTGTGTCCTGCATACAAGATGTGAGTTAAAAGCCGTATATCTGTTATATATCTATTCATCATTATGTCTTTGGTAATGCTTAAGTATTGTGTATGTGACTCTCTGGTGAGATGCATTGGCCACGGTTGAGTAGAGACCTCGCCGTGGCTTTGGTATGGTGTCATCCACAGTTTGTTTTAGTTTTAGTTTTGACATTTTTATAATTATTTTGGAATTATCTATTGTATTCTATGGGTGTACCTTTTTAATAAAGACAATTTATTATTATTATTATTATTATTATTATTATTATTATTATTATTATTATTATTATTATTATTATTATTATTATTATTATTATATCTGTTTGTTCGTCAAAACTGTAGATTATTTCCGTTAATTGTAATGATTAATAATGATTTCAAATCAACAGTGAGATTGAACTGTTCCCTGGAACTTGTGACAGCTACTGTACTTTTTATTTTTAATTGACATATTATCCTACTATTTACATACTATTGTGTGTGTGTGTTTTGTTTCTTAAACGTCGGCCTATTTCTGCGACTATGGCCAATCACCGACGCAGGGAGCAGTTTCACCTCACCATCCAGGAAACTTTGCCGAACCCCTGTCTTTCGGTAAGGAGGGTAGGGACCTTTAACGTGCCCAACATCGCATAGACACAGGACCGACGGCTTTACGTGCAGACATTCAACTAGCTCAAATACAAGCCCTCCTAGGGCCTTGGTAATCATTGTTACAACATCACTATGTACAACTTGTTTAGATATGATACTAAACCAAACTTGGATTCATTCCTACAGAGCGTTTATAAATTATATCAAAAAAATTAAATTTTTTTATCCAACTTTGAATCCCTCTAGCGGCCAAACAAAGCAACTTGGTATATAAGTGAGTTTAGTTAAATCGTCTTACTTTTATGGCAGCAATCTTTGGTAGGTCTATGTCGGAATATTATGACATGCTGTGTATATGTATATATATATATATATATATATATATATATATATATATATATATATATATATATATATATATATATATATATATATATATATATATATATATATATATATATATATATATATATATATATATATATATATATATATATATATATATAATAATAATAATAACCAAAACCTTTACGTATGGTTACACATCTTAAAAATTAGTTCCACAAATAGTCCGCACGTAAAACTCAGTGATTCAATACAAGACTAGAGAGCTAATAAAGCATACGTACAGCAATATATTGGGAACACATACAGAGAAAACTCCTTTAGATGTCTTTGGTATTTGTGAATAAGAATAATGACGCCGGAGTTGCACAAAGAAACGACAACCTTTTGCGAGGCTCATGTTGCGCTTTTCAATAAACTTCCTTTTTCGTACGTTCTCTTGACTGTAGAAAAGCGGATTCTTTCTTAGAGCAACATATGGATAATATGAATAATTGCGGTAGGACTGAAATCGTAAGATATCTTCGTGTTTGAAATATAAGTTTTTATATGTTATTTATAATTTTGCTTTAATAGCGAATTTAAAAAAAAATCGTTTACAGAGAGGTAAATTAAATTTTTGAATTGTTTTTAAATGTACTCGAATTAATTTCATATACGGATTTTGAAACAGTAGTGTCCAAGCAGCCCTAAAGGAAACCGTAGCCTTTTTCCAAACAGCAGAACTTCATTAATTTGTGACGAGGCCTTGGTTTGCAGACCGTTTTTTCGGTGACCCAGATTGATAGTTACCATAGACGGATCTCGGGAACCAGATTATAAAGGGTTTACTACTTGTTGAGGGTGTCTGCGACCTCTACACGAAACTCTGGCCGATGTAACGATCAGAGTACCAAGGTAACTCTGTGGCGAAGGGCTCGGTATCCTTTAGGTGATAGAGGCTAAATTTAGTGACCCCCGAGTGAGCGGGCTTTAATCGCTGACTCGGCGTGACCTGACCACTTCTGTCTTATCGAAAGATGTACTTCATCACAAATTAGTTCGTTTAAGTGGGTTGAAAAATCATGATATGAGAGAAATGAAAACATGATATGATTATGATAGTGAATTTTCATAAAACTATTTTTTAATAGTAATAATGTGTGTTTTTTTTTTAAGAAAGCAAGCATCAAATTTGGTTACCAGTATAACCTATATAGTAAAAACAATGTGCCATGTTTCATCAAAATAACTTTATTGTTTGAAAATGTACAAAAATTTCCGAAAGTAAACTTAAAGTGTTCCCGAAAAACTCGTTTTTTGGTCAACCTTATAGGTTAATAGCAAATTGAGCTATTCAAATATTAAGCATTTGATCAAAATTCGCTACCATAACGCACTTACTGCGTCCAGAATTTTTCTTCTTACAAACATGCATTATATTTCGATGGAAAATGCAAGAATGCAATAACATAAGGCGTGTTTGATTAAAAAAAAAAAAGAAAATTTGTATCACCAACGACCTGTGGGCCACCCTGTGATTGTAGAAATAATTTTTTAAGATGTAGCTCAAGACAGCCTATAATTAATATATACAATTTTTTTCATATCTGGTATAATAACAGATATATTGAGCTTTATTGATTTTTTTTACGAAAATTCTACAAAAATTATATACTATTAACGATAAACTCTATAGCTAAGACTACTGCCAAGCGTCAGAGAAAGGGTCTATTTGAAATGAATTTTCTGGAAACATTTTATTAAAATGAAGGACAATGACTGTTGTTCAGGCGAACAGATGATATTTCATAACGGCCCTAATAGCCTTAAAAATGTAATTAGTAAAAACACCAAAATAATTATTACAAGTAGGTCAGTTAAATTCTGTAATGCAGTTATGTAAACATTTCAATAAATTGCAGGTCGACATTATATGGAGCAACATTGAAATTGTCACATTCAGCATATAAACCATAACAAACGAATTTGTAAGACAGACAGGAATGTTTAGTCATCAAGGTTAAGAATCAAAATATGTCATTGTTGGTAAATATAAAGCAGATTCATTGTAGTAAGTAAGATATAGTTAACTTAAACACCGTTCTACAATGTAGGCGGAAATGTATATCGTTCATTTTAAATAAGCTGCTGAAATGTAGTCGGGTAAAATAACGCCGCGATTATTTAATTATATAAACACTGTTATTAATTAATAGTCAAAGATGATAATACTTGAGTAAGTTCTATTATTCCATTTTTTTATATATCATATTGTTAATATTATTATGTTTATTAAGTTTTGTGCTTTAATATCGTTATCAATATACCGTTATCTATGTCATAACATATGTGCTTCGCTCCTACATCTTTTATTCTGATAATTCACCCTCCGCTTCCATAAACAACGGTTGCAACTAAGACTTCAGGGTTTGTAAAACATTCTTATTGAGACATTTTATTTCCATATCCCGTATAAGATTCAAGTTCTTTTCCTAAATATTGCCAATTTTGACGTTTAAATCGCAACTTTGACGTTTTATGAAAAACCTCAATTTATTTTTGTTTAAATGCCTATAACTTTTTTTGTCTTTTGACCTACAGAGCTAAATTTTGGTAGGTAACTTGCCTATAATGATATAAACCCGAGTATAAAATTTGGTTGTCCTTACTTTGTTAATTTTGGAGATATAAATTTTTTTCGAAATAAAAAACAAAATTTTTCAGGAAAACCTCGTCGGATTTTTCTGGATAACGAACTTATCCAAGCTACTTGCAAAAGGAAGGTACTCACCAATTTTGACGTTTAAAATCGCGATTTTGACGTTTTGAGGAAAACCCAAATTTAATTTTCTTTGAATGCCTGTAACTTTTTTGTCCTTTAACCTACGGAGCTAAATTTTGGTAGGTAACTTGCCTCTAATGATATAAACCTGTGTATGAAATTTGGTTGCCCTTACTTTGTTAATTTTGGAGATATAATTATTACTTTTTTTTTTCGAAAGAAAACACAACATTTTTCGGGAAAACCTCGGCGGATTTTCCTGGCTAACGAACTAATCCAAGCCACTTGCAAAAGGAAGGTATGTGCCAAATTTTATCAAAATCGGTCCATTATTTTTTAAGTTATAGGTGTGACACACACACACACACACATATATATATATATATATATATATATATATATATATATATATATATATATATATATATATATATATATATATATATATACATATATATATTAACTAAACAGGATTGATAACACGGCATTTATGTACTATACAAGGAGAAAGGTTTAAGGGCAAAGCCGCATTAGCCATCATCAGTACGGTATAGCCAGGTGAAGATGGTAACACTCTGGATAATTTTCCATCTTCATCCAGAGTGTTACCATCTTCACCTGGCTATACCGTACTGATGATGGCTAATTAGCCTGAAACACGTGTTTGCGGTTGTCTCCTTGCGGCTTTGCCCTTAAACCTTTCTCCTTGTATAGTATATATATATATATATATATATATATATATATATATATATATATATATATATATATATATATATATATATATATATATATATATATATATAAACATATAAAGTCTGAAACTGACCTCGGATTTGGGTTCCGGGGGTCCTAAATAGCGCTCATTTGAAGAAATTTTTTCAAAATTCGAAAGTCGGGATCTCCTCATTAGTGACTTTTTTTTTAAGAAAATTCACTAAAATTAGAATCCTTGGAGCATTCGATTACAATAATAGGCTGAGTTCTTGGGGAGCATCTTAGCAAATGCAGGTGTTAAAATCAGAAGTACAGATAGTTTTATATAGAGATCATAGGAAAGAGTACCAGTTCAAACCAGTTCCAAATTTACACCAAGGTAATGCTGAAAAACGATTAAATTTCTGTGAGTGGCTGTTTAATTCCGTAGAAAGGGCTCCTGAATTTTATCGGAAAATATTATGTACCGACGAAGCGTCATTTACTAGAAAAGGTGTAGTTAATTGTCATCATTTAAGCATTTGGTCACATGAAAATCTCCACGAAGTTTGGACAAGATCATTTCAATAAGAATTTAGTGTCAACGTTTGGCTAGACATACACTGCTGATGGTCCTCATCTCTAGCCAGCTAGGCTTAACGTGGACAATTATTACGATTTTGTTACCAATAATATGGTAGATATACTCGATGTGAATACTGATATCTGCAATGAGAGTTGTATACAATTGGACGGTGCTCCTGCACATTTTGGACGAGAAGTTCGTGAACGGCTCAATGAGAATTAGCCGGAGCCTTGAATAGAGCAACTAGGTCCAGCAGCATGGCTACCGCAATCTCCAGTTACCCCTTTTGATTTTTATGGATAGGATTAGTCAACAGACAAGGTATATGCAGAACTAGTTGCAATCAAAGAGGAGCTGATTGCGAGAACTCAGTATGTGAAGAGATGAAGGAAAATATAAATCAGATATCTGCCGCTGAAAATCGTGTATTGAATTTGGGAGTGAACGTTTTGAGCAGCTCCGTAATTGATTTAAGTTTCTTTTAAGAATAATTGTAACTTTGACTTTCTTATTAACTTTATTTATTTAAAACGCATGCGTAGAAGAATACCTACTTGCCTTTTTCCAGAGAAGACAATAAATTCTAATAATTTCTATTCCTGTAAAACGATATATTTTACGAAAAAAATCTCCAAGATGACTTTTTACCTGCATATTGACCGCAGATTTCGCAAAAACCTAAAAAATTAAATAATTGACGTCCATTAGTTTGTTATAAAAGGGAAAATCACACTCATGTGACTACACCACTGGTTACACCCTCCAATACAATATTCTAAGCCTGCCTCTTTAGCCCAATTAGATGACAATCGCAGACACATGTAGGGATCTGTCTCTGTGGATCTCCAAAAAATATTAGACTGGGAAAGTAGAAATCTTGTACAATTTAACTCCACCAAATCTCAGTCTTGCTTTCTATCTTACAAGAGATACACCAGCCCTAGACCCATCACAATGGACAACCAAGTTATTCAAAGTAATGAGTCCTTTTCACTTGTTGGCATTTCTGTGAATCGAAATTGGCAACAACATGTCACATCAACTGCAGAAGCGGCTGCTAAGAAATTAGGTTTCCTCTTCCGAGCTCGCAAATACTTTTTACCAGCTAATATATATACCTTATATACTTCACAAATAAGGCCAAACCTCGAATACTGCTCCCACATTTGGGGTGCATCGGCCGCTTCTACACTCGCTATCCTGGACTCCATTCAAAACAGAGCTATACGTCTCATCGGTGACCCTACCGTCACCCAAAGGCTGCCATCCCTTTCCCACCGACGTGCCGTTGGTGATCTCTCTCTCTCTTTTATAGATATCTGCACGGGCACTGCTCAGAGGAGCTTTCCTCCATAGTTCCCCCACCTGCTGCCCCCAACAGATCTACCAGGGGAACAGAACGATTGCGTCCTTTTACTCTCCAGATCACCAGACATAGAATATCTTGTCATGCCCGCTATTTTGTCCCGAGGACTTCCAAGTTGTGGAATTCCTTGCCGGCACATGTTTTTCCTTCTCCTCCGAACCTCCAAATCTTCAAGTCCAGAATTGACAAGTTGCCTCTTTCCTCCTTGTCAACACCCACGGTACGATAGTATTGAGGTTGTAAGCCCTCGTAGTGTGTTGTTGAAATAAAAAATAAAAAATTATTTGGTATATGTACTTTCACTTAAAGGAAAATTAATTAACCTGTTTACAAAAACAATGAAAATATTAGCGAAATCAACGAGAGACAGCAGAAAAAGGCTTTGTTGCTTACCATTTGAACCTCGAATCAGGAGGGATCTAGATAGCATTAAAAAAAAGCCAACTAACATTTTCGACAAGAAGTAGTTAAAAAAACTTGCCAAGTAACCCCAAAGACAAGGATAGTACCACTATAATGTCGGGAATTTATGAAATAAGTTGTAAAGATTGTGATCTTAAATACGCCGGACAAACAAAAAGATCCATTGGAATTAGATTCGAAGAACGTTTGGCACAATTAAGATATAGATATGGAGAGATCTTCCGTCGCCCGACATATTTGGGATAATAATGACCACGTTAATGAGGAGAATCTAAAATTAAAAAAAGTTAGACAACCAGGACAGCTAAACGCCCTCGAAAGTATTACTAAATATAGTAATAATAAGAAGTGTATGAATCTATCTACGCCGCCTATGGATAGTCTCCTGATATATTATAAAATAAAAACCGGAATAAGAACGTCTGATAGATAATGAAAAAATACCAATTTTCTGCCAACCCAAATATGTTAATTTTTGGTGTCGTTAGTGACCGACTATTTGCAGAAGAATAGAAGAATATAAATAGAGTTCTAGATATAATATATTATTGATATCTGATATTATTCATCCTCTGATGACGCTAACTTGGTTAGTGAAACGAGCGTCAGGTTTCTTTAAATGTGTTGTGGTGATTTGGGTTCTCCAAGTGTGCTTATCTCGAAGGTAAACTCTGGACGATCCGGTATATATATATATATATATATATATATATATATATATATATATATATATATATATATATATATATATATATATATATATATATATATATATATTTGTGTGTGTGTGTGTGTTTCCGCGTTCATAAGGGTGAGAAATGCTGGGTTCTCGATGTTTCGGCTCCTGTTTTGAGGTCATATTCAAGTGGGTAACGATAAATTACTATATGACAGGAACTTTAATGACTTAATCTGCCTACTCCCCAAGTCTCATGGAAGATCGGCTCAAATTTCTTAGTGTGTTCAACACTAGACCCGATCTCTCTCACCAGTCTCTCATCCACAGCTCTAAGGATTAGGAGGGATAAATATTTGATCTGATTTTTAAAACCTGATTTTGAGAACTCCAACTTCTAAAGTAAGCCTTAAATCACAAGATTTTATACCAAACTGCCTATCATATTGATCAGCCAATTTTTCCACAAGTTTTCTGTACTGGTACTTTTCCAGGGTCATTAATTATTGTTGCCCTCACTTGGTGAAATCGTTTAACCCTAAATACAAATGCAGAAACTTGATTTCTGGATTGTTTTTTATTTGCACGCCGGGAGGAAAAACATTAACTTTCTTTATAGGCACACAGTACAACAATAAATAGAAATAAAAGTTTCTAGGTTAGGGTGTTTTGGTCAGAAAATTCTTTAAAATTATATATTAACGATGACATATTTACAACATCCGAGTTGTGTATGCCAATATTTGGCTTTAAAATAAAATAGCTAACAATACAAATGGTAACAGTAACAACAATCATAATATTAAAACAACTAAATAACATCAAGAGTAATAGAAAATGGTTGTATATAACAAAAATATTGACATCTGGTTGGACGCATTCTGTGAGATATATTTCATTAAAAAAATCATATAAAAGAGAAATCTATCAAATCAGTTTGCTTAGGTAGTTATTTTTGTGTATGTACTTTTTTATATTTAAAGCTTTCTAAAAAGCCAAGTCATTTTATTTCGGAAAACCAGCATCACTGGTGCAGGCTCCACGTTAGTATGAGATTCAGTACAAATTTTAAAAATAGTTTCAACGATTTTGCTGGCGCAGTCCTCAAGGATTTCATATGACATTCGTAAAATATTCACCAGTCGAGTTGCTGAAACGCCTGGATAAATAATATGGAAATAGAAGTGCAATTCTGGATTATAACTCTCAGTTGCAAGCGAAGCATGATCTCACTGACAAGTAGATCGAATGGCCGAACACTTCATTGAACGATGATGCATTTTTGCCGGTCCGCATAAAGCTCATCCCGATCTCTGTGGACATGCCAAGTAACGGAAAACTGATTTCAACGGAACTTAATTCATTTCGTGCCATTTCCTGTAGCAAACATTTTATAATGATTTATCATCTGGTAACATTTACATAAAGTTACTAGTCGAATATACAGTTAGAGCATTATTGCCAAATGTGGTTCGCGTATATACACATACATTATACTATAACTATAATTTATTATTTACATGGTTTCCAAATGCGGAATCACATCGTATTATATAAGATTTGTTAGACGGGGTCGGAACAGTTACTCTGGAAAAATTATTCAACAGATTTACACCAAGATTTATGTACATGAAGTAGATCATGAAACTAAGTTACGATACCTGTGTTTTGTTTTTTAACATAGATAAGACGCGCAGCAAATGTTGTGGTATGTCGAAGTGGAAGTTAGAAAATCATCAATCATTCTTTAGCTACTTTTATAATTAATGGACATCTTTTGGTCGTCAATCAAAATAATTTGACAATTTGTGACTGTTTCAGACTCGTCTTACTGGTAGTATATAAAAAGCAATTAGGTAAGCTAACCGAGTGATTATTAATTAAATAACTCTAATTAAAATTACATAATTCTTAAACCAACTAATAAAACTTAATAGAATATGACACCTTAGTGTAAATAATTTTATATTTTTAAGGAATTTTTAATAAACAAATTAAACAGAAAAATCTATTTACCGAGCTAACTAAGCACCCAAAGAAAGAAGCTTACAAACTATTTTTAATATAGTTAGACGTATTTCGTTTGATATTTTTAATTATAAAGAAGAGTTTCCAAGGAAAGGGAATTCATTAAATCAATTTGTTCATTCAAAACGAACTAGTTATTGTTGCGTATGTTCTTTTTTACTTCTACTGCTTCAAAAAAGTTAAGTTCCCCCTTGTCATTAAAAAGGTGTAGTGGATCTATGCGGTCATTTACTGTGGATCTATGTTAGTAAAGGATTGGGGCAGAAAGAGCTTGTTTTCTTACCCCAAGGTTTTGCAGGTGGATTGATCCCACCCTCGCTAACTAGTCGGCTTTGCTAATTAGCGCTGGAAGAAGAATATGTTGAAGATGTGGACTGTATTTGGACTGTATTTATAACTCTATGTGCACTGGATTCCAGAGATTTCAATAATACACTTTTTTATATTTATATATGTTGTATTATTACTATATACACTTTGAACTTAACATTTATTTACAATTTGCGATTTTACACTCGATTTAATGGGTTATTCAGGAGATTTCCCAATGTTATTAGCTACTTGCTATTGCATTTAATTGCGCGTATACTTTATAATTTCGAAGAAAACACAGAGTTTTCACTGTAATACTGTACGAACGAATTTCTGTAGGAATATTGGAGCTTGAGCTGAAGTGGCGTAATCACACTAGCGATGTTTAGGTAGAATATCCCAAAAGCGATGAAGATGAGATTTGTTGTAGAACGGCACTGTAGAATGGCTTAAACACGCGAGCGGTGTTTAAGTGAAAGATTTGGAACTCAGGGTTCCAAGGAGTGAAGATAAGATCTGGCGTAGAACTGTAACACTGAACTAGCTTAAACACGCGAGCGGTGTTTAAGTAGAAAATTAGGAATTCGGAGACCCAAGAATTTAAGAAGAGGAGATCGAACGTAGAACTGACCTGTAGCTTGCGAAAAGCTTGCTTTTATTGAGCTTTCGCGTAACGCTAGGTGACGTAGTTGACATAACATAATGTCAGTAATACAGAATGGCCAACTAGATAGAAGCATTATTCCTAGTAAAGAAAATATACTGTGTGTATCTAAAGAATATGTCAACGACGGCTAGTTATTTACAATAAAGGACCTAACGCTATATAAGTATTCTTTGTATGGCATTGTTCATTCGTAAACCTAATGCGATACAGACGTCTAGAAGATAAGGATTATCTGCAAATTGGAAAAGATTGTGAGATCCAGAGATAATAATTCTAGGTAGAAACTTAAAGGATAATGTAACCGAATGAAACTAAAGAGACAGGGGCGTACCAATATGTTTCTCCAACAAAGGATAACTGGTGGTTCTGCCCCAAAAACTATGTATTTCCCCTGTTATTTCTTATGGGAAAATCTACGGTTATAGTTGTGACATTTTGTTGAGATAGATAGGTAGGATGTGTCTGAGTTAGAGAGATATGAGGGATCCGCCTATGCCAGAGGATATCTGACTGCGTTCTCGCTCTACGCCGTTCTGATGCAGCTCTCTCTCCTCGGAGACAGTCGTGACATGCCCATTCAATTGGAAGCTGTTCGAAACACGATTAATTCAATATTAATCAAGGCCCCGGCGTAACACACGACAATCAAGAGAGACGTGTAATGAGAGCGTTTACCCAGGAAATCTGGATAGATTAATTATACTGTAAGAGAAAGCGGTTACCTAGGCTTATCAGAATTTCTAAACCAGAGATGCGTAGGAGGTGTCTAAGATGGAGGATATTGGCGGGGAAAAAATGTGTTACTTGAGCTGAGAAGATTGCAAAGATGAGCGAGAAGGGGAGGCTGAACTGAACTGTCACTTCAAATAAACTACCAATACTTCACTAAGTGAGATATAAGACGCGTGTTTTATATCGCACTTCTTGTTGGAAGGCTGGCTACCATAGCCGTATTACTTTATAGGTGTATTTTCTCTGAAATTAATATGAGGTACTGATGAGCTCTAATTAGAGCGAAAACGGTCTACGGTTCTAATTGTGGCGAGAATGCATGCAGCCTTACTACCAACACTTGTTTGCTACTTTGAATAAGAACCATGTAATACGGAGCTGAAGGCTCTGGAACAAGTAATACCTGCCGATCACAGTTTTGGAACACGATGCATTCAATATGAATCGAGGCTCCGATGACGTCATCGTCTAATAGAATTGTCACACAAGCACCTAAAGAAGTTCTGAACTTAGTGGCCTGTGGTCCATGGAAGCAAGGGAAGCATTGCTTCCCTTAAAATAACGACCACATACCTACTTAAAAATAATTTGTATTAAACCGCATTATTTAAAATCCATTTTGTATTTTAAATATTAAATTTCAAATTCTAAAACTAATTTATCTCTTACAATTTTTAATTCGCAAGCTCACACATAATTATTTATTATGCATCATGCTGTACTTGTATATGCGCTCTGCGCTCTTGGCAAGGACGTCGTCCCAGTAAACCGACCGCCAACCAACAGCATGAACCTGATACTTCGAGAGTGGATGCAATGACTTCAGTTAAATACACGTAACCAGAAGGCCACATAATGAGAAACCCTTGCTCGATGCTCGACGCAATGTACGTGTATTTCAACATGTAGAATGTGTTGGAAGACCCGATGTACGTACAATGTGAATGTCTCTGATTATTTCCTAGAAATAAGCAGTTGACTAAGTTAAATACATTAGCATTTTATGATTATTAATATGGCTGCAACTACATCAGCTTTTAACAGCGGCGTCGGTGGGGGTGAGAATTTACAAACTTTACGAACAAGTGGTAATAATAACTCTGATTGTGTCGTGTGTTTTTTGATAACCAAAGGATTTTCAGCTTTATCGTTTGCTGAAAAACTTGCTATTAATATTAAAGGTAAACCGAAACCTACTCTAAAAAACTTAAATACAAAAATTAAAACATGTATTCGAATTTCAACGCGGAAAAAAACTTATAAACAATATCAATGGTTAATAGGAATAAACTGTTTTGTTGGCCTGGTAGTCTATTTGTGACTGAAAAAGGGGTGTGGAATAAAAGTGGGTTTTTCGACTTGAATAATCTACATAAAGTAGTAAAAAGACACGTTATGTCTAAAGCGCATTTACAGACCATTTTAAATCTAAGTGTCTTTGAAACAAACGCGAATTGAACACGCCGTTGACAAGCAGATAGAAATGAGCCATCGCCAACACAATGAACTGGTTGATAAAAACAGAAACATATTAAAAAGACTTATTGATGTTGTGTGTTTTCTTGGTCAGCATGAATTGGGGTTCAAGGGTCATGACGAAAGAACTACATCTGCAAATAGAGGAAACTTTCAAGACCTAGATTCTTTAAAAGCCAAATACGACATTTGTTTAAAAAATCACTTGGAACAGTCTAACGTTTTCCGCGGGACATCAAATCGCATTCAGAATGACTTAATTGCGGCTGCGCCACTATTATTTTGAACATAATTAAATCTGAAATTAAACAGACTCGTTTCATTGCTATTGTTCTAGATGAAACAACCGACGTAACTAATTTAAGTCAACTATCTGTAGTAATACGCTATGTAAAAATGGATGGGAGCAAGAAAGATTTCTAGGCTTTAAAAATGTGACAGAAGATCGTACCGCAAACGCTCTATATAAAATTGTGCTTAATATTATGAAAGACATTGAGGAGACTGATAATAAATTAATTGCCCAAAGCTATGATGGGGCTGCTGTTATAGCCGGACATTTAGGAGGTCTTCAAGCTAAAGTACGGGAAACGTCTTCCAGTGCTCTATTTGTACCCTGTTGTGCTCATAAATTAAATTTAATTTTATCCCATAAATCATATTAAAGAATGTAAGGTGTTTGTTGCTACCCTAAGTGGAATGGCTGCTTTTTTTCCATATCTATGAAGCGCACACAAGCCTTAGACTCAATTGTTAAAAAACGTTTACCCAAAGTAGCTGCAACCCGATGGAACTGCAACGGCAGACTTGTGTGAATTATATTTGAACACCGTGAATTGAACTTTTTGAAAACATAATAGAAAATAGCAAAAATTGGGATGCAGAAACAATAACTAGTTCTAGAGAATTTTTGGATGATTTGAAAAGAGACTTTAATTTTAATTTTTTACTTAATATATTTTCGGAAATATTTCCGTTTGCAGATAATGTATTTAACATATTGCAATGTAAAACAAATGACATTGGTTTTTGCCTGAAGAAAATTTGTGAATTTAAATCCATTATAATTAAAAAAAGGCATGAATTTGATAAGTTCTGGGAAAAACAATGGAATTAGAAAAAGTGAGCCACGAAGAAAGCGTCTGCGCACTGATAATGTGGGAGACCTTCAAACTTCTTATCGCCGCCTTTTCTACAAAATCATAGATCAACTTCAGCAGCAAATTAACCTCAGATTTGATCATCTCAGTGACCTGAAGTTTCTTGAATTGTGTAATTTTGGAGGATTTGTAGAGATGCCTTTCCCAGAAGATTCATTCAAATCATTATTCCACCACTATGGACATTATTTTGACAAAGCCTTATTACGATCAGAACTTACAGTCATTTATGAAACCGATGTTATTGACACAAAAACTAACGCGAGTGAACCTTTAACTTTCTTTAAAGAATCAAAATTGGAAAATGCATATTCTGAAGCGTTCAAATTATGTGAATCAGTATTAACGATTCCTGCTACTAGTGCGTCTGTAGAACGAAATTGTTCTACATTGAAACGTATCAAGAGTTTTGTTAGAAATTCAACAGGACAGGAAAGACGTTCCCAAATTTCAATTTTGTCAATTGAAAATAACTTCGTCGAGGAAATGTCCCAGAATCCACAGTTTTATGACATTATTAATGAATTTGCCAAAAACGACAGAAGAATTGAGTTACACTACAAATAGGTAAGTTTCTAAAAATTGCTTCCCTTATTTAAAATGTCACCGCACGCCGCTGTCTGAACAGTGGATAGGAGATTGAAAAAATGAGCGCAGAAGGCGTACATAGCTGGTTTCTAGGCGCTAGCGGCTAGTAACTAGTTGGTTTATAATATTAGTATTGAGTGTTGTTGCCACTTCAATAGGAAATTGTAATTTAAGCCACACACACCCTACCTATCTATCTCTCTCAACAAAATTTCACAAAAAATGTCACAACTAAAATCTTAGATTTTTCCATAAGAAATAACATGGGAAATACATCGTTTTTTGGGGTAGAACCCCCAGTTATCTTCTACTTATTTTGAGTAAAATGTATCGCAAATGGAGATTTCTCAGCGTGGTGTGCAAAAATATGTTCCTTGTATCTAGGAAAGTATTTCCAAGGTAAAAAAGAACAGAACAAGGCTATACTCCAGACTGAATTTATTTAGTAAAAGCCCTACGCGTTTCGGCCCATATCTCAGGCCATCTTCAGGGGCTTCGTTCTGTTTTTTATAACAGGAACTGAACTTTACAAGAAATCTATCATAGTGGCTGTTTTCATCGACGGTCGCTCTTGTTTCCCTGCACTATATGGGTGAAGTCAGAATTAGAACTTAAGCAGAAAGAACGTGATAAGGATCAAACACTGGATCTAGCACACAGTGTTTTAGCCAAAGCACATCCTGATAGTATTACAGTCATTAAAAATTGTATTAAAGTAATCCAGTCTAGGTGGGATGAAGTTTCACAATGGGCGATTCAGAGGCATCAGAAATTATCAGAGCATATGCAGTCATTACGTGATTTGGACGGATGCTTGGAAGAACTAATATGTGTGTGTCCATTGCTGTGATTTGAGGTTTTGGTACTTTTAATTCTGCCTTCACCCATATAGTGCAGGAAAACAAGAGCGACAGTCCATGAAAACAGCCACTAGGATAGATTTCTTGTACAGTTCAGTTCCTGTTATAAAAAACAGAACGAAGCCCCTGAAGATGGCCTGATATATGGGCCGAAACGCGTAGGGCCTTTACTAAATAAATTCAGTCTGGAGTATATCCTTGTTCTGTTCTTTTTTACCTTGGAAATATGTCTTACCCAGACGTTGTGACGTTCAGAAATTATATCTAGGAAAGTCTCTGCCTGCTGTATGCTGTGAAGTTCTTCCACTTCTCTATGAGTACCCTAAAGTCAACTGTTTTTTTTTTATCGACGACTACAATTAAAATTTAGCGGTAATTGAGGATGCAATCCGAATATATATATATATATATATATATATATATATATATATATATATATATATATATATATATATATATATATATATATATATATAGAGAGAGAGATATGCATTTATGTTCTGACATTTTGTTTACTCTACATATTATTTCAATTTGTTTCCTTTGATAACTTTTGCCTCCTTAAGTTTCTGTCTTTATCAGTAAAGGCTGAAATCACCTCTGCCTAACTTTCATCTACTTATATATGATATTTTTTGGTATATTAAACGACAAGGATTGGTTTTTAAATCCTTGATTGTACCCAGATTGTACACCAGGGTAGTAAAGTCGGTTATGTTGTTCAATTCATTAGTATAGTAGATAAGTTATACAAGATAGCAACAAACTAAATTTCAGCAAGGCTTGCTTGAAAGGTCGGAAAAAGAAGCAGATTTAAAATTTAAAAAAGCACATAAAAATGTTTTATTGAATGCATTATTTATTTCTATTAAAAATAGTGATTCAAATTGAGATAAACAGACATATTTTGATAAAATAAACGGGCATTTTTATACCAATAAAATGCAAATGAAAAATAGAGTACATTTTCAAAAATAAAAATGTAACAGAAACCTAAATAAAACTACTTTTAAGGTAACAGTGAAACAAAATTGAACTAATATTCACATTAAACACAGTTAAGAATTGAATATTGTTCCAAATGTTCCATGGTCATTTAATATATGTTTTTAGGCAAAAAAACTTCGTTCTGCGTCTACACTTGTAATATGTGCATATTTAAACCTAACTATAATCGCGGGAGCCTTGCTTATGTTGTGACATTTTTACCATTCAAAATAGATGAATTTTTTTTCTAATAACTAGTAAAATTTGGTCCATTTTTGCTTTCACTAACCCTCGCGGTGGACCCCGGCATCGCACGAATTGCATTTTTAAAGCTGTCAATTATTTTAATGGGATCAACCAAAGGAACTTGCTGTTTCTTCAGTGATTTGTTAGTTTGTCTTACATAACTAAAATTGCTTCTGATGTAAGCCAAATTGTTTCGCAATTCACGTTGTTTAAGAACATTTTGGTAGTCTCGTATTCCGGAAATAAGTTCTGTAAAGTCTTCGAAATTATTGGCGTCATAGATAGTGGCGTTCTCCATCTGGTAAGTACTGGTTCTGGGAGGAGTTGGGTATTGAGCAACCTTTTTTAAACATCTGCGCCCTTAAAGGTAATTAAAAAAATGTTTTTCCGTTACTTATTAACTTATTAACTAAAATAACTTGTATCATTATAGCCTCTGCGATTCGATTGACCCCATGTGTCAACTATGTGCAGTGTATTAAATGTTAATGAAAAAGGTTTAATCTCCATGCAGCTTTGCCCATATATACTGCTGCGTTCAAGAGGACAAATAATACTTTTTCACTTGGCACGGCTTCAGGTAAAAACCAGTTTGCCAATCCTTCATTAACAAACTTAGATATTGTGTTACTGATGGTTTTATTTAATTATCTTGAGCTAACTAAATACCATTTTTTGCAACTTCTTCGTTCAAAACTCCTACAATTAAATTTGGCAGGAACCTCCCACAACTGTTAGTAGTATTGTTAACGGTAAACCATATATAATTATTGCCAATAGTTGTTTTAATTTGTTACATTGCTTCTTCATGGACAGGTGTATTATAGTTTTTGCGGAGGATGCTTTCATCTGGAATACGCCTTATGCAATATTTTTCAAGGACTTGCTTGAAATCTGGATTTGTTACATGGTTTTGCATATATCTAGACTATATTCCTTCTCTTCATTTAGCCAGAAATAGATGCTGCGGATGCTCCACTTCTGCTGTTTGAATATTTCATTTTTGAATTTTTTAAATCGTTCTGTGTATATTCTGGTTTTAATTTTTTTCCTAATTTCTATTATTAGTTCTCAATTACCTGAAAGCCTCTCTCCAAAACAGCTTTTTAGGCATTTTATATATTTATTCAGGCAGGCACAACTAAACTAGTCTAGCACAACCGACCTAGTCGGGCACAACCGACCTAGGCGGGCACAACCGACCTAGTCGGGCACAACGGACCTAGGCGGGCACAACCGACCTAGGCGGGCACAACCGACCTAGGCGGGCACAACTGACTAGCTTCGGATTAACTAGCATCTAGCCGTACCAATTCTACTTTAGCTTTTGGGCTTCCGCGCAGTAAGTGCCCAGGATTATTAACATCGCTCGCAACTCATGAGTTTTTTTGCTGTTTAACCTCCCTAAGGTGCTTTCTGGACACAGTCTTCCCAAATTACCATCCTGACCTGCCCTGACATCAATCAGTTTGCCTAATCGAAAGCTAAAACAGGGAGGAAGAAAAAAGATGAAGGAAAGGAATACATTGAGATGGTACGTGGCGCCTGCACCGTGAGCTTCTATTGGTCGGTTTACTGTTCTCTGATTAGTTGTGCCTTCGGACTGTTTCGTGTGTATCGATCTCCTGTCTTGATCACTGTGGTTTGATAATTTGTGATCAAGACAGGAGACCGATACACACGACACAGTCCGAAGGCACAACCAATCAGAGAATAGTTAACAGACAAATGGAAGCTCACGGCGCATCCGCCACGTACAATCTCCGACGTAGACCACACAGGAGCGATAGCAGTCAGTAGCGCGCTGATGATGAACCAGGACGGTTCGAAACTGCAGTTCACGCAAAACAATAAGAAATCACAAACGTACAGCAAACAAATAAATTGTATATTTAAAAGTGATTACAGTGTAGTTCAATATTCCAAAAGAGTTATCATCAAAAGTTATCAGTTGGATACATACATACATACATACATACATATATATATATATATATATATATATATATATATATATATATATATATATATATATATATATATATATATATATATATAGCATACATTGTGGCCCATTTAAGTTGAAAACATTCCTGTAACTTTTGTATTCCTAAAAACTCTATACATGCTGAGAGAATTGTTCTCAATGTCACCTGGCCAAGGTCTACTAATTTTTTCAATGTCAAGAAATTGTAAAAGGACTTAGGATCGTTTTTAGAAAGCATCCCTCAAAATAGTTATAAACCAAATTTCATAAAAAAATAAGCATTATCAACCATTTCAGAGAAGTATATTTGTGCGACACTTCTGACATGGAAATACCCTGTAACCTTTACATTTATAGCGCCATTATTTTTATGAAGACCTCAAATAATAGAAAATAAAGAAGTCTGTAGGTCCAGTGAAAATTCTTTTTTATGCCAGTCGATCACGGCCTATTAAAACTATTTTTATATGTCAAAAATTATAAAAAAGATTTAGGGTTGGTTCTGGGCAAAAATACGTACGCCACTGGATCCGTCATTCTTGAAAACTGTTGTCGACCCAATTACATGAAAAAAGCTCTGTTATTACGAACTACCAAAGTCAACAACATCTCTAGAGTTGAAGAAAAAAAATTAATAAATCCTGTGACATATGAAAATAGTTTTAGTTGGTCGTGATCGGATGGCATAGAAAACAATTTTCATAAAAATGGTGTACTATATATATATATATATATATATATATATATATATATATATATATATATATATATATATATATATATATATATATATATAAGATACAGGGTGTATCCATAAAAGACGGGTGATACAAATAAGCTTCTCTGAAACGGTTAATAATTCCTATTTTGTAATTTGGTATGTATCTATTTCGAGGAAAGCCGAATACAGTGGCGTACTGATTTTCTTCCCAAAAATGGCCCTAATCATTTTCCCATTTTTTTACATAGAAAAACTGCATGAGTAGGCCTTGGTCGGATGACATTGAAAACAATTTTGCATCTTGTATAGAGTTTTTCATCGTATATCTTCTAATCTTTTGTTCATCAAAATCGAGTTATAAATACAACAGTTTACAAAAGTGACAGTGGTGTTTCCATCTTAAATGGGCCACCTGTATACATACATACATACATACATATATATATATATATATATATATATATATATATATATATATATATATATATATATATATATATATATATATATATATATATATATATATATATATATATATATATATATATATATATATATATATATATATATATATATATATATATATATATATATATATATATATATTTCAGGTGTTGCTGAGAGGAAGCTCATGTTGCATTTCGGGGGTCAGATGTCTGATAGCTGCACAGCCGAACAATATAAACCCAAAACACTTTTTATAACACCTTTAACTGAATGTGAAGTTATTGAGATCATCAACGAACTTCCTAATAAAAAATCAAGCGGCTTTGATGATGTTTCAATAAAAATTATTAAGCAATGTGCTGCTGAGCTTGCCGCGCCACTTACAAAGATTATAAATTCCTGTATATGTCTGGGAAAATTCCCTGACATACTGAAACTGGCTGTGGTTGTTGCTGTGTTGAAGGCGGGAGACAGTACCAATTTGGAGAACTATCGTCCCATCTCTATATTAAGCATTTTTTCAAAGATCATAGAAAGGGCAGTACATAGAAGGATGGTCAAGTTTTTAAACGCTAATAATATTATATCACCATCACAGCACGGATTTAGAACTGATCATTCTACAGAAACTGCCCTTATCGAATACATTCAATATGTAAATGAAAGAATGGACCTCAACTACATTGTGGTGACCTTATTTTTTGACCTGTCTCGTGCCTTTGACACAGTAAATCCTTTTTTTGTTAAGGAGAAGATGTGGGCGTTGGGGATAAGAGGCACTTGCAACGACCTTCTACTTTTGTATCTCACCAACAGACAGTTGCTCGTAAAAGCGAATAATATTAATTCCCAAAGATATGGGGTAAGTATGGGCACACCCCAGGGAAGTGTCATTGGCCCACTTTTGTTTACACTCTATGTAAACGATTTGCCGCAATTTATACAAGACGGAAAAGTCTTCATGTACGCCGATGACACTTCTATTGTTGTCTACGGCAAGACGGTGGAGGAAACTGAATTAAAATTAAAATCAGTGGTACGATCTTTTGATGAGTGGTGTTATAAAAATCGACTCATTTTAAACTATGACAAGACTTTTTCTCTTGAAATGCATAACTGCCACCGAAGAGAGAGGATGTGCGGCAGCACTATTTTGGTGAATGGAAATGCTGTGCAATTTAAAAAGGTGGCAAAATTTTTGGGTGTTAGAATTGACAGCAGCCTGTTATATATAGACCAGATTGATCACGTGTGCAAGAAATTAAATTCCGCGTTTTATGCAATTTTGATGCTTAAAGATTCCTTAAGTTCGGAACATCTGCTGAAAGTCTATTACGCGGCTGTCTATTCACATCTGAGTTACGGTATCATTATCTGGGGCCAATCTTCGGACTGCCATAGAATATTTGTGCTACAGAAACGAATACTAAGATTAATATACAATCTACCTTATGGGCACCCTTGTCGTGACATTTTCAAGAAAAATAACATTATGACGTTAACATCAGTTTATTTGTTCCATCTGTTAACTTACATTCATAAAAACAAGAGAAAATTTGTTATCAACTCGGATTTTCCTAACCACAACACTCGTGAAAAAAATACTTTTCACCTGAATAAATGTCACCATTCTTTTTTTAAGAAGTCGCCATGTTATGCGGGTTGCTTTTTGTATAACCAGCTGCCTTGTTCTCTGAAGGACACAAATTGCACAAAAAAATTTAGAAAGCAACTGAAGGTTGCTTTAATTACTCATAGTTTTTATAGTTTGAGTGAATTTTGTGAAGCTGTACTGTGAACGTATCTTTTTTGTTGTGATGTGAAGCTCGTTAGATTTTAGATTTTTGGGCACGTACCCTTGTGACAAGTTGTGATACGTTCTTTATCTTTTTTATCTTGTAAGTTTTTGACTTTTCCCATTTTTCCCATTTACAATAATTGTAACTAAAGGACCAAATAAATATTATTATTATTATTATTATTATTATTATTATTATTATTATATATATATATATATATATATATATATATATATATATATATATATATATATATATATGTATATATATATATATATATATATATATATATATATATATATACATATATATATATATATATATATATATATATATATATATATATATATATATATATATATATATATATATATATATATATTTATGTTGTTATCCAAGAAGCAAGATGTAATTTGCAACCTTCCCTATAGATATCTCTAAAATGCGAATACTTTCTTACGAGGTTCGGATTTCTTGATAACATCAGTGATTTAGCCTTGGCGGTATTAACTTTTCTACTATTTTCCATCTTCTGTGATTATGCCCACGAGATACTTCGTAAAGACCCCATGAACGGTCTACCAGAATAAAGTTGCGTTTGCCTTCTACCCTATTTATGTTTTGTGGTTACATAGTTAAGTCTAAGTATAAAAGGTTGTGCCCGATAGCAAATAACATTTGTCTCTAGAAAAAAATATAAGATGTTTTCTGAATTCCACTCGACAACCAAATTTTAAATAATATTTTCTCATTGACATTGCCGAATTAAAAATCAACGATGCCAAAATAATAGTTTCAGTTATAGCTAGAAATATTATGAAAGAGGTTACACTATTCAAGGGTAGAACATGTATTTCAACATTTAGTTTTATTTATCATTTATCAATCATGAAGTTAATAATAATATTATATCATGTCTCAGTTATCTTAAATAAAATTGTTAAACAGTAAATAAAATACAACAATAAAATCAATACAATTATAACAGTTATAACATATTGCGACCAGTCGTTTGTAAACTGAAAAATACACAAATACTGTAATAAAATTTCGAGTAACAACATTTGAGCAATATTTCAAAAAATACTGTGTACGGAGCCAGAATCAAACACAAATAACAGTTTATTTATTTAAACCAAATAAATATAAATAACAATATTTTAAAATTTGACATCAATTGCTACAGGCTTTATAATGTTCATTAATGCAATGTTATTTGACATATGGCCAATAGGTGTAAACCTAAATAATTAAAAGACGCAGCAAGTGCGTTATGGTAGTGAATTTAAAAAAAAATGTTTTTAATAGTAAATATGTGTGTTTTTTTCAGAAAGCAGGCATCAAATTTAATTACCAGTATAACATATATAGTAAAAACAATGTGCCATGTTTTATCAAAACAACTTTATTGTTTGAGAACGTACAAAAATTTCCGAAAGTAAACGTAAGGTGTAACCAAAAAAATCCGTTCAAATATGCAGCATTTAATCAAAATTCGCTACCATAACGCACTTGCTGCGTCCAGAATTTGTTTACTTACAAACATGCATTATATTTCGATGGAAAATGCAAAAACATAAGGCGTCTTCGATTAAAAAAAAATTGTATCATCAACGACTTATTGGCCACACTGTGATTGTAGAAATATTTTTTAAGATGTAGCTCAAGACACCCTATAGATAATGTATACATTTTTTTTTCATATCTTGTAGAATAACGGATATATTGAGCTTTATTGATTTTTTTACGAAAATTCGACAAAAATTATGTACCATTAAACGATAAACTCTATAGCTAAGACTACTGCCAAGCATCAGAGAAAGAGTCTATTTAAAATGAATTTCTGGAAACATTTTAGTAAAATGAAGGATAATGACGGTTAAAACTAAGACTTCAGGGTTTGTAAAACATCCTTCTTGAGACATTTTCTTTCCATAGCCCGTATTAGATTCAAGTTATTTGCCTAAATCTTGCGAATTTTGACGTTTTAAATTGTCACGTCGACGTCTTGAGGAAAACCCCAATTTATTTTTCTTTAAATGCCCATAACTTTTTTGTCTTTCGAGCTACAGCGCTAAATTTTGGTAGGTGGTTTACCTATAGCGATGTGCCAAATTTGGTTGCCCTTACTTTGTTATTTTCGGAGATATTAATTTTTTTCTAAAGAAAACACAAAATTTTCCGGGAAAATCTCGACAGATTTTCCTGGCTAACCAACTTATCCAAGCCATCGGTGTGATACACACATATATATATATATATATATATATATATATATATATATATATATATATATATATATATATATATATATATATATATATATATATATAAACATATAAAAATCGAAATCGTAACTGACCCCGGATATGTGTTCTGGGGGGCCTAATTAGCGCTCATTTGAAGAAATTTTTCCAAAATTCAAAAGTCGGGATCTCCTCATTAGTGAATTTTTTTAAGAAAATGCAGAATTTTAATTTTCTATTAATTGCTGATTCATCTTTATATTAATAATATCAAAAATCAGGTGATGTGAAATAAGTATTCAATTTCTTGAATCTCTAACAGCAAATCACTGAAATACAAACTAAATTTTTCGTTACTTTCTACGCAGAGCAAAAAATTGAAAGTGAAATATTACAACCAGTATTACAAAAGGCTGGACGCAGCAAGTGCGTTATAGTAGTGAATGTTCATAAAAATGTTTTTTAATGGTAAATATGTCTTTTTTAACTGAAAGGCATGGAATTTGGTATAACCGACACATAGTAGAAACAGCTAGCCGGTTAATCAAAATAACTTTATTGTTTGAAATAGTACAATAATTTTCCGAAAATAAACTTAAAATGTTCCCGAAAAAACTGGTCAGATTTTCCTGGGCCACGAACCTCTTCAAGCTATTTACACGCCGGCTAAAATATAATTATCCACAAACAGCTTGTTGACAAAAATTCGATAAAAGGTTTGCATGAAAATTTGCAAGCAATTTCTTTAACGAAAATTGCCATTGCCTTTACTAAAATTGGTTAAAGTAATGTTACACAAAAATTATGTTTTTTTTTACGAAAATTTGCTAAGCAATTATTTTTCACGAAAATGAGAAATAATTCTTTTTCTTTTAGAATAACTTTTATTATTACCAACACTTGACAAAATCTTTCAAAAATACTTTGTTCAAAAACACAAAAATAATTTGGCATAATCTTTTTTACACGTAAATTTGCTAAAAAATTCATAATATTCAAATTACACATATACCCAGCATGTATCTAAATTTTTGTGTGTAATTCATATTCTATAATATAAAGCCGCGTACCAAAGTGGGTTGCATTGATTTGTTATTTTCAGAGGTATAAAAATTTTCCAGAAAACCTGACTAACGGACTTAACCAAGCCATTTGTAAAAGTAAGGTACTCACTAAATATCATCAAAGTCAGCATATAATTTTCTGAGATCATTTTATGAGTTATCGGTGTGATATATATATATATATATATATATATATATATATATATATATATATATATATATATATATATATATATATATATATATATATATATATATGTAGGTCTGGAGGTCACAACACCAAAATACTTCTGTGTAAACAAAATCTATGAAATATAACAGAGATAGTATTTTCTTCAGCGCAGACTTAATTTTCTGAAAAACAATACCATAACGCATTGGATGCGTCTGACTTTTTAGTACATTTTCTTTTTAAAATTTACTAATAAAGAGATCGCTACTTTTGAATTTTGAAAACGTTTCTTCAAATAAGCGCAAACTAGGCCCCCTAGAACACATATTGGGGGTCAGTTTCGATTTATATATATATATATATATATATATATATATATATATATATATATATATATATATATATATATATATATATATATATGTATGTATGAATGTATTACATCGATAACTGAAGAAACAATAGGCCGATTTTGATCAAAATTTAGTAAGTACCTTCGTTTTGCAAGTGGCTTGGACAAGTTCGTTACCCAGGAAAATTGGCCCAGGTTCTCCCAGAAAATTTTGTGTTTTCTTTCGGAAAAGTGTTATATTTCCGGAAGTAACAAAGTAAGGGCAACGAATTTTGGGACGCGTATTTGTATTATAAAAAGTACACCATACACCAACATTTAGGTCTGGAATTTAAAAAGCAAAAAGTTTATGGGCATTTAAAAAAAGGGCTTTTCCCCAAAAAGACCAAGTCGCGATTTAAAACATCAAAATTGTCAAATTGTCAACATTTAGATAAAGAACCTGAAGCAAAGGCGGGCTTTGTAGAGAAAATTTTGCTAAAATATTATTTCCAGAAAATTCCAAAGTTGCAAAGAGACCCTTTCTCAGATGCTTTGGCAGTACTTTTAGTTTTAAGTTTACGATTTGATGGTCTATACTTTTTAGCTAATTTTCGTAAAAAAAATTCGTTAATGAGGAGACCGCGACTTTTAGAAAGATTTCTTCAAATGAGTGCAAATTAGGCCTGCTAGAATCCATATCCAGGTTTAGTTTCAGTTTTTATCTGTGTCCTAAAGTTGTTGGTGATACATTCAAATTTTTTTTGAACATTCCTTATATGTATTGTGGCATTTTTGCATTTTTCATCGAAATATGATGCATGTTTGTAAAAAAAAATCAAGACGCAATAAGTCCGCTTCGGTAGCGAATTTTCATTAAATGCTTCAAATTTAAATAGCTCAGTTTGCTATTAACCTAAGGTTCGTTGGCTAGGAAACCAGTTTTCTCGGAACCATTTTAAGTTTATTTTCTAAAAATTGTTGTACATTTGTTAGTTTGATGATAATATTCTACATTTTTTCTACTATATAGGTTATACCGGTAACGAAATTGATGCCTGCTTGCATTAAAAACATATTTGTTATTAAAAACATTTTTTATAAAAATTCTGTTCCGTAACGCACTTGCTTCGTCCAGACTATTAATTTTTTTAAGACTTAAGAAACACTTATTCCTTAGGTGTATTTTCAAAAACTCAAGGCAAACACTTTAAAATGACAATACAGAACACTCCGGCTGATTTCGTGTTTCAAGAATATCAGCGCCCCTAGCGGATAGTACTGATGTTACGTCGTTCGAGAACGTGTAACACTAGCAATTGCTGGTGTTTAACTGTGTATAATTAAGTTTTAGGTGTGCTTTTTACAATAAATGTTAGTGGTTGGGTGTGTGCAATCTATAATAGTTCGAATTATAACGTGCTAAATCTATCAAAGATATTTTATAGGTTTCCAAAGGATGGCGAAACGTGAATATGATTTTTTGTGTTTTTTTTGTTACCAGCGAATTTTTTTTACAAAATCGCCTAATAATTAATATTAAACAATAACCATAACATGGATTGACGATAATTTTGTATTATAGATGCAAGAAAAGGGTACTGTTATCAAAAAGAACTGATTTGGATATAGTATTGAAGACACAAGGTGCATTTTACATTTCAATGTCACTTCCCAAAGAATTAATTTGTTGAAGCAGAAGACAAATTCAGAATCATTTTTATGCCAATATGTGCAGTTCGCAGAAGATAATTTATTGTGTAATACTTAACATCATGTACCTATTTATAGATAAACTTCGTAAACGGATAGTTGAAAGGCTTCAATAATAACTTGTCTTCCAGTGCATTAAAAAAGACATATGAAGGCAAAAAAAGTTTTGCATTAATGATAAATGCTATAAGAAAACTGTTTTTCTATCTTCTTCTGTGTCCTTTTTTATTTCAGTATGGCATAAATTGTAACATTTTTTGACATTTAAAATAATTTTACTTGGCAAAAGCGTCTAATTATCTTCCCAAGACAAGTTTTGTAAAGAGACAAGTAGAAATAGCAGATTCAGCCCTATAATAGATTTATTCACGGAAGTAAGAGTTAGTCTCACCTTTCATCTGCACAATTTCTTAATCATGTACTAAGTATATCAGTTACATATTTTAAAATATTAGATTCATAAGACAGTTTTCATGTAGAGATATAGCAAATTGAGTATTGTGCTACCATTTATATCTAGAACAATTATTTATAGGTAAGTACAGATTGTAACTTAATATCCTCAGAAACAGCTTTCAGTATATTCCTATACATACCCTTGAAATAGTAGTTTAACGACGGTTTCAAGGTATTACTTTAAATTATGATGAAATAAGATTATAGGTAAGAGAAATTTGCAGAATTATTCATGCTGCATTCATTTAGGTTTCAAGCTGATTGTTGATACAAATTCTATTTATAACTATATAATCAGAAAATTTTCACTGTTTTGTCATGTACAAGTTTTTATATTCATCTATAATAAACCAATTGTCTAAATCAAGAATATGCAGGTAAATATACAATTTAAATTACCCGCTCAGTTGTCAGTACTTCACGCGAGGTGGCGCTAGTGTACTTGTCACAAATATCACCAATGCTAAAGCATAGGAGTGTCTCGTATTGTCATTATATAGTATTTGCTCAAGGTTTCATCTGTAATGAAACAGAAGTATGCAAAACATAAATAAGGTCTTATGTGGCCTAAATGTATTTATGCTAATATATGGAAAATCATAAAAAAAAATTCAAACGCAAAGCGACTTATATTTTCCACTAATAAACTTTTGTTTCGGATCATGGCTGATGCCAGAATAAACATATAAACTTTTCCACATTTTAATACAACAAAATAACATTAAATTTCATGATACCCCCAGGCGTAATATCTGCTCCAAAATACAAAAGACTTGGGAGACCGTATACGTAATCATTTTGTTTTCTGCTGTTTCGTTTCAAAACTACAAACAAGAGCTGAAACACGACGTGACGTAAGCGTTTTAACATTTATTTCATATTCCCGTATTTCACATCCAGTTAGATGGGCTTTATATAACCAATATGCAATTAAACTGAATACGTGATGCAATTTCATGAAGTGACTTACATGCAGATGCAATTCCGAGTGGCTAGAAACAAAAACATTAGCCTTTATTCCGCAATATTCCCTTCACTGTGTAACTGCCATTGCATATATAGAGCATACAAAATTTCAATGAATGATAAATTAGATACACATGTAGGTGTGTAGATGCATGGACGTTTATTAATCTACAACGACGAGCTCTCAGATTAACTTAAATAAATGATTTGCTTATAGTACAGGCAATAGAGGAGCCCGTTACTCTTGTCCATAATGCACGAAACTACAGGAGTTATTTTTTTGATAGATAGGTTCAGAATGACGTACTGAATGTAAAAACACAAAATCCTTACAAATTAGGAGGGCGGAAGTGCCGCCATTTTGAGAAAAACCGTTTCGGCCTATATCTCCATAACCGTGCACTTTAGAACAAAAATGGTAATGACCTTTATTGTAGATAATTGCATTTTTCATATTTTTTGTTGAATAATTTTTTTTGTATCACTCACCGTTTACTACTTATACGACTATTAGCATTCATTTATTGACTTTTTTACCTATATCTTGGTTAATAATTGTTTAAAAAATAAAATGCTTATAACTTAACTTTTCAATCGACAAACTTTTTACAATTTTCACTTAAAACTTTTTTTTCTCAAATTATTATTTGTGAATTTTCTTAAAAAAAAAAATTCACTGAAACCTCGACTTTTGAATTTTTTTTTCAAATGTGCGCTAATTATTAATAATTGTTCAAAAAATAAAATGCTTATAACTTAACTTTTCAATCGACAAATTTCCTAAAATTTTTACAACAAACTTTTTTTTCTAAAATTAATATTTTCAAAGTTATAACGCGTTAAATGTTGCACTTTTCAATCGACAAATTTTTCTGGAAATATTTTAGTAAAATGAACGACAATGACGGTTGAAGCCAAGACTTCAGGCTTTGAAAAACATTCTTCTTGAGACATTTTCTTTCCATAGCTTATATTAGTTTCAGGTTCTTTGCGTAAATGTTGCCAATTTTGACGTTTTAATTCGCGACTTTGACGCTTTGAGAAAAACCCCAATTTATTTTTCTTTAAATGCCTATAGCTTTTTTGTCTTCAAACCTACAGACCTACATTTTGGTAAGTAATTTACCTATAATGACATAAAACTGTGTATCAAATTTAGTTGCCCTGACTTTGTTATTTCCGGAGATAAAGATTTTTTTTGAAAGAAAACACAAAATTTTCCGTGAAAACCTAGGCCGATTTTCTTGAATACAGAACTTATCCAAGCCACTTACAAGAGAAAGGTACTTACCAAATTTAATTAAAATCGGCCCATTAGTTTTTGAGCTATCGGTGTGATACCTCTATATATATATATATATATATATATATATATATATATATATATATATATATATATATATATATATATATATATATATATATATATATATATATATATATATATATATATATATACATAAAAATTTAAACTGACCCCAGATATGTGTTCTAGGGGGCATAATTAGCGCCTATTTCAAATTTTTATTACAAAATTCAAAAGTCGGGGTCTCATTTTTTTTAAAGAAAATGCACTCATAATAATTTTAGAAAAAAAAGTTTTAAGTAAAAGTTCTAGAAAATTTATCGATAAAAAGTTAAGTTATAAGCATTTTATTTTTTAAACAATTATTAACAAAGATATAGGTAAAAAAGTCAATAAATGAATGCTAATAGTCATATAAGTTGTAAGCGGTGGGTGATACAAAAAAATTATTTAACATAAATGATAAAAAAAACAATTATCTACAATAAAGGTCATTACCATTTTTGCTCTAAAGTGCACGGTTTTGGAGATGTAGGTCGAAAAGGTTTTTCTCAAAATGGCAGCACTTCCGCCCTCCTAATTTGTAAGGATTTTGTGTTTTTACATTCAGTGCGTAATTCTGAACCTATCTATCAAAAAAATAACTCCTGTAGTTTAATGCAGAAAAAAAATCTCTATTGCCTGTACTATTAGTCAGGGCAACGGTAACTAGTTTTGCTAGTGTCACTTTAGTACATTTCAATGCTAGTAATACCATTGCAGGCACAGCTATAATCATCAAGTTTCCTACTTAAAAAAATTCGGGCTGCAGTAGGTGCGTTATGGTAGCCAATTTTCATTTAAAGTCTCAAATTTAAATAACTCAATTTCCTATAAACCTACAAAATAGAGTTTTGGTACCTAGCAGGACCTTCACTAGGGCAGTAGTAGTGGCAGCAGTGGTCGGGAGGCTAACGCCAGGGAAGTAGGCCACAATGGGCCCTTTTTGCCAACCCCGGCAACCCAGCAACCATGCTTTACTCTTCCTCGGTTCCGTTACCAAACCGCCTCAACCTCGAAATGAAGGCCATGACGGTGTTCTATTGGACGGAACTTACCTGGCTCCTCTGCAGAGTCCTCGAACTGATCAATTTTCTTCGAAGACTCCAAAAGCCTTGCATTCACACAGGTAGTGGTAAGATGTCTCTTCATTCTCGCCACATTCCTGACAAATGAGATCGCTATCGACACCTATCAATGTGAGGTGTCTTCTAAGAGCACAGTGGCCTGTCAGCACCCCAATGATGTGGCGTGCCGCAGGTCGACTCCTACCGAGAAGCCAGACAGTCTTATCTCTGTCCGGCCCCTGTACGAAGCCTGCCTACGTCCACCGACCGACCCCCAGTACATCTACATGGCCTCCTCAGGCCACCTGTCTAGGGCGACGGAGACCATCTTCCTACTTATGCCTATCGCAGGCTCCGGGCGACAGAACGGTCACCGGGAACCAAGCCTTGCGAGATCATTCGCCACTTCATTCCCCGCGCCGCCACAGTGCCCCGGAACCCACACAAGTTGCACCTCCTTTGTCCTGGATAGTCCCACAAGGGCGTCACTGCACTCCTGAACCAGTGTTGACCTAATTTTGGCCGCGCAGACTGCCCGCAGTACCGCCTGGCTTCCCGGCAAATGTATACACATTTCTCAGGATTCATTCTCACATTCTGTCGATTATCCACAGACAGGATAGCGTACACCTCCGTCCCGATTGCCGTGGTATATGCGCCCTGAGCATAACTCTCGTGCACCCGCAGGCTGTCTATGTATATTCCAGGCCCGGAGGATTGCCGCTCCTCCAGTCGCAACCCGTCGGTAAAACAGACCAGGCCTGTGGGCTGGAATTTAACCTCATTTTCCCTCCACTGATCTCTACTGGGGTTTCTGAGGGTATATGACCTAGTCAACTTAATAATGTCCTCTGCATACCGTAACTTGCTGGTGGAAATCGGAGTTTCTTTTTCCACCTCCTTGGCGACTCTTGCATGTCCTATTATTGCTCCCTCTCCGCACCAGTTTCCAGAGTCTAGCATTCTGAGACGCGACGCCATAGCCTCCCTTTTGATACAGATGGGAAACGGTGGCAGCATCAGCAAAATCTCTAGCGCGGCTGAGGGTGTCGTCCTCGTTGCGCCTGTGACACCCAATATTGCCAGCCTTTGAATTTTGGCCAGCTTCTGGGTAGCAGTTTGGTTCACACCACACCACCAGACCAACGGTCGACCTGACGATCGCAGTGTAAATACAATGAAGGATCGGAGGATTAAGTCCCCAAGTCCCCCATATCACGCAACGCAGATGCCAGAGGGTCGCTACTCCCTTTCTTACTCCTCGTACTATTTGCGACTCCCTTCACTTGGGCAACATGTCTACCAAATGTCATCACAATTACCTAATTTTTTCTGAGATACAAATTTTTTTCCGGACAAACTAAATTTCTTTATAGAAAAAACTAGTCTGATCGGGACCACTAACAAACTCGTCCAAGCCATTAATAAGGGAACAGTACCTGCCAAGTTTCATCAGAATCGGTAAACTACTTTTTGAGTTATCGCTTGGATACGTATATACAACAAATTTGGTTATCATAGCTTTGTTATTTTCGGAGATACAGAAAATTTTCGAAAGAAAACCGAAAAATTTTCCGGAAAAAATACTCCGTCATTCCTGGCTAACGAACTTATCTAAGCCACTTTCGAAAGGCAGCTATCAATCCACGTATTAAATTTGATCAAAATCGGCCTACGATTTTTTGAGTTTTTAGTGTGATACCTATATATTACAATATATATATATATATATATATATATATATATATATATATATATATATATATATATATATATATATATATATATATATATATATATAGTAGCCAACCAAAAAAACGGGATCCTGAACGTGAATTTCCGGTTAGAAATGAGACTACTGAGATTGAAGTTTTAGGACAGATTGCTGCAGACCCAACTTTGAGCACGAAAAAATTGGCCACTGTTTTAAACATCAAAAGAAGAACTATTCAGCGAATATTGAAGCATCTTAAATTTCACCCGTATAAAATTCATCTTGTACAACAAGAGAGAGAAGATGATTTTGATCGGCGGCTGGAGTTTTGTGAAGTTATGACTGCACGAATAGCTGATAACGGGAACTTTCTGTTCAATATCTGTTTTTCAGACGAGTGTACGTTTTTATTAAACTCTACAGTCCGTCGTCATAATTGTCGTTATTGGGCAGATAACAATGCAAAAAAATTTCACGAAGTCCACACTCAAACTCCACAGAGATTGAATGTCTGGACTGGCATTTTTGGAGACCGTTTAATCGGACCAATTATTCTTGATGGCAATTTGAGTGTCGAAACGTGTTGGTTTTGCTTTTTAGTTTTTTTTAACGAAAAATTGACTAATTAGTGCATTTCTTATCACAATGAATGAAATACGTTCTTGCAACTCCAACTGTGAATAAATTTTAAACGAGTTGACAAAACTTCCAAAAAAATTAGTGTGCTGAATTCAGAAAAGAAAGAGCTTTCAAATGATGTAACACTCGACCCATGTTCCCTATTTAAAATATAAAGGTTGTTATCACCACCCTTAAGGGGTTGATGTGACAAAGTTGAGTTTTATGTCAAAACATGTCCCCCACAATATTAAAATTTCGGGTTTCAGCGTTTCTTAAAAAAATTATCTGGACGCAAATCGGTCTGTTTCGTTTTCAATGCGCCACCTGTATATTTATTTGACAATTATTGCAATTATTTTCCTTTGCTACTGAATATACTGTTATACTTAACACAGAATACCGCTAATCGCAATCAGTACACAGTCATCGGGACTAAATGTTTTTTATGTTCAGATTTTCCCCTGAAAATATTTTCGTATCGTATTTTCGATATTTCTAACACAACACCTATTATTGCCGCCGATAAAACATCTGGTTATTTGTTTCATCTACTCTTAACCGCTGTCGACTATTAATTTTTTTACTCAGATATCCAAAGCTCCCCCGAACGAAATTCAAATATGTATGAGCGGGATGATAAAAAGGATGACAGTGAGAAAACTGTCTCGTATGTGAACAGATTCCAGCTCGACTGGTGTAATCTTTTCCCTGAGCCTTTTCTATCGCCGCGTCTCTTTAACGATAAAGCTTTCGTTCCTTTTTTTTGCATTTTTTACCAGTCATCTGACATATCTTTCGATGTTTAATTTGCTTGACAGTTTTTATTCTTCAACCCATTGCTTTCTGTCACAAAGGTAACAATAATGTATGCAGATTTTCAATTCGACGTTTCCTTCGTCATTTTAAAAGATATGCGCCCGTCTTTTCCGGGGTAAAATAATCATGAAATTGCATGGGAGTGGCGCTTATAACAACAGTAGTTTTTATTATCTAGTTATCAAATCGGAATTAAAATATAAAACAGTTATAAAACTTCTAAATAATGCAGTCTAGGAAGACTTCAGGTTCACATAGCCTTCTTAGAGGGGTTTTTATATCTGCTTTGTTGGCGAAACTCTTGCCGCAGATGCACCTGACCATGGCATGCTAATGGTTCGTAACTTGGATGAAAGTAGGTTTGGGGACGGAAAGGTAGCTCTCTACATTTTATTATTTCCAGGCGTATTATTATTATAAATATAAATTTAAATAGAACTGTTGAAACGGGGATATGCCCGTCTGCTTTTAAGGTGAGTGTTGTGAAACAATTCTATAAGGGAAGAAAGTAGACATATGAACAATTATAGGCATATCGCTTTGATCACTTGTTTTGCTAAGATCCTCGAAAAAATATTAAAATCAAGATTGGACCAATTCTTGGACAGGTATGCTATTTTACCAGACAAGCAGTTTGGTTTTCAGGAGCATATATCTACGCAGGATGCTATTGTAAAACTGACTGAGAACATCTATAGGTCTCTAAATAATGATCAAGGCGTACTTTGTGTGTTTCTGGATTTAGTTAAGGTTTTAGATACTGTTGATCACAGTTTGCTTCTAGAATCTTTAGAGGATGTGGGAGTGTGCGGAAAAGAAAACTCATTGATGAAGGACTATTTGACAGAGTGCAGTGTTTTGAAGTGGGGATCAATAGGAGTGAGTTAGCTCATTTGCAGTGTGGAGTACCCCAGGAATTGTATTGGGACCAAATGGTTTACAATTTACGTCAACAACTTGTTTGTAAATAGATCCGATGGAAAAATTATTAGTTCTGCGGATGACACAGCTGTTTTTTATATGAGTGAGGACTGGCAGAGTATAAAAGCAAAAGCGGAGAAGGACTTGGAGATAGTAACTAAATGGCTGGACTATTATTTGTTGTCAATAAACTATAAGAATACTGTGGGTATACCTTCTGCCATTTATAAAAGTTCGGAGCCAAAATTTGGTAGCTCAAAAATAAAACACGGCAGATTATAAAGGAGGTGCAAGACAGAAAATATTTGGCAATCATCATGGACAGTTACGTGAGGTGGGATAAACATGCTGACAGGCATATTTAAGGAGCTTTGAAAAATTATAGTCCAAAAAGAATTAATGGTGCTGTACCACTCATTGGTCGAAAGTCAACTAAGGTATGGCATTTTAGGATTGAATGGTATTCTGGATGTACATTTAAAGAGTTTAGAAATAACTCAAAAAAAATATCTGAAGATAATAGGGAACAAAGCGCCAACGTACCATTCTGATCAACTCTTTATAATTATGGAGCCTTCGATCTTCGCCAGTATATTTATAGGCGCTTGGAATTAAATGTATAAAGAAAGACATCTTTAGTTGGCTACTGACGATAGATGCCTTACGAGGCAGATAATATTAATTGACACGTTTTATGCTTCCAAGTGTATTGGCCAGCGCTATCATGAATTTTTTATGTCCAGAATACATAACGCCCTTCCCCATAATATCAGGGAAATAATCACATTGAAGACATTTTAACGAAGAATAAAAACATTTATTAAAGACTCACCAAGAGCGATAATAAATGGCTTAATTGACATTAAATAATATTTTTTTACTTGTGGGTACCCACAGAGACTCCTTATTAGCGAATTTTCATTAAGAAAAATTCGCTAATAGAGAGGTTACGATGACAAACTTTGGAAAAAAAATTTCAGATGAGCGCGAATTTGGGTCCTTAGAACCCAAAACCAAGGTCCGTTAAAATTGTTATATGTTTATATATATATATATATATATATATATATATATATATATATATATATATATATATATATATATATATATGTGTGTATATACGTATCTATGTATGTATGTATCCGAGCGATAACTCAAAAAATACTAAACTGATTTCAATCAAAGTTGGCAAAATCTTGTTTGGGCGCAAACCGAGTTCGAGTTCGTTAATCAGCCTTTGTGGTCAAGTTTTTCAGGTGTAAAATCGGGGAAAACTTTTTGGAAACGCTATATCTGTGAAAGAATCAGAGTAACTGGAATGAGACTTTACATGTGGCTAGAAATGGTGCAAATAAACCTATGTTGATAATTTTAACTTAGGTACACAATATTTAGAGTTTTTCCAAATTAAAAATAAAAATCACATCCCAAAGACATGCATTGAAACGACTTAGTGGTTAAAGTCCAATACCTGACAGACAGAGTAGTTAACTGCCATGCGTAGATTAATTCATATTTTTAGAAAATTTAGTTATTCAAATTTTGAGTTTTATTTTGAAAAAAAAATTTTTCTCCTAAAATTACCAAGTTATTTTGATGAAATTTGGTGGACATGTTGCCCTGGGTAAGACTCTACTATACATCAAAACTAAACTTTGTCAGTTCGTATAAACTTCAGTTATTCAAATTTGAAACATTTAATAAAAATTCACTACCATAACGCACTTGCTGCGTCCCGAACTTTTTTTTCTTGCGCACCCTCAATCCATTAAGGCACGAGCCGCTACTAATCAAGTTCATTTTTTACATGGATTTTTGTAAGTCTTGTCTTTTGTTAGAATGGTGTTATTGCTGCACTTTTTGGGCGGTATTACCTTATTTTTAATTTAAAATTAGGACTTGAACAGGTTGGTTGCCACAGATTCTTTGCAGAAAACTAGGTGCTTTGAGGTAGCAATTTTCTGGACAAAGAGTGAAGTCGCAAGCTTGCTAGTTAGATGGAAACTGATGTGATAAAGTATCATATTTTAAAACTATTTACCACAATCTAGTTGTTTGGCACCTACGCCATCGGCATGCGGATCCCATCATGTGGATGTCTCTTAGCACCATTAGTTCGCTTTATTTGCTCAAATTTAGAAAATTTAAAAGCCCCCAGCAAACACTTTGCATCTCCACACACTCCACAAGAACTGCAGTTTTTCCGTTTTTGCTTTAAAAAATAAGCCCTAAACAATTTTGTTGATAATTTTTGTATTTACAAAGACCCCGAAATATTTTCCTTAGTTAAATACCTGTTTTCATTTCTCAATGATATCCAATAAGCAGGGCAGGTGTGATGTAATTATACAAAAGTAAAATATTCGATGCTTGTTTTACCTAAATCTTTGTTTTGGTATGCAAACAATCAAATCTTATATAGCATATGGTGATTCAAAGGAATTTCTATAATCAAAGACGTATGCACACTCGTCATGGCTATGTGGTAACAGTAAAAGCACAGAACGAAATGGTGAAATCAGCTTATAACGTGTTGGTTACTTTAACGGCCGAAGTATTTTTTCTGAAGAACAAGAGATTATTTTAGCAGATTACTTAAAACAGTCCTAAGATTATAGATTAACCCTAAAAGAACTCGTATTTCAATATGCCGTTGGTAATCACCTCCAGGTTCTGGCTAGGTGGACAAACAATAAAATGGCAGGCCCAGATTAGTATACATTTTACATTAGAAGAAATAAGGACTGTCTCCTTGAGAACTCCACAAGCCACAAGCCTATCAAGAGCCACTTACTTCAATAAAACCAGTTGTGGACATGTTTTTTTCCAATTTAAAGACCGTATATGAGCGGTTGCATTCAGAATCTCTAGATATTTTGAACTTCGACGAGATGGACATAACAACGGTTCAAAATCCTGGCAGGATAGTTGTAGCTCGACCTGGTTTTAAGCAGTAGGTAAACTTACAACCGCCGAAAGGGAAACTCTTGTGACTCTCACTGTTGCAGTTTCCGCACATATCACGATTCCCCTATTTTTAATTCCCCTCGACTACTTTGTCAGAGACCCTCCTGTCGAAAGTCTGGCTGTTGCCAAGCTACCTGGATGGTTAAAGAAAGCACATTTCGTCAACTTTATCAAACACCTCATCCGTTACGCAAGATCTTCGAAGGAAAGACCGAGTGCTTTTGCTGCTTAATAACTACGATTTTTACCTTTTAATAGAAGCCTTCGACATTTGCAAAGGAAACGGTGTCAGCGTTTTGCCAAGCCACCCCCACCCCCTAAGCCAACTACCCCCCACCACACCCCCGTACTGTTCACATAAATTGCGGCCACTTAAGATATATTGCAATTATGCTATAGACAACTGGTTTGTGAATAACCTAGGCAAGATATTTTCAATATGTAAGATCCATGACATTGTAAAAATGACACTGCCTGGCAGGCTTCAAGGAACCTGGGGTTTGCCGTTTCAACGTGAACATTTTTTTTGAAAGGGCGTTCTGTTCTTCATGCAGACCATTATCTGCAAGCAAGGATAGAAACTCCATGAACAACAAACAAGTCCCACCCAATCAGCGAAAACTCCCCTGCAAGCAACGAAAATTCACCAGAAATCAATGAGAATCCACCTGAAATCGATGCGAGTCCCCAACCTGTTACTGTACTTTTTTCCTGGGCCGTTCCCAAGAGCAGGTCCTAGACAAGGCACTAAAAGGGGAAGAAATATTTTATTAGACAGACTGTTAAAAGATCCAGCGATAAAAGAAAAAGAAGAGGCACAAGAGAAGAGAACCACGTAAGCGAAAAATGCTTGACGGAAAAAAAACTAGAATAAGAAAGAAATTTCTTTTCCGAGAAGAAGACCCGATTGTATCTACATCTCAACCTTATGAAGACACCATCGTCAGAATCGGAAGATAAAGCAGAATATGGACGTTGCAGAAGGTGGTCTTCCGAAGTTGTTTAGTTTTTTTGCTGACGTACGTCTTCCAGGCCTCTCTGCTCTTACGGTTAAGCTGTCTCCTAACTTTTGCGTCAGTTTCCTTGTATTTAAAAAAAATAATTCAAGACTGGATAGTCTTTTATAATCACGTAGAATTCTTTTTCTTTCGTTGCATATATCAGTACATTCTTGGTCCCACCATGCTGGTTGTGTATGTTTTTTTGTCGTTTGTTTTGTCTCAGCTATACTTAGATCAGCAGCAGTGGTTATACTTTCCAATAGGAATTGATAAGCACCAGTTACAGGGTTTGGTGTATTCTCTACATTTTGCAGTGTCAAGCCTATAGTATCGCGGAATGCATCCCAGTCAGCCACAGACTCCCTCCATCTCAAATATGGAACTCTACTATCTACATTATATTTAACATTATATTATATCTCGATGGGAAGATGATCAGAACCCGTCGGCTCCCGTGACACGCTCCACGATACTTTATTTACAATATTGGGTGATACAATAGTAATGTCTACCGCAGATGGAGACTCCAACGGCCGTTTTACCCTGGTAGGGGCACCATCATTAAGTATATTTAATTTTAGGTCCTCAATTACATCACAAAGATGTTTTCCCGTTGAATCCATTATTGTCCCCCCCCTAAACCAGGAAGTCGGCAGTTAAAATCCCCACCTATGATAATATTGTTATGTCCTACACTTGAAAAAAATGAATTCCACTGACCATATGTAACGACCACGTTTGGAGGGCGATACAAACTTATGACTGTCATTATAGGTTTCTCAATTTGTATTGCGCAAATACCTATTTTACTGGGTAAGTTATGTGATATTTTTAGAGTTTTATAGGGAATATTGTTTGTCACAAAAATTGCAACACCGCCTACTCGTTGTGATTTTTGATCATTTCTTATTATATTATAGCCTGAAAATGTTATGTTTTCGTTTGGCTCAAGCCATGTCTCGCTAAAGAGAATAACGTCAATGTAGTTATTATTTATAACATATGACAAATTATTAGTGAATTTTCGTAGAAAAAATTCACTAATGGGGAGATCCCGACTTTGGAATTTTGAAAAAATTTTTGCAAATGAGCGCGAACTAGGACCCCTAGAACCCATATCCGGGGTCAGTTTCAATTTTTATATGTTTATATATATATATATATATATATATATATATATATATATATATATATATATATATATATATATATATATATATATATATATATATATATATATATATATATATATATATATATATATATATATATATATATATATATATATATATATATATATATGTATCACACCGATAACTCAAAAAATAATCGCCCGATTTTGATAAAATTTGGCATGTACCTTTCTTTTGTTAATAGCTTGGATAAGTTCGTTAGTCAGGAAAATCGGACGAGGTTTTCCGGGAAAATTTTGAGTTTTCATTCGAAAAAAATTCATATCTCAAAAAGTAATAAGCCGATTTTAATAAAATTTGGCACATACCTTCCTTTTGTAAGTGGCTTTGACATGTTTGTTAGTCAGGAAAATCGAACGAGGTTTTCCGGAAAAAATTTAAGTTTTCATTAGAAAAAAATTCATATCTCAAAAAGTAATAAGCCGATTTTAATAAAATTTGGCACATACCTTACTTTTGCAAATGGCTTTGACATGTTTGTTATTCAAGAAAATCGGACGAGGTTTTCCGGGAAAATGTTGAGTTTTCATTTGAAAAAAATTCATATCTCAAAAAGTAATAAGCCGATTTTAAAAAAATTTGGCATGTACCTTCCTTTTGTAAATGGCTTTGACAAGTTCGTTTTTTAGAAAAATTGGACGAGGTTTTCCGGAAAAATTTTGAGGTTTCATTTGAAAAAATTTTTTATCTTAAAAAATATAAAATCTATGATAACCAAATTTGGTAGGTAGGTTTACGATATAAAAAGTAAACTATACACCAAAATTTAGATTTCTATGTTACAAGAAAAAAAAGTTATAATAAATTAAAATATTTTGTGCCAGATCATTTCTATGAAAATTCACTACCATAACGCACTTGCTGCGTCCCGAGCTTTTTTATTATGTTTAATGGAAGGGGCGTTCCACTGTAATATTTTAATGCCAGTTTTGTTTTTAGTAATAATTATCGTCATTGTCGCTATCTAAACTGATAGATTCACTATCTTCTATATTAGTTATTATATTTTCTAATGTATATTTCATATTTTCGTTATCTATATTTAAATCATCCGGGTCTACTTTTGTTAAAATATGCCCTATCAGTTTACTAAAATAATCAATTACTTCCTTTACTACCTTTTGTTTATATTTATTAATATCAGTTAATTTTTTACCCGACCGAGCAGATATATTCTTTATAGTAGGTGGCCTTTTGGATGGGTTGTCCAAGACCGGTGAGGAGGCTTCTCTCTTACCACTACTTCTAGAAAATGTCGGTTGTGTTGATATTGATATGCGAGGAACGTTTACAAGTCGAGATCCACCTTGCCTTGAATAAGTGTTCCGAGAAGTTGACGGGTTACTCTTAACATTTTCGTGATTAATATTTGTCATCGGTTTGGTCGATTGTTTACCAAAGTTGTCAGTATTTGTCGTGGTGTTTTGTAGTGTTGGGAAGTTTTCGTCATTTATTAACAAATTATAACGGTTATTTGTAACAACTGAATATGATGGATATTTTTTGTGCTTCTTTAAAGCTTTGGTTATTTTTGGTCATGATCTCTTTAATTTTTTTTTGTCTAACAAAAACTGGACATTCCTTTGAAATGGAACCATGGCTTGTACTCTTACAGTGGACACAAAATATACCCTGTGTGACGGTGATTCGGATGATGATTTGTAAGTTTACATTTTCTCAGTTTTTATTTGGTCTCCACTTATGAATATGTGAAATTATATGTTTTTTATCTTCAAGTATTTAAAAGTAACCACCAAGTCAACTGACCCCTGCATGTATGTTAAGTTACCCCGCTACCGAGGCTAGTTTACTTACACTGCACAGCAGTCTAGATATGGTGAAAACTTACTAGTCTAAGATCCGGCTGCAAAATTAGTACATTAATAACCTAGATTATCAAGATTTAATTTTTAAGTATTTTTACAACTAGGAGAAGTCACTTTTCATCAGGTGCCAATTAAAAATTACCCGCCAGTATTATTAATTAAAATATAATTAATTTACTTTTAGAGAAACATTTCGTTAACAGCTTACGGAAATAAAACCTACACAACTTCACAACAGTGTATTTAAAATATCTGAAACGTCATAGTTGCTGCTGATTGCTTAACCGCTACCTCTACGCAGCCAGGTGTAAACAGGTATAATTTTGTTAAAACTTTTCGTTCTTAACGTACACTCATTTCATTTATACCACATTAAAGCTCACTTTTTTCTGTAGTTAATGATATAAAGGTGCCTATATAAAAAAAACCGCAAATCAAAGTTTCCTACCCTAAAAGATGCTAGGTGTGAAAAATAAAGTGACAGAGAGTGATCGCGCGACGCTACTTGTTAGACAAGGATGCTCAATGCCAGCTGAACGTATTTTTTGAGCTATTGCGCATGCTCCGATAAGCATCTGAGTCCAGTCATTTTTAGTGAATTTTCGTAGAAAAAATTCACTAATGGGGAGATCCCGACTTTTGAATTTTGAAAAAATTTTTGCAAATGAGCGCGAACTAGGACCCCTAGAACCCATATATGGGGTCAGTTTCAATTTTTATATGTTATATATATATATATATATATATATATATATATATATATATATATATATATATATATATATATATATATATATATATATATATATATATATATATATATGTATGTATCACACCGATAACTCAAAAAATTACGGGCCGATTTTGATAAAATTTTGCATGTACCTTCCTTTTGTAAATAGCTTTGACAAGTTCGTTAATCAAAAAAATCGGACGAGGTTTTCCGGGAAAAATTTCAGTTTTTATTTGAAAAAAAAATTTTTCTTAAAAAATAAAAAATCAATGATAACCAAATTTGGCAGGTAGGTTTACGATATAAAAAGTAAACTATACACCAAAATTTAGATTTCTATGTTACAAGAAAAAAAAGTTATAATAAAATATTTTGTGCCAGATCATTTCTATGAAAATTCACTACCATAACGCACTTGCTGCGTCTTTGATAATATTATTACTACTTAGATCGTTGGTTGAGAACCCTATTTATCAGAGCATGCGCAATAGCTCAAAAAATACGTTTAGCTGGCATTGAGCATCCTTGTCTAACAAGTAGCGTCGCGCGATCACTCTCTGTCACTTTATTTTTCACACCTAGCATCTTTTAGGGTAGGAAACTTTGATTTGCGGGTTTTTTTATATAGGCACCTTTATATCATTAACTACAGAAAAAAATGAGCTTTAATGTGGTATAAATGAAATGAATGTACGTTAAGAACGAAAAGTTTTAACAAAATTATACCTGTTTACACCTGGCTGCGTAGAGGTAGCGGTTAAGCAATCAGCAGCAACTATGACGTTTCAGATATTTTAAATACACTGTTGTGAAGTTGTGTAGGTTTTATTTCCGTAAGATGTTAACGAAATGTTTCTCTAAAAGTAAATTAATTATATTTTAATTAATAATACTGGCGGGTAATTTTTAATTGGCACCTGATGAAAAGTGACTTCTCCTAGTTGTAAAAATACTTAAAAATTAAATCTTGATAATCTAGATTATTAATGTACTAATTTTGCAGCCGGATCCCGTACTATACGTATCAGTTCTTATGAAGCGATTTGACAAATTAATGTGAACACCAGAATACATATTCACAATCTTTTGGCATAGTACAACTCAACAAAATACGTAGTGAAATTATTGAATATATATAGTACAAAAATTATCAGCTAACCTCGGGATCCCCTACACATTTAAATCTTCTTTCCCGTTAACTCTTTAGAAATTCTACTTTTATTTATAATGCAAAACGAACACAGCAGGAATCAGGGAGAAAGAGAGAGAGAAAGAAAGATAAATAGACAGAGAAAGAAATATATAGAGATAGGGCCGTGGTTGCGATAATGATGATGACTAGTACCTACTATCTTGCTTAGTAGCGGCGACACTATGTTAAGGCCAGCGTTTTCATTTTGGTTAAAGTTATATTTGGCAAAATGCAACACCATACATTACAAAATTAACAGTATTAATTAATTTTGCAAGTACTTTTTTCATTGCATACCTGTTTTGTTATACAAATAAATAACTTTTAAGACGACTTAACTTACTATTTTGCGATAAATTTGTCAATTTTAACCTCAATAAGTTTTGTATCTCGGCATAGAAGTAAAACTGTGTGCAAAATTTCTAATTTACTATTATAAAATAACTGAAGAACATAAATTAGTTCGCAACTCAGATTTGAGTAGTCGCTTTCAAATGACAAATTATTCCCTTGATAATATGGTTATCAGAGTTCATTAATCTTTATTAATTGAGAATAATTGTCTGTTCTTTTGCTGCTGCCAGATGATATCTCACTTGGGTAGATTAACGAGTGTTTATTAGTGGTGTAATTGATCATCTCTTCAATCAGCTTTGTTCCTTTATATTTTATAATAAGTTCGGCGGTTATATAATCATTTTTTATTTCTTTGAGCGCAGCAAAACATTAAATTTTTGGTAGAAACTGATTTTTTTTAAGCTACGTTCAATTAGCCATAAACAAAGTTCTCTATAGATCTCACCACAAAGAATATATGACCAACCGCCAGCCTATATCTTTAATCTTTAATTTCATAATCTAGCAAAAGAAAGATTATTAAAAGAGAATCACAGATTACCTGAAACATATTTAAATGCTTTCCAAACGACAAATTTTCCGGGAGGGTTTAATGTGAACCTAGATTTGGCTAACTACCTAGTATTTGATACGGTGAGCCATGATCAAATGCTATGAATTTTGAAAGATCAACTTTAAGTTCGGCCTTTAAGATTCTTCACACGTTATTTAAAGGCGGTATTCCCGATGGTGCTTATTGCTCTAGGGGCCTGTCTGAACTGACCTTCCTGACTTACAGGGCAGGTCAGGAAGGTCAGGTCAGGCAGCCCTGTAGGTCAGGAAGGTCAGGTCAGGCAGGACCCTAGAGCCTACTACAGATTGTCCAGTGTTTCGTTCCTCAAGGTACATTCCTTGGTCCTATTTTGTCAAACATTTATTTGCTAAAATCCTACTAAATTTAACGTATATGGTAAAGGTTGTTTTGCTGAGGATAGAGCTATATTTTATGAAGAAACTTGGCAAAAACGTCACATTTGCTCTATAAAAGTGATCGTGCCTCAAATATTTCTTTACTGACGTTGAACTTTCCACTATATACTACATTTTAAGTATAAACTTTAATTGGGGCCATTCACCAAGCTAAAAATATAGTGTATTTTAAAAATTTATGTCTGTCTGAACTGACCTTCCTGACTTACAGGGTTGGTCAGGAAGGTCAGGTCAGGCAGCCCTGTAGGTCAGGAAGGTCAGGTCAGGCAGGACCCTAGAGCCTACTACAGATTGTCCAGTGTTTCGTTCCTCAAGGTACATTCCTTGGTCCTATTTTGTCAAACATTTATTTTCTAAAATCCTACTAGATTTACCGTATATGGTAAAGGTTGTTTTGCTGAGGATAGAGCTATATTTTATGAAGAAACTTGGCAAAAACGTCACATTTGCTCTATAAAAGTGATAGAGCCTCAAATATTTCTTTATTGATGTTGAACTTTCGACTATATACTACATTTTAAGTATAAACTTTAATTGGGGCCATTCACCAAGCTAAAAATATAGTGTATTTTAAAAATTTATTGAATCCCCCACTTAAAAAACAATCACTCCACAAATTTTTAATTTCATGTGATTTGTCATTGTCTTAATTGTTGACAAACGGTTTTCGAAATTTTTGTTTATTCACCACCTCGAAATTTCGTGGGTCAACATAACTGGCACGTTATATTTAGTATGCCTAATATAGAAAAATAGTATGCACAATCAACCAAAGGTTGCAGTGCTATCGGGCGGCAAAGCCGCGGACGAGACCAGAGGAAAAAAAATACACAAAAAAGCAAAGCAAAGTAATGAATACAAAATAATAAAAATTTCGGGACGCAGCAAATGCATTATAGTAGCGAATTTTCATAAGAATTGTACAGTACTATTATACGACATATTAGTAAAGTTAATATTTTAAACTTATACAAACCTTGAAGATCAATTTTAGAGGTCCTAGTATGCGCACAATTGAAGAATTCTTTCGAAAGTGTTACCATCGATATATCTCTATTATCAAAAAATCGTGTGTTCTAACTCCTTTTGAGAAAAATGCCCAAAACGCAATTTTATATGAAGCTAAAGAATTAAATTTTGCTATATCTGTAGATAGTGTAAGTCTCTTTAAACGAAACTTGAATTGCAAATTTCATTAAAGTTATACAAAATATTTCCAGAAGTAAACTTAATTCATGTTAAGAAAAGTAAAGTATCTGCCAAATTATAAACGTAGCAGTTATTTTTCCTTATTAATCGCCAGTATTATTTCGTTTTAGTCAACCTAATCAAACTGGTTTTTTCAATATCAACAGAAACAAAATTGTAATTTCAGGCTCAAAGGTGACAAACTTATTAAGGCGTTTTAAACAAAAATGAGATCTTGTTAAAAACGCATGAAATCTGTGCACTATTGTTTCTCCAAATGTCAAGATAAAACATAAAAGAACATACATTAATCAAACTGGATTCGATCGCGTAACCTTCTGCTTCGGAGGCAAGGGCGATGTCCCAGGCACCATCTAAGTATACTACAACTAACGTTTTATTTGCGTGATACTTTAGATCGTCTTCATGCCCGGGGTATTATATTTAAAGCATACGCAATTAAGTACGGAATTAGTAGAATTGCCATTGAAACACATCCCACGGCTGTATCGGTCTCATATGACGTCTTATGTTTAAGTTTAAAGATAAAAGAAACTATTTTAGAATCATTTTTATAAAAACTTGGCTTGATTTTGGTTAAATTTCTGCTATATTATGCGACAGCATTATTTTTCTATGCTGCGCCACAACTGTATCTGGGTCCGTTAATAAAGTTACAAATATAATGTATTTTACTAATTGATTAAATCCCCCAGTTAAATAACCATAACTTGGAAAATTTTTAATCTCATATCGTCTGTCATTTTCCATAACTGCGGCCGAGATTTCACGATTGTTACTTCGGGTAGTATGTTGTATGCCTGGTACATATACCGTTTATGTATGGTTTATACCTGTTGTATGAATCCATATACGGGTGGCAGTTAACTACTCTGTCTGTCAGGCATTGGACTTTAACCACTAAGTCGTCTCAACGCATGTCTTTGAAATTTTATTTTTAATTTGGAAAGAACTCTAAATATTGCGTACCAAATTACCTAAAATTCACAACATAGGTTTATTTGCACTACTTCTAGCCACATGTAAAGTCTCATTCCAGTTACTCTAATACTTACAAAAATACAGCGTTTTCACAAAGTTTTCCCGATTTTCCACCGTAAATACTCGAGCACAAAGGCTGATTAGCGAACTCGAACTCGGTTTTCGCTCAAACAAGATTTTTGCCAAGTTTTATTGAAATCAGTTTATTAGCAATGTTTAGGCAAAGAACGTGAAACAAATACGGATTGTGAAAAGACAATGTTGCAAGAAGAGTGTTCTGCGAACCCTTAAGTTTCAGATTCAACCGTCATTGCCCTTCATTTTACTAAAATATTTACAGAAAATTCATTTCAAATAGACCCTTTCGTAGAACAAATTCCTTAATGCATTTTTGCATTTTTTATCGAACTATGATGCATGTTTGTAAGAAAAAAATCTGGACGCAGTAAGTGCGTTTTGGTAGCAAATTTTCATTAAATCCTTCAAATTTCAATAACTCAATTTGCTATTAACGTAAGTTTTGTTGGTTAGGAAACCAACATTAAACTTTATTTTCGGAAAATTTTTGTATGAACGCAGCAAGGGCGTTTTGGTTGCGAATTTTCATTAAATGTTTCAAATTTCAATAACTCAATTTGCTATTAACCTAAAGTTCATTGGCTAGGAGATCAGTTTACTCGGAAACATTTAAAGTTCTTTTTTTTTTGAAAATTTTTGTACATTTTCAAATAATTATTTTGATAAAATATTGTAGATTGTTCCTACTATATAGGTTATACCGGTAACCAAAATGATGCCTGCTCGCATTAGAGCGATATATTTGTAATTAAAAACATTTTTATGAAAATTCACTTACATAACGCACTTGCTGCGTCCAGAGTTTTTTTTGACAACACCTTGAACGCAGATCGATGCCTTCTTTTTTTTTCAATTAATTATGGGACTGTATCGAAGGTGTGCCTATCAACGTGCGACAAGATATGTATTTTCAATTAGACGATGCATCCATAACAACTCTCAGTTATTCAGAAATTGGTTAAATCTACATTTTCCATCAAGATGGATTGCCAGGAATAGTCCTTTTGAACAGTGGCCTCATCGGTCTCCTGACATTACGCCACTAGACTTCTATTTCTGGGGTTCTGTTTAGAATAAGGTGTACAAAGAAAGGTCCCTAGGTCGCGAGGAACTTTGCGAGAAGATAAGGCAGGCTTGCCGTGAAATAAATATAGCAGATCTAAGTAACTAAGAAAAGTTGCCAGCAATAATCGTAAACAGAACGAAAAATGCATCAGGCTTAAAGGTGGGCTAGTTGAAGCAGAATACTAATTTTATATTCAATTTAATTGTACGTTTGTTAGAGTTTATATTTAAGTTGAGTTGAATAAATCACGTACCACTGTTTTCTTTTGATATTGACGATGTTTGTCGTTTACATGGTAATCTACCTGTTAAAATCTGATGAAAAATTTGGAGTTTTAATTTAAAAAAACTCGGGACGCAGCAAGTGCGTTATTGTAGTGAATTTTCATAAAAATGGTTTTTATAACCAGTATAACCTCTATAGTGGGAACAATGTACCACATTTTATCAAAATAGTATTTGTTGTTGGAAAAGGGCAAATATTTTTCGAAAACTAACTTAAAATATAACCGAAAAACTGACCCGATTTTTCTGGCCAACAAACTTCTTCAAGGTATTTAGCCACCTACCAAGATATAATTATTTACAAAAAGCTTTTCGACAAAACTTACAAAAAAAATTGTAAACAACTTTTTTGCGAAAATCCAAAAACATCTTTTTTACAATAACTCATTAAACATTAGGTACTAATTACCAAAATTTTACAAAAATTTCACAAACAATGATTTCTACATAAACAAATAAAGTTCGCTACCATAACGCACTTGCTGCGTCCAGAATTTTTTTCTTACAAACATGCATTATATTTCGATGGAAAATGCAATAACATAAGCCGTGTTTGATTAAAAAAAATATAATTGTATCACCAACGACTTATGGGCCACCCTGTGATTGTAGAAATATTTTTTTCAGATGTAGCTCAAGACACCCTATAATTAATATATACAATTTTTTTTTTATTCTTTTATAATTACGGCTATATTGAGCTTTATTGATTTTTTTCGACAAAAATTATATACATTAAACGATAAACACTATAGCTAAGGCTACGGCCAAGCATCAGAGAAAGGGTCTATTTGAAATGAATTTTCTGGAAATATTTTAGTAAAATGAAGGACAATGATGGTTGAAACTAAGACTTTAGGGTTTGTAAAACATTTTTCTTGAGACATTTTATTTCCATAGCCCGTATTAGATTCAAGTTCTTTGCCTAAATGTGGCTGATTTTGACGTTTTAAATCGCAACTTTGACGTTTTGTGAAAAACCTTAATTTATTTTTCTTTAAATGCCTATAACTTTTTTGTCTTTTGACCTACAGAGCTAAGTTTTGGTATGTAGCTTACATATAAGGATGTAAACCAGCGTACCAAATTTGGTTGCCCTTACTTTGTTAATCCCGGAGATATAATTTTTTTTTGAAAGAAAACACAAAATTTTCCGGGAAAACCTGGGCAGATTTTCTTGGCTAACGAACTCGTCCAAGCCATTTGCAAAAGGAATTTTTTCACCAAATTTAATCAAAATCGGCCCATTATTTTTTGAGTTATCGGTGTGATACATATATATATATATATATATATATATATATATATATATATATATATATATATATATATATATATATATATATATATATATATATATATATATATAACATATAAAAATTGAAACTGACCCTGGATATGTGTTCTGGGGGGCTTAATTAGCGCTCATTTGAAGAAATTTTTTCAAAATTCAAAGGTCGGGATCTCCTCATTAGTGAATTTTTTTAAAGAAAATTCACTAAAAGGTAAAAAATCGAATTTTGACTTGAAACTCGATATCTCCAGCTAAAACTGAATTCTGAATTAATCTTTAAAGTAACTTTTTTTGATACCTCTTACTCATCGCGAAATATAGAGCACCGGCCCTATTCCTGAAATCATAATAGGCTAAGTTGACATCTGACATTTGAAGTGGGTAGGCTATTCAAAGAGCCTAATGACATTTTACATCTGTACAAAAAACTACATCGCTATCTCTAAAAATAGAGAAAATACAGACGTGTCTTCATCTTAAGTGTGTCAAACTATATATATATATATATATATATATATATATATATATATATATATATATATATATATATATATATATATATATATATATACATATAAAAATTTTAACGGACCTTGGTAGTGTGGGTTCTTGGGACCCAAATTCGTGGTCATCTAAAAAAACATTTTCCGACACCTTTCCATCGTGGCCTCTCTAATAGCGAACTTTTCTAAATGAAAATTCGCTAAAAGATAAATTAACGGTCACTGAAGTTATAAACTTGTTAGTGACCAATGTTTTATATATATATATATATATATATATATATATATATATATATATATATATATATATATATATATATATATATACATACATATATATATATATATATATATATATATATATATATATATATATATACATACATATATATATATATATATATATATATATATATATATATATATATATATATATATAATGTCTTTGTAATTTTTGGAGAAAATGTTTTTTTCGAAAGAAAACTCAAAATTTTAAATAACTCAATTGCCTATAGACTTAGAAAAGTTGGGTTTTGGTATATAGTAAGGACTTTATATATGCACAAAATTTCATTACAATAGATTTAGAATTTTCGGAGATAAAGTTGTTTTTTTAAAGAAAACTCTAAATTTTCCCGGAAAACCCTGTTCGATTTTCTTGGCTAACGAACTCATGCAAGCCATTAATAAAAGAAAGGCACCTGCCAAGTTTCATCGAAATCGGTGAGTTCTTTTTTGAGTTAGCGGTTGGATATATATATATATATATATATATATATATATATATATATATATATATATATATATATATATATATATATATATATATATAAACATATAAAAACTGAAACTGGCCCCGGATATGGGTTCTAGGGGTCCTAGTTCGCGCTCATTTGAAGAAATTTTTGCAAAGTCTCACCATTGATATCTCCCTATTAGTGATTTTTTTAAAATAAAAATTCACTAATACAACTTTGACCATGACAGTATGTCTTATATAGACAAACCATTCGCAATTTGAATTATTTCTGCAACGGGAAACATTTAATTGCATTGAGCATAGGCATATTATCTCAATTATTCCTAACATGTTGATAACTGGGGGCCTATTAATCTAACTCTATAATAAAGCCATCAATATTAAAGTGCGTTGTGTTTGTCCAGGCCGTTAACAAATCATGCATAATTATATGCCAGTCAAAGCTAACACCAGGAATACAATAACGGGAACATTAATACGTGATAAGTTACCGAAACTCCTAAACCATTGTTTGATATTTGAATCATAGATGGCGCTTTCAATTTCAAAGGTCTATGTTTTATGACAGTAGACACGGCTCTCTGTTCGATAATGCTCATGTTATAATGCAGGCCAATAAAAATTATGCACATCCGTACGGCAAATAAAGGGTCGATCCCAAATAAGAGCAGAAAATAATATGTTGCCATTTGAAAAAAAGCCTGGTAAGTGCGTTATGGTAGTGAATTTTCATACAAATGATCTGACACAAAATATTTGATAACTTTTTGGAACCAAATATTTTTTATAACTTTTTGTCTTGTAACGTAGAAATATAAATTTTGGAACATAGTTTTCTTTTAATATTGTAGACTTACGCACCAAATTTGGTTACCATAGCTTTTCTACTTTTAAGATAAAAAAAATTCTGAAAGAAAACCCAAAATTTTCCTGGAACACCTGGTTCGATTTTCCTGGATAATAAACTTATCCAAGACATTTACCAAAGATGGGCACGTGCCAAATTTGATCTAAATCAGACCATTATTTTTTGAGTTGTTCCAAATTCTAGATCTCCCCATTACTGAATTTTTTCTAAGAAAATTCACTAAAACTAAAAACCTAGGTTGTGGTTTCGAAGAAAAACATTCTGCGCAACTTGAGGCATTATGAATTTATAATTCCATAAATAATAATTAATGTTTTAATTCTTTTCAATATAAACTTATTCCTTTCATTTGAAAACCATTAATATCCTACAATTTCAATAATTTCTGTTCCTATGTGAGAAAAAATTAACTTCAACTTATTATTAAATATTTAATCTTATGGTAGGTTCAAAAAAACATAACTTTGAAAAGACCAACATAAAAATGCCGGTTGATTTCAATATTCAATGCACTATTATTCTACTAGATTTAAATTTGGAATACATGTGACGTATTTCCGCTCCACTCACTGATTGGTCGAGAAGTACCAGACAACCTATCGAATCTATAAAGCTTGGGCTTTGCCCTTCCTGAACTATTTAATGAGAAAATGTTGGTAACATCATACAGTACTAAGTGAAGTTTGGAACTTGTAATGAGCACTGATGAGTACATTTGTCGTTGTTGTTTCTTGAATTGTAGCTGTGGCAGCTGCCATTAACTCATTTTTCCAATTTACAAAAGTACACTTAGAAATCCCAAATCACCACAACAGATTTAAAAGAATATCTGACGATCGTTCCACAAAGCAAGTTAGTGTCATCATAGGATAAAAATTTGGTTAGTGAAACAATCGTCAAGTTCTTAGCAATCTTTTTTAATAAGAAATAGAGAGGTATCGATGGTGAGACTTTGCAACTTTTTTCTCAAATGAGCGCGAATTTGGGCCCCCAGAACTCGAAACGGAGGTCCGTTTGAATTTATATATATATATATATATATATATATATATATATATATATATATATATATATATATATATATATATATATATATATATATATAGGCGACAGTTATTAACCGATTTTGATGAAACTCGGCAAATCGGACCAAGTTTTCTAAAAATAACAGAATTACTTTGATTAAATTTGGTTGACATGTTTGCCCTGTAAATGCCTTACTACGTACCAAAATTCAACTTTCTAGGTTTATAGAAAATTGAGCTATATAAATTTTCGTTAATAGCTTGGATGGGTCGTTAGCCAGCCCGATCGGACCAGTTTTTCTATAAAATATTGTATAGAAAATTGAGTTATACAAATTTGAAACATTTAATGACAATTCGCTACCATAATGCACTTGCTGCATTCCAAAATTTTTAAAATCTGTTGAGGCGATTTGGGTTTTCCAAGTATACCTGACAGCGTACAGTATATAACACTTTTATGTATTCAAATAAATTATTTCGTGTCATAAGTCCCCGCAGCGTTATTGTGCAAAGCAAAAAGTCCAGAAACGGTATTCGGGTGAGCCAGGGAGAAGTTAACTTTGTCTGCGGAAATTTGATAGTTATAAAAACCTCTAATAATCAGGGGTGTTAACAAACAAAAATCAAATTAAACAAAGGAGATCTGTAGCAATCCGTCGCAATGTGTAGCTTTCATTTTTGAGCATTTTTAGTATAGGCAAAATGTATTATTATTTAGTGTATGCTAAACCTAGACACTAGCTAATGGTTAAAATAACGAGTCTTATTAAAAAGAACTTAACTGTGGAGAAAACATTAAACAAAACAGAGAAGCCTGTAGCAGTCAGTGGCATATGTTTCGTTTTAATTTTCGGGCATTTTTACCTGAGCCAAAATTTGTTATTATTTACAACATTGATAACCTAAACACTGGCTAATGATTAAAACAACCAGTTTTATTGAAACAAATTCAACAGGGACGCTTTTGTCAAAATATATCTTAAACATCTTAAAAATGCAACTTAAAAGTTTTGGCCTTTATAGTTTCCGTTAATTGTAATTTTATTTAACAGTTTACTTGGCGCTGGTCCTTCAAAAAGTCGGCTTTACAACATGTATAGACCTAAGATTCGTAGATTGCAGAAACTTCTTTAGAATGAGACAGAGTAAAACTAAAAATAATACAAAAGTATAATTCGTAGTACTAAAATGTCAGATATACCCAAAGTTAAGAATTGAATAGGTACACCTTTCCTTAAGTGTAGTTATTGATTTTGATTATGGACTATATTTGAGCTGTATCACAATTATTGACGATTTTTCAGTTTACAAACATATTAGGATTAAAATGACTATCACATCTCAAAATTTGGTCTAAGAGTACCTACGAAAAATCAGTGATATGGCTTTTAAATGTTAAACACTTACGAAATAACCCGGTATGTTACACTGAATGTCCTTTGTAGTCACTTACCAGTCTTTCCTGTACAAAACCAACCTTGTATCACCTTGTGTTACTCGTTTAAACTGTCAACAACTCACAAAGATTGTCAAAGCGTACAGAAGAAGTAACCTTGGGAGGTGTATTGAAGCACAAGAGTCAGGCCAGTGGAGCTTTTGGTTGTTGACAAGCTGATTTTGGTCGAAGACGATGATGTTTTTGCTTGCAGCCAGATGAGGGGCTACTGAAGGACTCACACCTTCCAGGGACGAGACGCAGGATATCTCCAAAGGTGCGCTTGGTTGGCTCTGGGTCAACTTCTTGTCCAAGGGTAGCTTTATTTGGATCATGCTGCTTTTAAGTTTGATGCGGTCGTTTGGATTGGTTGTCAGTGGCGGCCTTGTGGGGAGTTTTATAGCCGATTTTCCAGTAACCTAAATTAAAAGAACGTTAATTTGTAGTTTTTATTTAATTATTAATCATTTTCGTTCTTGATTTACTTATTAATAGAGTTGTCTTCGCAAAAACTATGAAGTGATTAATAGAATATTCAAGTAAATATTTTTTACACCAGGAATACAGGATTTTAAATAATAATTATCTTATTCATTAAGTGGAGAAAATAAATCATATCATATTGTCAAAATAATCAAAACTAAAATCATTAAAGAAATTCAAGTAAACTAAATTAAAACAACTACTCGTATATACAGGATATTTCAAAAAACATCTACCACTCCTCGTGGTTAGATTCTTCAAGTACATATAAGACTTTTTTCATATCAACATACATCCGATTTTGCTTCATTTCATCGCTACATGGTGTTGAAATTCTAAATTTTTTTGCTGTGTTTGAAATTTCTCCAAAACTTTTTTTTAATTCAACAACACACCACGAGGGCTCACAGCCTAAATACTATCGTACCGTGAGTAACGACAAGGAGGAGAGAGGCAACTTGTTAATTCTGAACTTGAAGGTTTGGAGGTTCGGTGGAGAAGGAAAAACATGTGCCGGAAAGGAGTTCCACAACTTAGAAGTACTCAGGACAAAAGAGCGGGCATAACAAGATGTTCTATGTCTGGTGACCTGGACAGTAAAAGGATGCATTCACTCTGTTCCCCTGGTAGATCTGTTGTGGGCAGCAGGTGGAGGAAATATGGAAGAAAGATCCTCTGAGCAGTGCCCGTGCAGATATCTATAAAAGAGTGAGAGGGGCAAGGGATGGCAGTCTCTGGGTGAGGGTAGTGTCAACGATGAGATGGTGTCCAGAATAGTGAGTGTAGAAGCGGCAGCGGCACCCCAGATGTGGGAGCAGTAATCGAGGTTTGGCCTTATTTGTGAAGTATATAAGGTATAGAGATTAGCTGGTGAAAAGTATTTGCGAGCCCGGAAGAGGAAACTACTGCAACAATCCAAATAAAATTGGGGGGGGGGGGAAGTTATTTAAACTAGTGCATATTTTACTGCTAAAAAACTATGGATAGCTTCACCAGAGCTGTGCGTATGTGCTATCACTGCAGTATTCTTTGAAACAAAAACCTGTGCGCTATTGACGTTTTTTCTTTTGTTATCACACTTATGTATGTTGTTTGGTTCCTGCTAAAAGTTACCTCTTAATATTTTGTTAATTTCGATCTCGTTTATGAAATAAATACAATTATCCTTCATTATGTAGTGTATTGATTTCTTTTAAAAAAAAATTAGGTCGCTAATTTCAAATATTTACTAGTTGACCACCTGCATCTTCAGTACAAAACCTCAATCATTGGTGCAAATATGTTCTTAGTCGGGCACAAATGGGATGAGCTGCCGATCTCTTACAAAATGTTAGTTCTATGTGGGGGAGAAAGATCTTGTTTTCTTACCCCAATGTTTTGTAGGTGCATTGATCCCACCCTCGCTAACTAGTCGGCTTTGCTAATTAGCGTTGGAAGAAGAATATGTTAAAGATGTGGACTGTATGTGGACTGTATTTATAACTCTAGGTGCACTAAATTCCAGAAGATTTCAATAATACACTTTTTTATAATTATATATGTTTTATTGTTACTATATACACTTTGAACTTAACATTTATTTACAATTTGCGGTTTTACATTTGATTTAATGGGTTATTCAGGAGATTTCACATTCTTATTAGCTACTTGCTATTGCATTTAACTGCGCGTACACTTTCTAATTTCGAAGAAAACAATGACTTTTCACTGTAATACTGTACGAACGGAATTTCTGTAGGAAGATTGGAGCTTGAGCTGAAGTGGCGTAATCACACTAGCGATGTTTAGGTAGAAGATCCGGATCTTAGAAGTCCCAAAAGGCGATGAAGATGAGATTCGTTGCAGAACGGCACTGTAGAATTGAACTGGCTTAAACACACGAGCGGTCTTTTAAGTAGAAGATTAGGAACTCGGGGTCCGAAGCAGCGAATAAGATGAGATCTATCGTAGAACTGTAGCATTGAATTGGCTTAAATACGCGAGCGGTGTTTAAGTAGAAAATTAGGAACTCGGAGTCCCAAGAATTTAGGAAGACGAGATCGAACGTAGAACTGGCTTGTACCTTGCGAAAAGCTTGCTTTTATCGAGCTTTCGCGTAACGCTAGGTGACGTAGTTGACATAACCTAATGTCAGTAATACAGAATGGCCAACTAGGTAGAAGCATTATTCTTAGTGAAGAAAATCCACTGGGTGCATCTAAAGAATACCTCAAAGACAGCTAAAGCTATTTACAATAAAGAACCTAACGGTATATAAGTATTCTTTGTATGGCATTGTTCATGCGTATACCTAATGCGATACAGACGTCTAGAGGATAAAGATTACCAGCAAATTGGAAAAGATTGTGAAATCCAGAGATAAATAATTCCAGGTAGAAACTTAAATGATAGTGCAATCGAATGAAACTAAAGAGACAGGGGCGTACCAATTTGTTTCCCCAACACTATGCTTTGTAAAAGCTCTTCAAATGTTTGTATTGGTGTCTTGTAAACAAGCTTATTTATATGCCCCTATATATGAAAATCTTAAGGATTCAAATCAATGGATCTTGGTAGCTATGCTACTAGGCCACAACAACCAATCCATCGATGACAGTATGTTTCCATGTTTCCAAGAGGTACTCCCCAACATCAACCGCAAAATGTGCCGGTGATTATCGTGTTGGAACCACATTCTATTTCTGACTAACACAGGTAATAGTTTGAGCAGATCATTCGTCGGAATTTAAATATGACATATTTATGATTCAGTTTATATGGCAGAATAATTGGACTATAAATTTCATTTTCAATAGTACCAGCCCAAATATTTATAAAGAAACTAATACTGCGAGTTTGATACTCTTAGTAAATGGAATTTTTCTCAGACCGGCTATGCAAGATATTGACTCTCTTTGTTGTAAATGTTGCTACCTCTGCACAAAGAACAAGACGAGAGAAATGTTGCTCGTTTTCCAATCTGTTTGAAAACCACTGACAACATTCTTGCGTAGGCCAATAACCTCTTGGTAAAAGTTCTTGAACATGTGTGTAGTGGTATGGTTTTAATTGTTTCTCCTGCCAGAGTTTGTGCGCAGACGATGCGGAAATATATTTTATTTCTTTAGAAACGATTCTCGTATTTGTAGTGGGGTTACGTTCCACTGAATAGAGAACTGACACTTTAACTTGAACAGTTTGTCGGAATATTTTGCGTCCAGAATTAGATTTTAAAAGGTTTAAGGCACCTGTTTCCCTTAAATGTTTGTAGATATGTTCAAAAATATTTTTGATGAGTGCTGTTCGTCCGGGAAGCCTGTCATGATCAATTCTTGCTGCTTCTCTTGCATTTTGTCTCGCTTCACTATAACCTAAACATATTATTAAAAAAGGGCATCTTGAAGCAATAAACAGCTCATCAACTTGCATTTATCTCATAAAATACATCAAAATCGAAAAAATATAAGGAGGTATACTTTAATAGACACTAAGCGGCCTACACAACTGTGCTAACAAAAAACAAAGAGTCAGTGGCGCACAGGTGGTTTTTCTTTTGTATGTGAGATCTTGGGACTTGGCATTATTTTTTCAAATATCGTTTTTACCTACAGTGAAAGTTCAAGCAATATCGAACACATCGCTGTATTGCTCAGCTCGTGAAAGGACCTGGAAGTACAAACTACGAAGTAGCTATCAGCCAAGCCTGGGTTAAGGGTACAACCACGAAGTAATTATTGGCCAAGCTTGTTGGGTTGAGTGTACAATATACTCATTATATAATGCTTTAACGTTTCTTTATGGATTATGTTCTCATAACAAATAAACTGCTTAGCTCATCAAATATTATTTAAAAAAAATAGTTTACCTGTTGCTTATTGACATACCACGTCAATAGTGGTTTTGGATCTCCTGGACCTGATGTGCAAGTGGCAACCAACAAATCTCCAACAAGATATGTGTCCATTAGACCCTCAATCTTGGGATGGGTTTGAGGTAAAGCTGTAACAAGTTTTTTTATTAATTGTAGCTAATATTGTTATAGGCGTACGTTTCATTTAAAAATAATTACATGCAATAAGCTGTGGTAGAAATATATATCTTGCCAGCACTAAACTAAATCTGTATAAAATAGGAATATCTCGAATATATTTCGGCTTTCCTTGATATATGGTAACGTATTTGACGTATCGTCTTGAAAAGTGATACAGATATGATTCTCATAATCGTAAAAAAATATTCGGCCGTAGGGGAGAGAGGGCGCTCTTCGAGGTATCATTCCCTTTTTTAAAACACTTACATTTTTTTGTTAAAATCGCTATCAATCTTTTCAAATTGGTTTTTTTAAGCGCATCTTCAAATCTCCCCTACAAATTTTCTGCAATAATCTACCATAAAACAATGAACTATATATACTTCACTGTCATGAAATAAAAATATACTGGGAGGAACTCAAAAGTAGCTAGAATCTTTAATTATTAAGATATTTTAACTAAATTTAGGAGCTATTCGACATATAACTACATTTTTTGACATTGCAAAACAATCTTTGCCACGTCCGAAGATGACCTCAACTTTCAAACTTCAAATGAAACACCCTGTATATTTTGCAGATTTCGCTTCAAGGGGATATTCCAAGTACGTTACTCTGTTTTGGTCAATTTATGAAATGTCTGTGTCAAATAAAAAATTCTTCGATTTTGAATCCAGAGTGCTTTGATACGCTTAAAAAGTTTAATGATCTTCCATAGCTTGCAAGAAAATATAATTTGGCTTCATGTTCAAGATTCAAAATAAGCAAAGGTCCGTTTTTAAAAAATACTATATATATATATATATATATATATATATATATATATATATATATATATATATATATATATATATATATCTATCTTATCTTGTCTTTTATCTAAATACTTACTTGGTATTATTAATCGTTTCCTATTAACTACCAATTTTTGCAGTGTTAAAGGTGAAATTTAACAGTTCTGTTTTATTTTGTAGTGTATTGTGTTGAACCCACGATCTGCTAATAAATTGGTAGTAATTTTGTTCCGATATTTTCAATTAATTCTTGGTCTAATAATGCGATACTTAACTCAAACTCTGCGAACAGAAATATTAATGATGATTCGGTATAGTGATATGTGTAGAACACAGGCACAAGTTGTTAACCTATTTAATGAAAAACATCCAGATTTGCCCCCACTAACCCAGGGAACTGTGTCTAATATACGTTCACAGTTTCGTGATTATGAACCACTGCCTGGGAGAGCCAAGTTTGTTGAAGAAGATGTAAAACTAAATATTTTATCGGCTTTTCAAGAAGAACCAACAAGTTCTACCTGTCAGGTTGCACATAAAAATGATTATAGTCAATCAAGAGTCTTAAGATGCCATAAAAACGAAAAAATGCATCCTTATAAGCTACAACTCGTTCAAGAGTTGATTGACGGGTATTCTGATAGAAGACTGCAATTTTTGGGGACAACTGCTGAACATGTTACATAGAAATGTTATTTCTTCTGCTGACGTTCTGTTTTCCGATGAAGCAACATTTCTTTTGAATAGCGATGTAAACAGGCAAAATTGCAGATACTGAGCTGCCGAAAACCCCCACTGGATGCGATAAACACACACTCAGCGTCCTCAGAAGTTGAATGTTTGGATTGGTATCATTGGTGATTGCGTAGTTGGACCTGTTTTTATAGAAAAACTAAACGGACAACAATATTTAGAAATGATAACAGAACAGGTGGTCTCAATGTTATCAGAATTGTATCCAAATGTAATGGAACCTCATATTTCCCATGAAAGGATATGGTTTCAACAAGACGGTGCACTGCCCCACTTTGCTCTTCAAGTACGGGAGTATCTACACAAAGTATTTCCACAAAGATGGATTGGATGAAGAGGTTTCGTAGAATGGCCCGCTACATCACCAGATCTTACACCTCTTGTATTCTTTTTATGGGGATACCTTAAAAACAGGGTGTACAAAACGCAACGTGCTGATTTAGATGATTTGAAAATGAAAATAACAACAGAAAGTAGGAGCGTAACGCCTGATGTGTTGAAGAGAGTTAGGGAAGAATTCCAGAGCAGATTATTTCGTTGTGTGCAAGTGATTTAAGAACATTTTGAAGATTTATTATAAGAACGGGACGTTTTTATTAAGCTTATTTTGTAAATTTCAATTTCAGGGTTAACTGCTTAGTTTTAATATTCCGGTATTAAATTTCCACCCTGTATTGAAAACTGTAATATTAGACCATACATATGCAGTATCTCCGCATTAATAAAAATGTGATCCATCGAATTGTGAAAAAATGGAGGGTTGCTATTTAAAAAAATTGATAAAGTGGTGGGGGAAAATGGTGTGTTTATTTTTTTTAAACTTGTGGCAATTTATAATTAGGTAACTACTAAGTCGCCACTACTGGTCTAACCGGATGTGATAAAGAGTATTTTGCGTGGAGTTATATGTCCAATACCTAATTTTCAAGTTAAGTTACATTATCTTAATAAATAAATATTCTAGAGGTGGTGCGCTAGTTTTGAGTTGCGCCTGGTATATATGTATGTATATATATATATATATATATATATATATATATATATATATATATATATATATATATATATATATATATATATATATATATATATATATATATATATATATATATATATATATATATATATATATATATATATATAATAAAAGTGTAAATTATTGGTATGAAAATTCACTATCAAAGCGGACTTCCTGCATATTTTAGCGAATTTTCATTAAGAAAAATTCGCTAATAGAGAGATCACGATGAAAAGCTTTTGAAAAAATTTCTTCAAATGAGCGCGAATTTGGGTCCTTTATCCGAGCGATAACTCAAAAAATACTAAACTGATTTTAATCAAACTTGGTACAAATCTTGTTGGGGCAAGAACCGAGGTCGAGTTCGTTAATCAGCCTTTATGCTGAAGTTTTTCCGGTGGAAAATCCAGGAACACTTTTTGAAAACGCTATATTTTTGTAAGTAAGTAAGTAAGAGGAACTGGAATGAGACTTTACACCTGGCTAGAAATAGTGCAAATAAACCTATGCTGTGAATTTAAAGTAATTTGGTCCACAATATTTAGAGTTTTTTTCCAAATTAAAAATAAAATCCCAAAGACATGCGTTGAGACGACTTAGTGGTTAAAGTCGAATCCCTGACAGATATAGTAGTTAACTGCCACGCGTAGATTAATTCATACAATAGGTATAAGCCATGCAGCAACAGTAACCAAACTAAATATATACCAGGCAGAAAACATAATACCCGAACCCACAATCGTGAAATCTCGGCCGCAGTCATCGAAAATGACAGACGACATGAAATAAAAAATTTGCCAAGTAATTGTTATTTAACGGGGCGATTCAATCAATTATTAAAATACACTATATTTGTAGCTTTATTAACGGCCTCAAACACAGTTTTAGCGCAGCATAGATATATTATGCTGTCGCATAGTAATGTAGCAAAATCAAGCCAAGGCTCTAAAAAAATGATTCTAAAATAGTTTCTTTTATCTTTAAACTTAAACATAAGACGTCATATAAGACCGAAACAGCCATGAGATATGTTTCAATGGTAATCCTACTAACTAATTTTCTGTGATTAATTAAATCTCTATACTTTGAATATAATATCCCAGGCATGGAGCCGATCTAAGGTATGACGCAGCTAAAACATTTGTCAACGGGTGTCCAGATAGCGTAGTGGTTAGCATGCTTGCATCCCACGTAACCAAAATATCACAATTAAGGACTCTGTGAAATACCTTGGTGTACAATTGGATCTAAGGCTAAATTTTCACAAACACCTAACTTTACTCAGACAAAAAGCCCACAATGCAATGCGTACCCTATAATCCGTACCTAAATAATAAAAATAAAAAACTTCTATATACATCAGTACTAAGACCGGTCATCACTAATGGCTGTCCAGTCCGGGGTGGAGTCTCAAAGACAAAACGTTTACCTCTGCAACGTTTTCAAAACAAATGCCTCATATTAGTCACTGGTCTTAACAGGTATACACGCATCAGTACTCTCAACCATTTAACAAACATTCCAACACTTAGAGAACATATAAACAAAACATCTGATAAATTTTTCAGATTGTTAATCACAAATAACAAATTGACTGAAAATCTAACCGCCGTAAGACACGACAATGACTTTAGGATCAAACATAGACTAATTAACCAACCTCTGCAACTTTTCAATGAAACAAAACACAATTAAACTAAAAATAAAATTAATGATAGGGATTACAAAAACACTCCATATAAATAAAATAAGTAAACTAAGCTACTGCATTTCCTAAATATAAATTGAAAAACAGTTATCTGAATCAGGTTTTTCAGCAGCTACATTTTCCTGAGAAATCCAAAGAAAAGTTGTAATTCCCAACCCTAGTAAAACCTCGTTGAATAATTAGTTTTATAAGTTGAATAAGTGTAGTTTTAACACATCAACCAAATAAACATAAGGTGAAAATATATTATAAAATAGGAGTTTCACATTATTGCTTATATTGTAGCAAGTATATATATATATATATATATATATATATATATATATATATATATATATATATATATATATATATATATATATGTATATATTTTTGTAAATATGTCCCTTAATGTAAATAAAAGTTTTGTTTATTGTTGATTGATTAATTGCATCCCACGTAGGAGTTACGCGATCGGATCCAGCTGGCTGCATGTATCTTTCTTTAATGTTTTATTTTCACATTTGGAGAAACCATAGTGCACAGATTTCATACGTTTTGAACAAGATCTCATTTTTGTTTAAAACGCTTAAATAAGTTTGCCACCTTTGAGTCTGAAATCATAATTTTGTTATTGTTGTAATTGTTATTGAAAAACCGGTTCGATTAGGTTGACTGAAACGAAATCATACTGGCGATTAATAAGGAAAAATAACTGCTACGTTTATAATTTGGCAGATACTTTACTTTGCTAAATATGAATTGAGTTTCCTTCTGGAAATCTTCTGTATGACTGTAATGAAATTTGTAATACAAGTTTCTCTTGTAGAGACTTACACTATCTACATATATAACAAAATTTAGTTCTTTACCTTTATAGAAAATTGAGTTTTGGGCATTTTTCTCAAAAGGAGTTAAAACGCAAGATTTTTCTGATAATAGAGAGATATCGATGGTAACACTTTCGAAAGAATTCTTCAAATGTGCGCGTACTGTACAATTCTTATGAAAATTCGCTACTATAACGCACTTGCTGCGTCCCGAAACTTTTTTTTATTTAGTGCTACTAGCTTGCAATTTACGCATGCTAAATCCAATGTTTTTCCATCGGTTTTTAATAACTAAAATAAACTCGTTATAGAACCATACACCTTCTTAGCGAAGCAAGAATAATATGTATTAAAGCTTTGGACATTTTAAATTTTAGCAGAAAATAATAGCCGTAAGCTTCACAATATATAATAGTACATATATAATTAAAAAAACTCTAGACGCAGCAAGTACGTTATGGTAGTGAATTTTTATAAGAATTGTACACTTTTTGTAAGATACAATATTAAAACTAATTCTTTAAATTTAAATGGACCTTTGAGATCGGTTTTAGAGTCCCAGTTAGCGATATATATATATATATATATATATATATATATATATATATATATATATATATATATATATATATATATATATAACTTACATTTGATCAACAATTGTGTCAGAAACTTTAGGACCAAATTGAAAGAACACTTTTTAATAACATAATAACAACTCTAACATAATATGTAGAGATATAATAATAAAGAGCTTTATAACAACAAACGTGGCTAGTCGCTAACACTCTAGGTAAGGATGCTTTGCAAAATAAAACCGTAAATAATAATAACGAATCTTCGAATGTTTTGAGGTTAGATTGATATTTAAAAGTAAATAGATTTCTGGATTATAATGCTACTGGTGCGGAAGCGTCGGAAATTAGTACTGAACTTATAGTTTTAAACCATTTCATTAAAGTGAAACTTCTATTTTGGTATATTCTGTAATAGAAGAAAACATTTCAGTTTTAATAAATGTAAAGAACACGTTGAGCATCTCATGTTTCTGCGTCGGCAGTCGGTGCTCAGCCCGACAACTCCCGTTTCGCGATGACAGTTGGCCTACCATGCAGCGGTGTCAGATTGAGTTAGAATTTATGATAAATCGAATGAGAAATTATTGGTAACTCAACATTTATTAATATTAAGCCACATTTATTGAATGGATTAATTTTTTGACGAACTTTTATTTGTCATAATAAGTACCAATACGTGTTATTACCCTATGTTTTACGTTTTAGGATTCAAATGAAATTTTATTAAATCTGACAACCCGGTTCCTTTATATTTAATTGTCAGGTGACTTTCTATTTAAATAATCTACTTAAATTCACGCATTCACAGTCTAATCATCCTTATCAACATTGAACCTGGGAAATTCTGTATGAAATTTGAACTGATATCTTAGACTCTTTATTCATTTATAATTTTGATTTTTTAATAACTCCTGTCCTCGTATGCCATTTAATTTTAAATTTGGTTAACAGCTATATTGTAACGTCTCCTATATATGTGCAAATTTTTATTCGAAACACTTCAATATTTCAAAAAATATTACGTTTTCAATTATTTTTTTTACATTTTTTTCTGAGAAAAATTAGACGCACGGCGCCCATCTACTAACTCATCCAAGCCATTAACAAAATCAAGGTAATTTCCAAATTTGGTCGTAATTGGTAAAGTATTTTTTGAGTTAGCGGTTAATATAAAATATAATATAAAAATAGAAACTGAAAATGGGTTCTAGAGGCCCTAATTCGCGCTCAAGTGAAATTTTTTTCCAAAAGTCTTACCATCGATACCTCTCTTTTAGCGAATTTTCATAATGAAAATTCACTAAAAAGGTTTCGATATAATTAACTTTAGAGCCGATTCATATATTTCTTTTATTCCCTCATAAAAGCAAAGATTCTGCAAGTAATTAGAAGTTCGGTATTGTAAACCAAAATAGTTGTCCCTGGAGTCACACATTATGTGTACACACTATAAATTCTTTATTAGAAATAACAAACAGATAAAGTGGCAGACCCAAATACCGAAACACCGAAAACAATTTATCACATAAAACTGATAATGAAGCAGTTTATTATTTCAAATTGTCTTCTCGCCTAATAATAAACCAAATGAAACATTTCGTACAACACACTGATAGTTGTTATCACGATAAAACCTTATCTGACAGAGCAAACACCGTTTTTATCGCATTTGTGCCACAAAAATGTTGAATTCTCTATCTGTGGTTATTGCGAGGTCTTGCCACAACATAACAAATTGTACGTTTATTCGCAAACAAACTGAATTAACTGTGTTAATTATTATTTCAACGGATTTACTCGGTGAGTGTATATTGTGCTCCATTTTCCGTTAATATAAACTCATGTATCCATATAGTTATTACATGATAATTAGTTAGATTACTGGAGTTTTGTCATAGCAATAAACGCCAGCATTAGTGGCTTGTTTGTGTACCGGATACTTTTGATCTACTGCATGTGTGTATAGTCATGTTGTTACTTCATTTAGTTGATCAGTGGATTTGCATTTGTTCATTATTAATGTTCGTATTTATTGGAGTTATGTATATACAGTGAGTAACAGTTTATTGTGGTTTTATTCCCAGCAACAACGTCGATTTTCACATATTGAAACAAGATAAGTAAGTAGAGATAAGGCGGTGTATAAAAAGACGCCCATGTTTGTTGATAACAGAAGCAAACATATTTCTAGAGTTGGCATCTCTACAGATGCTTCAAGCCAGATTCATACAGACGGAAATTGTTAATTACGAATCGTATCCCTATTGGTTTATTTAAAAAACTCTGGACGCAGCAAGTGCGTTATGGTAGTGAATTTTCATAAAAATGTTTTTTAAACAAATATGTCTTTTTTTTAAAGAAAAGCAGGCATCAAATTTGGTTACCAGTATAACCTCTATAGTGGGAACAATGTACCACATTTTATCAAAATAACTTTGTTGTTGGAAAAAGGGCAAATATTTTTCGAAAACTAACTTAAAATATCCCCGAAAAACTGGCCCGATTTTCCTGTCCAACGAACTTCCTCAAGGTATTTAGCCCCTACCAAGATATAATTATTTACAGAAAGCTTTTCGACAAAACTTACAAAAAAAATTGTAAACAACTTTTTTGCGAAAATCCAAAAACATTTTTTTACAATAACTTATTAAACATTAGGTACTAATTACCAAAATGTTACAAAAATTTCACAAACAATGATTTCTACATAAATAAATAAAGTTCACTACCATAACGCACTTGCTGCGTCCAGAATTTTTTTCTTACAAACATGCATTATATTTCGATGGAAAATGCAAAATTGCAATAACATAAGGCGTGTTTGATTAAAAAAAAAGAAAGTTTGTATCACCAACGACTTATGGGCCATCCTGTGTTTGTAGAAATATTTTTTAAGATGTAGCTCAAGACCCTATAATTAATATATACAAATTTTTTTCATATCTTGTATAATAACGGATATATTGAGCTTTATTGATTTTTTACGAAAATTCGACAAAAATTATATACCATTAAACAATAAACTCTATAGCTAATGCTATTGCCAAGCATCAGAGAAAGGGTCTATTTGACATGAATTTTCTAGAAATATTTTAGTAAAATGAAGGACAATGACGGTTGAAACTAAGACTTCAGGGTTTGTAAAACATCCTTCTTGAGACATTTTATTTCCATAGCCCATATTAGATTCAAGTTCTTTGCCTAAATGTTGCCAATTTTGACATTTTAAATCGCAACTTTGACGTTTTGAGGAAAACCCTAATTTATTTTTCTTTAATTGCCTATAACTTTTTGTCTTTTGAGCTACAGAGCTGAATTTTGGTGGGTAACTTACGTATAAGAACGTAAACCCGTGTACCAAATTTCGTTGCCCTTACTTTGTTAATTCAGGAGATATTTTTTTTTTTCGAAAGAAAATACAAAATTTTCCGGGAAAACCTTGGCAGATTTTCCTGGCTAACGAACTCATCCAAGCCATTTGCAAAAGGAATTTATTCACCAAATTTAATCAAAATCGGTCAATTATTTTTTGAGTTATCGGTGTGATACATACATACATACATATATATATATATATATATATATATATATATATATATATATATATATATATATATATATATATATATATATATATATATATATATATATATATATATATATTGATATAAATTGATACTGACCCCGGATATGTGTTCTGGGGGGCCTAATTAGCGCTCATTTGAAGAAATTTTTTCAAAATTCAAAAGTCGGGATCTCCTCATTAGTAAATTTTTTTTAAGAAAATTAACTAATAAAAGCCTGTACGCAGCAAGTGCGTTATGGTAGTGAATTTTCATAGAAATGATCTGGCACAATATATTTTATTATAACTTTTTTTTCCTGCAACATAGAAATCTAAATTTTGGTGTATAGTTTACTTTTTATATCGTAAACCTACCTACCAAATTAGGTTATCATAGATTTTTTATTTTTTAAGATAATTTTTTTTTCAAATGAAAACTCAAAAATTTTCCGGAAAACCTGGTCCGATTTTTTCTATTAACGAACTTATCAAAGCCATTTACAAAGGGAAGGTACATGCTAAATTTTATCAAAATCGATCCATTATTCTTTGAGATAAAATTTTTGTTCGAATAAAAACTCAAAAATTTCCCGGAAAACTTCGTCCGATTTTCCTGACTAACAAACCTGTTAAAGCCATTTACAAAAGGAAGGTACATACCAAATTTTATTAAAATCAGACCATTCTTTTTTAAGATAAGAATTTTTTTCGAATGAAAACTCAAAATTTTCCCGGAAAACCTCGTCCGATTTTCGTGACTAACGAACTTATCTAAGCCATTTACAAAAGAGAGGTACATGCCAAATTTTATCAACATCGGCCCATTATTTTTTGAGTTATCGGTGTGATATATATATATATATATATATATATATATATATATATATATATATATATATATATATATATATATATATATATAAATTGAAACTGACCCCGGATATGGGTTCTAGGGGTCCTAGTTCGCGCTCATTTGCAAAATTTTTTCAAAATTCAAAAGTCGGGATCTCCCCATTTGTGAATTTTTTCTACGAAAATTCACTAATATCGGGACTCAGCAAGTGCGTTATAGTAGTGAATTTTCATAAAAAATTGTACACTCTAATTATGGCATATTAGTACAATTAATATTTAAAATTTAAACAGACCTTGATGATCAGTGGCGGATTTAGGCTTCCTGCCGCCCTAGGCCCTGTCTGATGCGCCGCCCTTTTCGAATAACATAATTCAATTCATTTATATCCAATATTATTATTTAAATATAATTTTTATCTTATTGAAATAAATTACAAAACAATACAAATAAATATTTAATAAACTCTAACGAAATAACTAATAAGAATTTTTCTTAAATTATAATGTATTGCTCAATTTTAGTGAATTTTCTTAAAAAAATTTCTTCAAATGAGCGCTATTTAGGACCCCCGGAACCCAAATCCGAGGTCAGTTTCAGACTTTATATGAATATATATATATATATATATATATATATATATATATATATATATATATATATATGTATGTATATATATATATATATATATATATATATATATATATATATATATATATATATATATATATATATATATATATATATGTGTGTGTGTGTGTGTGTGTCACACCTATAACTTAAAAAATAATGGGCCGATTTTGATAAAACTTGGTGAGTACCTTCCTTTCGCAAGTGGCTTGGACAAGTTCGTTAGCCAGGAAAATCCGCCGAGGTTTTCCCGGAAAATTTTGTGTTTCCTTTCGAAAAAAATCGATTTTTTTTTATATTTTCAAAATTAACAAAGTAAGGGCAACCAAATTTTATACTAGGGTTTATATCATTATAGACAAGTTACATACCAAAATTTAGCTCCGTAGGTTAAAGGACAAAAAAGTTACAGGCATTTAAAGAAAAATAAATTTGGGTTCTCCTCAAAACGTGAAAATCCCGATTTTAAACGTCAAAATTGGTGAGTACCTTCCATTTGCCAGTGGCTTGGATAGGTTCGTAAGCCAGGAAAATCCGCCGAGGTTTTCCCGGAAAATTTTGTGTTTTCTTTCGAAAAAAATTTATATCTCCAAAATTAACAAAGTAAGGGCAACCAAATATACGCGGGTTTATATCATTATAGGCAAGCCACCTACCAAAATTTAGCTCTGTAGGTCAAAAGACAAAAAGTTATAGGGATTTAAACAAAAATAAATTGAGGTTTTTCACAAAACGTCAAAGTTGCGATTTAAACGTCAAAATTGGCAACATTTAGGAAAAGGACTTGAATCTAATACGGGCTATGGAAATCAAATGTCTCAAGAAGGATGTTTTACAAACCCTGATGTCTTAGTTTCAACCGTCATTGTCCTTCATTTTACTAAAATGTTTCCAGAAAATTCATTTCAAATAGACCCTTTCTCTGACGCTTGACAGTAGTCTTAGCTATAGAGTTTATCGTTAATGGTATATAATTTTTATAGAATTTTCGTAAAAAAAATCAATAAAGCTCAATATATCTGTTATTATACAAGATATGAAAAAAATTGTATATATTAATTATAGGGTGTCTTGAGCTACATCTTAAAAAATTATTTCTACAATCGCAGGGTGGCCCATAAGTCGTTGGTGATACAAATTTTCATTTTTTTTTTAATCAAACACGCCTTATGTTATTGCATTTTTGCATTTTCCATCGAAATATAATGCATGTTTGTAAGAGAAAAAAATTCTGGACGCAGTAAGTGCGTAATGGTAGCGAATTTTGATCAAATGCTTAATATTTGAATAGCTCAATTTGCTATTAACCTATAAGGTTGACCAAGAAACGAGTTTTTTCGGGAATACTTTAAGTTAACTTTCGGAAATTTTTGTACATTTTCAAACAATAAAGTTACTTTGATGAAACATGGCACATTGTTTTTACTATATAGATTATATTGGTAACCAAATGTGATGCCTGCTTTCTTAAAAAAAAACACATTATTGCTATTAAAAAATAGTTTTATGAAAATTCACTACCATAACGCACTTGCTGCGTCCAGAGTTTTTAAATCTCTTCTTTCTCGCTTTCGTCTGTGCAAAAACATCAACTATGTCGGCATAATCAATTTCTTGAAGTAGTTGAGCTTCAATAGACAGTAATGCCAAAGCATTAAGTCCATCTTGGTCCATACTTGCGCGTAAATAAGTTTTGACCGTTTTCAAGGTGGCAAAAGATACTTCTCCTGAACAATTCGTAGCGGGAATACTCAAAAAAATACGTACAGCAATATCTACATTCGGATAAACATCTCGAAGATTCCGAAAATGCAATACATTGCATATTTCTTGTGCAGAACGTACATCTTCCGTATTTGCTAGGGAATCTTTGAGTTGATAATGTAAATGAATACATTCATTCCCAAAAGTCTCTTGAAAACATCAGGATACTTATTAACTAGTTTATTTGGAAGATTTTTCAATTCATTTGTATCTATTTTAGATAAATTATCAAAAAAATTGAAATTTTCGTAAAGGTTTTGATAAGCACTTTTACGTCCGGCCAATTGTACACTCAAAGTATCTAAAATTTGGTATACACATTGGTGCGAAAATTTTCTTGTCCAGATAAAGGTGTTCTTTCATTCACCCGTGATTCATCTGCCTGAATTTTTCTGGTTTTCTTGCGACAGGTATCATAACGATAATAATCTTGAACTGCAGATAGGGCTTTGACTCTTTCTTCATATTCGGAGAATTGTTTATCTCTCATGTCTTGAAGAAATAATGCCTAATAATTATAGATTTGCACCACAGATGATAAATCAGCTTGAGATTACTGAAGCTTCTTACTAGCACCATTAAAACGATATAAAATAACATTCCAAACAATGACTAGAATTGCTGTTTCTAGATGCTGTAATTTTCGCTGCAATCCCGTAGCTTCAGATCGCGTAGTTGGTTTTTCGTCGCTGTTTTAGAAAATAAATTCCAGTGCATCAGTTATTCCAGGCCACTCTTTTTCTAACGCATAACAAGCATCATGTCGAGCAGACCAACGAGTTTGAGAAAGATCCTTAAGCCTTAAACTTGTACGTTGCACCAATATCTCCCAACGATGTGTTGATGTAGTAAAAATTTATAAAGTTCTTGCAAAAAAGTCAACTGCTTCGGTTACCGATTCAGCTGCACAATTTCCTACTAAATTTAACGAATGGGCAGCACAAGAAACATATTCTGCTAATGAATTAATATTAATTTTAAAAGCTTTATATGTGTAAGAGTAATTTCACTAAAGACACAAACAGTAAAAGAGGATTTATACATTAATACATTATTTCGGCTCTAAAATTTTGGCGTTCTGAAAAGTTTGCGGCCCTCCAAATCTTGCCGCCCTAGGCCAGGGCCTCACGGGCCAAGACGTAAATCCATCACTGTTGATGATCTGTTTTAGAGGTCCTAATACGCGCTCATTTAAAGAACTTGTTTGAAAGTGTTACCGACGACATCTTTCTAATATCATAAAATATTTTAATCTTGTGCTTAACAATAAACCAACTCGAGTTTCTATGAAGCTAAAAAATTAATATTTGGTATATTTAGGTACTTTAGGTGTATTACAAGTTTGATTAAAGTTACAAAAGCTTTCCAAAAGAAAATCTAATTTATATTTAGAAAGAAAAGTGTCTGCCATAAGAGCCTCAGTGGTTCAGTAGTTAGAAGGTTGCCTCCGAACCGAAGCTTACTGGAGTCGATCGCAGGGTTTTCCTCTCGCTTTTTCAGTACATACTGTAACACTAACATCAGCCAATGTTGTGGCATTGTATTTGAGCGAGTTGAATGTCTGCACGTTACGCCCTGTGGAGGGGGCGTAAAGCCGCCTGTCCCGGGTCCATGCTATTTTAGGCACGTTAATGATCCCTACCCTCCTTGCAGAAATTCAGGAGTTCGGCAAAATTTCCGGGATAGTGAGGTGAAACTGCTCTTAGGCGTCGGTGATTGGCCATAGTCGCGGAAATAGGCCGACGTTAAAGAAACAAAACACACACACACACAAGTACATACAAGCAATGTTAAATTTTCCATGTTAATAGACATAATGAAAATAATAAGTAGTAAGACAGAAAACACAAAAATGTATCATTTTTTATGGTTACCACTATCTGTCAAATTTTTAATTGCCAACAAGAGGGTATCTATGGTCTCAAATTGTTAAGTGCATCTTCAAGGTATTAGCGACATTAGTGCTCCCTGGCGTCGGTGATTGGCTATAGTCGTGGAAATAGACCGACGTTAAAGCAAAAAAATTTCTGCCAAATTAAAAACTTGGCAGGTATTTTACTTATTAATCACCTGGACGATTTCATTTTAGTGAACCTAATCGAACCGGTTTTTCCAACCAAAGAGTTTTTTAAGCACAAATTAGTGAATTATCTTAGTAAAAATTCACTAATATCAACAATAAAAAAATTCGAGACGCAGCGAGTGCGTTATAGTAGCGAATTTGCATAAGAATTGTACACTATTATTATACGGCATATTAGTAAAGTTAACACTTTAAACGTACACAGACCTTAAAGATCGATTTTAGAGGTCCTAGTACGCGCACGTTTGAAGTAATCTTTAGAATCTATTCTATCATCAAAAAATTCTTGCGTTCTAACTCCTTTTGAGAAGATTGCCCAAATCTTAATTTCCTATGAAGCTAAGGAACTGAATTTTGCTATATCTGTAGATAGTGTAAGTCTCTTTAAATAAAACTTGTATTACAAATTTCATTAAAGTTATACAGAAGATTTCTAGAAGGAAACTTAGTTTATATGTAAAAACGCAAAGTATCTGCCAAATTATAAACGTAGCAGTTATTTTTCCTTATTACTCGCCAGTATGATTTCGTTTTAGTCAACCTAATCAAACCGGTTTTCTGAATGTCAACAATAACAACATTATAATTTCAGACTCAAAGGTGACAAACATATTTTGGCATTTAAAAAAAAATGCGATCTTGTTTAAAACGTATAAAATCTGTGCACTACTGTTTCTTAAAATGTCAAAATAAAACATGAAAAAACATACATTCATCGAGCTGGATTTGATCGTGCAATCTTCTGCTTAGAAGGCTCTCAACTCAACTCAACAATACTTTATTTACAATTTAATAAATTTACACACATTAACATATTACATTAAAGAATATTAAATGTATGACGACATAATAGAGTATCTGTGAGACTCCTATCTACTAGATTTATTTTCACAAACTGTATTTTTACTATATTTCGAAAAATATCTAAAACAGTTTATCTGTTGAGCTGAATGTGAATGTACTAAAGAATTTGGTAGTATTTGTAGGCAAAACGACAGTCATAAGAGAAAAAACCTGTTTTAGATACTTGATTAGGCTTAAAATTACATGTCGACAATGATTGTCATAAGGTGATGTAGATTATCCAGGTAACCTAAACTCTTTTTATTTATTTTTTAATGCTTACTACTACTACATTATGTAGAGTAATATGCTACCTATCCCACTGCAGAACTCAGAAGTCTGTGGCCAGCGAATTGTATGTTCAAGGCCAATTAACCAGGACCAGCCAACCAAGCGTTGTTTAAATTAAAAAAGCAGGGGCGTGCGGTGACATTTCAAATAAGGGAAGCAATTCTCAGAATTTTACCTATTTGTAGTGTAACTCAATTCTTGTGTCGTTTTTGGAAAATTCGTTAATAATGTCGTCATGTAACTGTGTATTCTGGGACATTTCCTGGACGAGTTTATTTTCAGCTGACACAATTGAAATTTGGTAAAGTCTTTCCTCTCCTGTTGAATTTCTAACAAAACTCTTGATACACTTCAATGTAGAAAAATTTTGTTCTAAAGATGCACTAGTAGCAGGAATTGTTAATACTAATTCACATAATTTGAACACTTCAGAATATGCATTTTCCAATTTTGATTGTTTTAAGAAAGTTAAAAGTTCACTAGCGTTAGTTTTTGTGTCAATAACATCGGGTTCATAAATGACTGTAAGTTCTGATCGTAATAAGGCTTTGTCAAAATAATGTCCATAGTGGTGAAATAATGATTTGAATGAATCTTCTGGGAAAGGTATCCCTTTAAATCCTCTAAAATTACACAATTCAAGATATTTCAGGTTACTGAGATGATAAAATCTGCAGTTAATTTGCTGCTGAATTTGATCTATAATTTCGTAGAAAAGGCGGCGGTAGGAAGTTCGAAGGTCTGCCACATTATCAGTGCGCAGACGATTTCTACGTGGCTTCACTTCTCCTAATTCAATTGTTTTTCCTATAACTTATCAAATTCATTCCTGTTATGAAATACAATGGATTTAAATTTACTATTTTTTTTTCAGGCAAAAACCAATGTCCTTTATTTTACAGTTCAATATGTTAAATACATTATCTGAAAACGTAAATATTTCCGAAAATATATTAAGTAAAAAATTAAAATTAAAGTCTCCTTTCAAACCATCCAAAAATCCTCTAGAACTATTTATTGTTTCTGCGCCCTTTCCATTATGTTTTCAAAAAGTTCAATTAACGATTCATTACAGTCTTTATTATGAATTATAGATTGGGATAAAATTTAATTTAATTTATGAGCACAACAGTGTAAAAATAGAGCAATGGAGAACGTTTCCCGCACTTTAGCTTGAAGACCTCCTAAATGTCCGGCCATAACAGCAGACCCATCATATCTTTGGCCAATTAATTTACTATCAGCCTCCTCAATACCTTTTATAATATTAAGCACAATTTTATATAGAGCGTTTGCGGTACGATCTTCTGTCACGTTTTTAAAGCCTAAAAATCTTTTTTGTACACTCCCATCCATTTTTACGTAGCGTATTACTACAGATAGTTTACTTAAATTAGTTACATCGGTTGTTTCATCTAGAACAATAGCAATGAAACGATTCTGTATAATTTCATATTTAATTCTGTTCAAAATAATAGTGGCAGCAGCCGAAATTAAGTCATTCTGAATGCGATTTTATGTCCCGCGAAAAACGCTACACTGTTCCAAGTGATTTTTTAAACAAATGTCGTATTTGGATATTAAAGAAACTAGGTCTTGAAAGTTTCCTCTATTTGCAGATGTAGTTGTTTAGTCATGACCCCTAGCCCAATTCATGCTGACCAAGAAAACATACAGCATCAATAAGTCTTTTTAATATGTTTCTGTTTTTATCAACCAGTTCATTGTGTTGGCGATGACTGATTTCTATCTGCTTGTCAATGGCCTATTCAATTCGCGTTTTTCCAAAGACACTTAATTTTAAAATGGTCTGTAAATGCGCTTTAGACATAACATGTCTTTGTACTAGTTTATGTAGAATATTCAAGTCGGAAAACCCACTTTTATTCCACACTCCCTTTTCAGTCACAAATAGACTACAAGACCAACAAAACAGTTTATTCCTGTTTTCACAACCCGTTAACCATTCATATTGTTTATAAGTTTTTTCCGCGTTGAAATGTCGAGTAGGTACATGTTTCAATTCTTTAATTTAAGTTTTTTAGAGTGGGTTTCGGCCTACCTTTATTAATTATAACAAGTTTTTCAGCAAACTGTAAAGCTGAAAATCCTTTAGTTATCAAAAAACACACAATACATTCATAGTTATTATTACCACTTGTTTGTAAAGTTTGTAAATCCCCACCACCACCGTCACCGCTGTTGAAAACTGATCTACTTGCAGCCATATTAATAATCATAAAATGCCAATGTATTTAACGTAGCAAATTGCTTATATCTACGAATCAATCAGATACATTCACGTTGTACGCGACCCGGGTCTTCGTAATACAACACGTGCTAAAAACACCCGTACATCGCGCCGAGCCAGTTTTTTTTATAAACTTGCCTGCTGACTACGTGTATGTAACTGAAATCTTTGCATCCACTCCTAGTATCAGAGTATCAGATCAGGTTCATGCTGTCCGCTGACGGTCGCATTTACTGTGACGACGTCCTTGCTAGGAGGGTATATACAAATACAGTATGATGCATAATAAATAATTATGTGTGAGCTTGCGAAATAAAAATTTTAATAATTAAATTAGTTTCAGAAATTTAATATTTAAAATATAAAAAGGATTTTAACTAATACGGTTTAGGTATGTAGTCGTTATTTTAAGGGAAGCAATGCTTCCCTTGCTTCCATGGACCGCACGCCACTATAAAAAAGTATATCATAAAATCAGCCCAACCGCTGTTTTAAACCAAAAATATTCTAAAATAAGCTAAATAACATATATTTGATACCTAAACATGAATATTTAATTGTAATAACTATAGTTTTTCAGTTACAAATATGTAATTAATTTATTAATTTATATTCGGATCTAATTAAAATTGTTAACTTCGACTGTTTTGGATCATGCATGCGTTCAGTTGTTGACATTTACGTTTCGCGCTTCAAGTTTATTGAACTGTTAATTCAGTATTTAATGAATGCGCTACTAGAAATATCGAAATCAATTCTGCACAATTGTAAACAGCATCCAGAAATAACAGATACATACTTTTATTTTTAGTTTTGTGATTTATTTTAGATATAGTCTTAATTTAGTATAGTTAGCACAATTTTGTCATTTGGGGTAATACAACAACAGTGATGTCATATATTATACGCATAACTCCGATTTGTTACTCTTTATTGTGGACCCTATTCTTTAATTTCTGTCTGTCTCGTACAACAGTTTGTGGCTAATGGACTTTGCTTCCGACGCCATCCCTAGACTAACACACACACACAAGTCTGTTTTACAACACTCTGTCGATACTCTGAATGCGGTCTTGCCTTACTAAAAATAAGGCGCTTCATGTCAGAGCGCGCTTTAACCATATTAGCCCTGGAATGGTACACTTATTTTCACAACCTATTTTGTTACGGTGGGGTACAATCGTACCCTAAATAAAATCAGGCTCAATTTTCGAAAATTTGCTTTATTTATAAAAATAACATTACAGCATATTGAAAAATTTCTGTGAGTACAAGTGGATTATTAGAAATGTATTAGTACATTATATAGCACAAGTTGGGCACACTTTTTTCTGATGCTGTAAACATATGAATGTGTTGCACATCGCGCACTTATTCCTGGATTTTCGGTCTTGCCTCCTAGGACAGAAAGTGCATCTACTCGTGTTAGTATTGTGCCTTGTTGGTATTTATATTGTAGGGGCTATTTTCAGTACATTTTGTAGAGTCTGACGAAGTTCACGTCTTAAAGTTACGGTTACGACTCACCAAATCCAGTGCAAGTTTTTCTCAAATATGTTCTTCTGTTGGTTACAATTTCTTTATTTGGCGCATTAGAACCACGTAAAAGAACCATAGAATTATACCCGACTATATTGAGCAAATTGTAGAACAAGCATAGTGGCCAACGACGTGACTTTCTACCAACAGAATAAGTGTGACACAGATGGTCTAAAGTGTCCAATCCTCCTTTTGTTGAATTATAAAATTGAGACTACAATCCAAATAGTGTTTTTAATTACATTGTTTCAAAAACTATAAGAAAATAAGCCTCGGTGGTCCAGTGGCAAGAAAGTGTACATCTTAGCGCAAAGGTACTAGGCTAGATTCCCAGCAGGGGAACTTTTCACTTTTTTAGTATACATACTATAAAATTAACATAAACCGAGGTTGTGGCATTGTCTTTGAGCAATTTAAATATTTGCATGTTCCACCATTCAAAGGGGCGTAAATTCATCGGTCCCGTGTTATATGTGATGTTGAGAACGTTAAATAACCCTACTTCCCTTACAAAAAGCATGGGTTCGGCAAAATTTTACGGATAGTGAGGTAAAACTGCTCCTTGGCTGACCATACTCGCGAAAAGAGACCAACGTCAAAGAAAATATGAATATATATATATATATATATATATATATATATATATATATATATATATATATATATATATATATATATATATATAGGAACCAAATTCATTTAAAAAAAATGTTTGCGAAGTCTCACCATCGATACCTCTCTATTGCCAAATTTTTTTTCATAAAAATTAGCTGAAATGTCTGCTGAAAATTTGTAATTTCATATTCAAAGGTGACAAAGCTATTCAGGCGTTCCAAAAAAATGACATATTGTTCAAAGCGTATGAAATCTGTACACTGCTGTTTCTCAAAATGTCGAAATAAAATAAAAAAAGCATACATTCATCGAGCTGGAATCGATTGCCTAACCTTCTGCGTCGAAGACAACCACGCTATTTCTGGGCCATCTAAGCACACGTCAATTAACGTTTTGTTTACATGATACTCCAGATCGGCTTTATGTCCGGGATATTATATTCAAAGTAAACGTAACAATTAATTATAGAATTGATAAAATCACCATTGAAACACATCCCATGACTGTTTCGGTCTTATATTACGTCTTATATTTAAGTTTGAAGATAAAGAAACTATTTTAGAATCATTTTGATAAAGACTTGACTTGACTTCTACTATATTATTCTACACTTTCAGTCCTAAACCCCAGCATAATATATCTATGCTGAGAAAAAACTCTATTTGGGGCCATTCATTAAGCTAAAAATATACTCTGTATTAAAAATTAATTGAATCCTCCAGTTAAATAACAGCAAATATTTAATTTTATGTCGTCTGTCATTTTCGATATTTGTGACAGAGATTTCACGATTGTTGGTTCGGGTATTTTATTATATGCCTATTTTGTTGCGTTGATGTATGATTTATACATGTCGTATGAATCAATCGCGTGGCAGTTAACTACTCTGTCTGTCAGGCATTGGACTTTAACCAATAAGTCGTTTCATTGCATGTCTTTCAGATTTTATTTTTAATTTGGAAAAAACCCTAAACATTGTGTACCAAATTACCTAAAATTCACAACATAGGTTTACTTACACCATTTATAGCCACGCGTAATGTTTCATTCCAGTTACTCTGATACTTACAAAAATATAGCGTTTTAAAATATATTTCTTTTATTTTTGGAGGGAAAAAATGTCCGTTATAGCTGATATACGAACTCGTCCACGGTCTTAATACAGTCAAGGGATGTGCCAAGTTTCGTTCAAATTAGTTAAGTATTTTTTGAGTTATCGCTCGAATACATACATGTACACACACACACAGATATATATATATATATATATATATATATATATATATATATATATATATATATATATATATATATATATATATATATATATATATATATATATATATATATATACATATATAAATGTTAACGGACCTTGGTTTTGGGTTCTAAGGACTAGGAAATTTCGCTAGAATGAAAATTCGGCAAAAAATACCCACCGAATATCAAAATTGCTTAACCATTGTTTAAGTTACTGCGCGGATACTTATAAAGGAAGTTTCGTCTCCTATTCTGGAGCCATTTTCAAGAGGTTACAAAAACATAGAAGGAAGGACCCCAAAGCTTTATCTTTTTGATTCTTAGTCCTTAATCTACTTAGCCCCAATATGTCACCAGAACTCATTCAGAGAGTTTTCAATGTGAACAACCCTACACCCGAGAGAATTTTAGGGGGAATTAAAATTTTACGAACCTGAAATATGGCTTTAACTGGATCTAATTGGCGCTCATTCAAGGATGTTTTTTGAGAGTTTGTAAATCGTGAGCTTTCGGTTAGCAAATTTCTTATTGGAAGTTTCCTAATAAAACTAGTCCGTGCAATGGATCTGTATAACTCATTAATTTAAAAAAAAAAGTTGTTGACTATTTTTTATCTTAGTCCAGTTAGTTACGTGGTAATGTATCTATTTGGTGCTATCAAGTGAACCAATTAATTTTTTTGTATATTGTTACAGTTAATTATGGGCCAGTCGCCATCTAAAAAACAAAAGAAGCAAAAACAAAAAGACGACAATTTCACCAGAGCAGGCAGCTCGAGGCGCTCAACAAAGCAACTAAATAATAGGAGCCCAGCTAACCAAAAAACCGCTTTAAATCAAAATGCAGTAATAAAAAATGAAATAACCACTGACTCGACGAAAAACAACATAATAAAAGAGACTGAGGAAACGGTCTGTATTGAAAATGCTTCAAATAATTTAAGCGAAACCACTGACCGATATAGGCGTGTTAGTAAGACTATCGATGACGAAACAAGTAACATAAACATTAACAAGACTAATATCGAAGAAAACAAAACAAATAGAGAAGATGACAAAACAAATAGAGAAGATAACAATAGATTAAGTGCTGAAGAAAACAACGTTGACATACGAAAGAAATACGAAACAAATTCTAATCATAGAAGCGAGCAACTTCCACAGCCAGACGACAAAGCCGAGGTTAAGGTCAACAGGAGTGCATCTGCTGGGGGCGAAATACGTCAGACACCAATGAGAAAGCTAAGCACAAGGGAATGCACAGAACTAAGGAGGCGTCATTTTTATAACCAAATCCTCAACAATCAGTCTCAATTCGATAACATTACTCTAAGCAGACATTCAATAGACGCTCTGCCAATAACAAACAAGGAAGATATTCAAGTTTCTCGAAACTTTTATACTTATAAAAGTGATATTAAGAAATACAGCATCGATGAATATCCAGAAGAGTTGAAGCCGCTTGCTGAAACGCTCGACCAATTAGAGGGGGATATATTGGAAATGTCTGATTCCAAGATTAATTTGAATTTTGCAGCGATGAAAGAAACGCTTCATACTAACTGGAGGAAGGTTTTCGCAATAGCTGTGACGGACGATAACGGGAAATTCAAAAAGATTGAATTAATTAACCGAATTAAAGCAGATTTAGATGCTTTGAATAACAAATATTTGGGAAAGAAGCTTTTGTTTGTTAAACAATGAATTATTTAGAAAGCGAATTTGATTTATTTTGAATTTTTATACGTCGGTCTATTTTTTTTTGGCAGTTATACGGTTTGTTTGTTGCTTGTACATTTTATAAAATTGATTTAGAAAGAATGTTATGTTGACTAATTTGCAATAATATATTATATTTACATAAAAGTATTAGACATTTATTTAAAATATATAATGGAGGCAGAGGAGAGTCGGGTTAACGTGCTCACTTTTGCAAGTCATAGCTGCTGAAATAGTTGACCTAAATTCGCGTTGATTTGTTTATAGGACACTCTTTTAAACACCAGAAATGCAAGACAATGCTGGTTCTTATAATACATTTTTTGTATATAAAGAATTGCTTGCGCACCTGTATCTTTGAGGTAAGTATGCACATACTTGGCAATTAGACCTATGAAAAAAAAGCATAGTATTGCGTGAGCAGAAAGGGTAGAAACGTAATTCAAATTGTTTAATTATATGAACAAAATATATCAATTCTAACCTGAATTCCGTCCACCATTTCCTCCAGGTTAATAGGCCCCAACTCCTCTTCCTCACCGAAACCCAAATCAGTGCCAAAACAGCCACTAATCACCTTAATTTCCCGGGGTATTAGTTCCTTACTTCCTTTAGATTTCATGGAGGTGTGTACGCATACGTCTGTAGTATTCTACCCTGAATCAGACTCCCCAATTTGGAAGCTGGAAGAAAAGACATACTTTGGATGAAACTCTCTCTCAGGGCTGCAACTGAATTCATCTGTTGCACCTTCTGGCAACAACTTTGTCCAGCTCTTGCACAGCCTTTCTGAAAAAACCGACCATCTGATTCCTGAATATCTTTCCTTCGAGGTCAACAAAGGAATGGCTAGTATCTTCGAAAACCGATCCACGAGGAGTCCTTCGCAGTCATAAATTCTTTAGCCAATATGGTTCAACAACCTACTTACTTTCCTCGCATCCCAACAAACAGCTCAAATCCCTTGGAGCTCTTTTTTACTTCAAAACCTGAATGCATTAAGACATCGCCCCCCTTGGTCGCTCAGACCACGACATGGTCACTGCTTCCTGCGCAATGCAGCCCGAGGTCACACCGTCATCACACCCACGTATGGTTTGGCACTACAACTCAGCGAACTGGGACAAAATTCGGGATTACTTTTCCTCATTTACATGGGCGTCTGCCTGCTTCTCTCATCCTGACCCCCCTGATATCTCACAAAACGCCACCGAAATTATCCAAGCTGGCATGGAATTATTTATTCCACGTGCACATAAAACCTCTTCAGCCACTCAAAAGGCCTGGTTCTCTAAATCTTGTGACAAGGCCAGACTTGAAAAGATCAAAGCTTACAAAACGCTTCTACACAATCCCAGTCAAGAAAACCGTCAAGCATTTAACGATGCCAGAAACCGCTATGCCCGCATTCTTTCTGAGGCAAAAAACTCGTTTAATAACCACATCAAAAACAAAGTCCTCTTAAGCTCCAACGGCAGCAAACCCTTCTGGACTCTTGCTAAATCTATTGGGAATAATTTCTGCAAGAGCACGTTCCCACCTCTTGTTCCAAGGGATGAAATCGTTTCTACCGCCCTGGGCAAGGCTGAACTTTTCCTCGTTGTTTGCCGGCAATTATACTCTCAACCCAGCTTCAAATGTTCAACCACCGACGGTCCCCAATGTCGCGCATAAAATTACGGATATCATTTTCAAAACTAAAAAGGTACGAAAGATGCTCTCGTCTCTTAATACCAGGAAAGACTCTGGCCTTAACGAGATCGAAACAATTGTTCTCAAAAAATGCGCAACAGAACTTGCTTCTGTCCTGACTTGTCTGTTTCAGACATCTTACAATAGAGGCATATTCCCTAGTAACTGGAAAACTGCTCGAGTACAACCCATCCCCAAGAAAAGCTCCAAAGCGCTTCCTAGCAACTACACGCCTATTTCGATGATTTCAGTCGTCTCTAAAGTAATGGAAACGTATATAAACACCAAATTACCAAAATCTCTTGAAAAACTCAGTCTAATCCACGACAGGCAGTATGGATTCCGCCAGCGCAGACCAAGTACCGACCTCCTTTCCTTTGTCACCCATTTTTGGAACATGTCTATGGAACTACACGGTGAATCCCAGATCGTCGCTCTAGACATATCTAAAGCATTCGACGAGGTATGGCACGCAGCGCTGCTTAAAAAATTTCCGGCCCATGGCCTACCACCAAAACTCTGTACCTGGACAGAGAATTTCCTCTCCAACCGGAGAATTTATGTTGTCGTGGATGGCCATTCCTCTAAACTGTATCCAATTAATGCAGGAGTCCCTCAAGGTTCAGCTTTAACCCATATTTTGTTTCTTCTCCACATCAATGACCTCCTCTCTAGCACATCCAACCCAGTTCACAGTTACGCGGATGACAGCACCCTCCACTCAAATATACAACATTCTAAGCCTGCCTCTTTAGCCCAATTAGATGAGGATTACAGACTCATGGAGGGTTCTGTCTCTGTGGATCTCCAAAAAATATTAGACTAGGGAAGTGCCGTTGGTGACCTCTCTCTTTTATAGATATCTGCACGGGCACTGCTCAGAGGAGCTTTCTTTCATAGTTCCTCCACCTGCTGCTCCCAACAAATCTACCGAGGGAACAAAGCGAATACGCCCTTTTACTGTTCAGGTCACCAGACATAGAACATCTTGTTATGCCCGCTCTTTTGTCCCTAGGACTTCCAAGTCGTGGAATTCCTTGCCGGCACATGTTTTTACTTCTCCTCCGAAGCTCCAAACTTTCAAATCCAGAAATAACAAGTTGCCTCTTTCCTCCTTGTCGACACCCACGGTACGATAGTATTTAGGCTGTGAGGCCTCGTGGTGTGTTGTTGGAAAAAAACCATGGTGAAAACGAAGGAAACTTGGCCCACAACGCGATTCCAAGTGCTCAAAAAATTAGCTGGTGATATCATGGTTCCCATGCAACTCATATCAGTATTTCGTCTGGCGAAAAGAAAAAATCCACATACTGTCCCCTTAAGCCTCATTTACTTTTTATATTTTAAGATGTTTTCGCAAAATCTTCGACTTATATCCATATGTACAGATGATAGCAATTAACACAAAAACATAAAGTGGAATAAAATGGTTGTTTGATGTAAAGAAAAGTGAGCAGAGAATGGTTTACTTTAAGAATAAGCATTTAGAAGCTGAGAATAGGTAAATCAGTTTAAAAAGGCAAACATCTGCTGCTGCTATGCATTCAGTTATGCACAATAATATACCCAAGCTTTACAAAGAACCACCTCCAGTGGTGCAAGACCAGTTGTGAAAGAAAAAAAAAACACGCGAAGTTTTATCGCTCATTACCTCATTTGTTTGTAAAATATAACTTAATAGGCGCATTTCTTACTGCGTATGGCATTTTTGTATTAAGTAATCGAATAATCCCAAAGCTATCTTATTAGTTTATAGTGGGCTTGTCCCACAATTTTATTTTTTTTTTCAGTCACAAATGGGTTTATCTACAAAAAAACAAATTATTTAGCGTCCTTATTTGATTTTTTTTACTTTACTTATTTTACCATAAATTTGCGGTATTTTACATTTTGAGAAAAAAATAGTAACCTTTTTGGAATGAAATACAATAAAATTTTTAAAACGCTCTCCTGAAAAATAATGATATATCAGTAAAGCCCCTACGTCCTGAAGACGACGAAATTTTAAAGAAACCTGTTGATCGTTTCACTTGCCAAGTTAGCGTCATCAGTGGATCAAAAATTTGTATTGTTATTGCTACAGGCTATATAATTTATAAGAAAATGCAAGAAAAATAAAAAATTAAGTAGAAATAAAAAAAAATCTTTTAATAGTTAATTTCGCACTGTAAATAAATTTAATTATAACATCGTACGTACTTTTATCTTGCGTACTTAATAAAGTTATCACAATAAGTGATAACTTTTACCAAACATTGAGTGAAAGTAGAACAAAATAAAAAAAGATTAGGGGAATGCTGTCACGGTTCTAACAGTTAAACAATACATGATTTAGATCTGCATCAGATACACGATTGCATGGAGATTTTGATGAAGCATAGATACCAATTTTATATAAATGAGCAGGAAACCGCTGAGATTTATGTTCCCAGAAATAGAGAGCTAGTAACATCATTTTAAATTTAGATTTCTCTATTACTAGAAAGTAACATTGAAATACTTGGACAGTGCTAAACAAAACTATTTAGCTGAGAGACTAGCCATGAAAATTTCACGCCACCAAGCAATCTAAAATCACAAATAGACCAATTTGAGATTTTTTTTTAAACTAAGAACTACTAACTCAAATAGGACTGCAAATTAAATCATAACTTCCACATAGCTGTGATGTAGTAGTAGCAGTGGTGGGGAGGCCAACGCCAAGCAAGTAGGCCACAATGGGCCCTTTTTGCCAACCACAGCAACCCAGCAACCATGCTCTACTCTTCCTCGGTTCCGTCGCCAAACCGCCTCGACCTCGAGATGAAGGCCATGACGGTCTTCAATTGGACGGTACTTACCTGATTCCTCTGCAGAGTCCTTGATCCGAACAATTCTGCTCGAAGACTCCCAAAAGCCTCGCATTCACACAGGTAGTGGTAGGACGTTTCTTCATTCTCGCCACATTCCTGGCAAATGGGATCCCTCTCTACGCCTATCAATGTGAGGTGTTTTCTAAGGGCGCAGTGGCCTGTCAGCACCCCGAGGATGCGGCGAAGCGTAGGTCGACTCCTTCCGAGTAGCCAGACAGCTTTATCTCTGTCCGGCCCCTCCACGAAGTCCCTCGCCTGCCTGCAGCCATCAACCGACCCCCAGTGCCTCTCCATTGCTTCCTCGGTCCACCTGTCTAAGACGACAGAGACTGTCTTCCTACTTATGCCTATCGCAGGCTCCGGGCCACAGAACGGCCGCCGGGAACCGAGCTTTGCGAGATTATTCGCCACCTCATTCCCCGCCACGCCACAGTGTCCCGGAACCCACACCAGTTGCACCTCCTTCGTCCTGGCTAGCCCTCTGAGGGCGTCAGCGCACTCCTGAACCAGGGGTGACGTGATTCTGGCCGCGCAGACTGCCCGGAGGACAGCCTGGCTATCCGAGCAAATGCACACACATTTCTCGGGACTCATCTTCACATCCTGTCTATTGGCCACAGACAGGATAGCATACGCCTCTGTTTCGAATGCCGTGGTGTATGCGCCAAGAGCATAGCTCTCGCGCACCCCCAGGCCCTCGATGTATATTCCTGCCCCAGAGGATTGCGGGTCCTCCAGCCGCGATCCGTCGGTGAAACAGACCAGGCTTGCGGGCTGGAATGCAACCTCATTTTCCCTCCACTGATCCCTACTGGGGATCCTGAGGGTGTATGGCCTAGTCTACCTAATATCGTCCTCGGCATCCCTCACCTTTATGGCGGAAATCGGAATTTCCTTTTCCACCTCCTTGGCGACTCTTGCATGCCCTATTACTGCTCCCTCTCCGCTCCAGTTACCTGAGTCCCGGATCCTAAGATGCGACGCCATAGCCTCTCTTCTGATACAGATGGGAAGCGGTGGCAGCATCAACAGGACCTCTAGCGCGGCTGAGGGTGTCGTCCTCATAGAGCCTGTGATACCCAGGATAGCCAGCCTTTGGAGTTTGGCCAGCTTCCTGCTGGTTGTTTGGTTCACACCACACCACCAGACCAACGCCCCATAGAGGATTCTCGGCCTGACGATCGCAGTGTAGATCCAATGAAGGATCCGGGGATTAACTCCCCAGGTCCTCCCTATCACACGACGCCGCTGCCAGAGGGTCGCTACTCCCTTCCTCACAACTCGTTCTATTTGCGACCCCCATGTTAGTTTCGGGTCCAGGATCACCCCCAGATATTTGACCTCCCGCACTAAAGCTAAAGGTTTTCCAAACATCACGGGCGCCCTGAACCCCTCTACCTTCCTCTTCTTGGTAAATAGGATCATCTCCGTCTTCGCCGGGTTTACGGAGAGTCCCTGCTCACCACACCACCTTTCTATTATGCTACAGGCAGCTTGCATGCACTCACAGACGACGCCGAGGAATTTGCCGGTGACTAAGACCAGCCCATCATCAGCGTACGCCTGGGCGTAGAAGCCATTCTCAGAGAGCCGCCCCAAGAGGCCGTCCATGACCAGACACCATAGATGAGGCGAAAGGCAGCTCCCCTGGGGACAGCCGCCCGTCACCCCAACGTCCAGCCCTCGGCCCCTCAAGGTCAGCGACACTCTTCTGTCCTCCAGCATGCTCGCCACCCAGCTTGTTAGGGACCTCGGCGTTCCCCTCTCCTGTAGGGCGTTACAGACTGTATCCGTCCTTGCCTTATCAAAGGCCCCCTCCACATCGAAGAACACAGCTAATGTGCTCTCCCCGTAGTGTAGAGCCCTTTCCACCTTCCGCGTCACAGCGTGGAGCGCCGTCTCCGTCGATTTCCCCCGCTGGTACGCGTGCTGACCTTTGTGGAAGGGATGATCCTTGAGGATCCCTCCCAACATAAACCTATCTACTAACTTTTCCAATGCCTTAAGTAGGAAGGATGTTAGGCTGATTAGCCTGTACGCCTTGGCCAGCGTGTAGTCCTCCCTTCCCGGTTTGGGAATGAAGACCCCCCTAACCCGGCGCCAGGCCTTTGGGACGTAGCCCCACGCCAGGCTGGCCCGAAAAACCTCCCTTATGTTGGGAAGCAGTATATCCAGGCCCCTCTGGAGCAGGGCTGGAAAAATCCCATCGCAGCCTGCGGATTTGAATGGAGCGAACTCGCTCACCGCCCAGGTTATAGAGCCATCTGTGACCACCTCCTCCGCCAGCTGCCAGTCCGCATTCGGGACTGTCCACCGGCCCGGTTCGGCAGCCTCCGTGACGGCTCCACCGCCCTCAAGGTGAACTTCGGCGAGATGACGCAGGGTCTCCTCACCGGTGCTTGTCCAGCTCCCGTCCTGTTTCCTTAAAGATCCTACATTACTACCTAACCATAGCTGTGATAATCTACTCTCCTCAATAAGACATTCTCATGAAATGAATTTAGGATCCATGACTTAACCACAATAAATATATTCATATTCCTGTAGCCATAAACTTCTAAAACGTTATATTACCCGAGTTTCACTGTCCATTTCCATCAAATCACCCCTCATTTATCCCCTACCCATGACGCAATCTTACCCAAAAACAATTCTAAGCGTTCCTTTGTCGGGTGCTAACTGCATACCAAATTTGAATATGATATCTCAATTCATTCGAAAGTTATTGCGCCTACTAGCAGACAGACATAGAGGCCGACCTACCGATAGACAAATCAAGTTTTCTATGTGTTTTGAGATTTTTACGCCGTTTTATCATAAAAAAATAAATTCGAAATTTCTGTCACCGATATTCTACCCCCACACATTCAACCCCTAATTTAATTCCAGCACAGAATACCAGATGTTTGATGAAATTTAAACTTCTCTAACAAACAAACCCTAAAACGGTATTGTACTCGAGTTTTAACTAAAAAATTTAAATTTTTAACAAATCACCCATTCATCCCATATCCCCTGGAGCGATTTTACTCAAAAACAATCTGAACCGTTCGTTTTCCGGGTGCTAACTGTATACCAAATTTAACGACGATATCTCGATTCCTTCTAGAGTTATCGTGGCTACAAACAGACAGATATACAGACAGACAGACCGACCGACAGAACTACAAACCGACAGATCGACAGACAAACAATTTTCGTTTCCAAAGCATGTTTTCTATATGTTTTAACCATTTTTACGACGTTGAAGCGAAAAAATACTTTTAAAATTACGTAATGACGATGTGAAAGTAAAAATTAATTCACTTACCAATTTGGTAAACCTGAACAAATAAAATTTACGCATTGTGGCGCGCATTAATAAAATCGCTATACGTGTATATTTTACTAGAAAAACATTAGTGCCAAACAATATCAGCCTATAAGTTTCAGACCTTCTACAATTTTCTAAACACAAACTCATTCTCACCTGCAACAGTAACGTTATGTGTTTGGGCAGCCAGCCTGAAAGCTGGTGCTTCACTAGACACTTCACATCTGTATGCTCCAGAACTCTCAGGTCTTGTAAGGTTAATAAGTACCAGATTGCAACTATTTCTGTTGCATCGACTACGCTGGCTGTCAACTTCAACACCAACTACTGGAAAGAGTATGGAGTTTCCTCCTCCAACGTTTGGGGTGTACCTAAAGAACTCGTGGTCATCTTTGTACCATTTGACAGCGTAAAGGTCCTCACCACCCATGTCAAACTGACAATGTAGTTCCATCTCTTCACGTGGATCTTGGATCGCTGGTGCTGTCATGTTTGTTAAACGAAGACATGTGCATTCTTGGACTGAAAATAAAACAAACAATTAGTTAGGTAATTGTGAAAAAGGGTTAAGGAACGGAAAATTAACATCAAAATTATTACACCTTGTGTATAAAAATATGCCACAAATGTTAAGGCAGAAACTCATAATTAAGGGTGTTTTAAGCATACTGATGAAAGAATGATTAAAAATGCATTGTGGCAATGACTCTTCCTTAACAAATAACATAATCTAAATATTATTTTTATTTTTATTACATACAGATACGGACAGATGATAAATCCTGCGGCGCCCGTGTTTGCAATATCCAGGTAGGCACAACGAGAAGACAGCACAAAATCAAACAAATTTGGATAATACTAAAGACACATTGAGTCATGTTGTCTTTTAAAGGTATCCACAGATAATGCGCTCACCACCAGAGAAGGCAGACTGCCCCACTTGATTCGGGAGAAAATTCTGTTCACAACGAACGCTGAATGCCTGCTTGGAAAGTCTATATTCGTAACCATGGAGACGACCATCAGATATCCGAGTAAACAAAGTGTCCAACAGTAATCCTGGAAAACCATGCAAGATACGATACGTAAAAGTCAGGTCATCTAGTTCACGTCTCTTAGAAAATGATTTGATACTCCATATTTGTAACCTAACTTGTAGCTAGGTCTGATAATGCCATAAGGTAGTTGGTTTGCTGCTCGCTGCACCCTTTCCAGTCAGTCATGGTCTCTTGATAGGTCTGGGTACCAGACAGGCTTGCAATACTCCTTGAGAGGTCTAATGTAAGTAGTGTATACAAGTTTAGCACACCGATGATTAATATGGCAAAAAGACTTACAGATCATGTACGGGATACGATATGCCTTGGAACAAATACAGGACACATGCGCACACCGGGTTAAGTCCTCAGTCGCGATGACTCCCAAATGAGACTGTTGTTTTACCATTGTAAGCTGGGATACATAAATGTAGTATATAATTCTGGGGTTGTTTCTACCAATGTGCAACACTAAACAAATTAAGGCGTCAAGGAGAAGCAACCATGACTTACAGAAATTATCCAGCATGTGCAGATGTTCCTGGATCTCACCGCGACAAATGAGTGGGTCGCTGTACAACTTGATGTCGTCGGCAAAAAAAGCGCATCGAGTTATGATAAAATCAGTGGTAGATCGCTGGTGTATACTAGGAACAGCAAGCGGTCAAGGACTGACCCTTGGGGAACACCACTTACTATTCACTGCACTATTCAGGCGTACACGAAAAGTTCGGTTGCTCAGGAAAGCTCGAAACCACAACAACAGATCTCCACCAATTCCGCAAGATGACAGTTTTGCACAATAGCAATAACCAACACAGGTCAATAAGTTTGTGAGTGTCGAACGGCCGCGCATAGAACAAGGCTGGTTTTGCGGGATGATATAGTTATCAAGAAGGAACGTCTACATGCTCTTACGACTAATAAATTCCATAATTTTGGCTACTTAAGGTGTCAGATTTGTTTGGCGATGAGTGGAGGAATCATATCTGTCACTTTTCTTGAATATTCTAGTAACATCAGGAGTCAGTCAGGATTGGGGCAGGGTATGAGACGATAAAGAAGATTGCATAATTATGGCGAGAGATCCACATCTCTTTAGCACTTGGGCAGTTTTTTACTCCAGACCACGTCAACAGTTTTTAAGTAAATTGACTATTTCTGTCAGAATGTCACCTGTGGTGAAAGACATCGAATACAAGAAACTGGTGGCACAAACAAATTGATCTCGGGCAGGAAATCTCCTAGTTTATCAATGTAGTTCCTCACAGAACATTCGGCTGCAATTCAGGCGGCTCCTCGTCGGTTGTAGTCATCAAGCCATCGGAGTCTCAGTGCAAAATAAGTTACTCTTTAAGTTAGTGACGATCGAATATGCTTAAAAACTGTTTTCTTGTTTCGCCTAAGTAAGAGTTCTCTCTCGAACCCTTGCCGCGCCAGAGCGATCTTGAATTCAACAAGGCTGGAAAACTGTTGGATACCGGTGTAAACATAATCAACACCAGAACGACGATAAGGCCCCCACAAAGGTATTACGGATTAACTTTAAAAGCGATTCTGTTACCCAGGGTATAGTAGAGTTAACTTAAGTGACTTTTCTATGAGAAAAGTTGTCAATACTCTCAAATAATATTTGATAAAAACAGTTATATTGCTCGTTTACGCAGAGGCAACTTAAAATGCCATCGCAATCAAGCAAAGAAAGTACTTAACTAAACAGCTCATAGTCAACGACCTTAGGAATTATTAGGTTGGTTCGCATGTTAGGTGGCTGAGTTACAGCTTGTAAGTTAAAAGACAACACGCAACGGTCCGCTTTGGTGAAGAAGTATTTTACATCGGTAATAAGTTTATTGGCATTGGTTAATACAGGGTCAAGAATGGACGGTTGTTGTTTAACTCTACATCTAAAAGCCTGAAGCTAGACATTGTGGCTCTAAACTTAAACGGAAACCAGAATCACACCAAAAACCACGAAAATAACAAGAGAATTTTGCGATAGATACGTATTTCACCTTTCGTTTTAACTCTAAATTTAGTGCTGCGAGGTACATGCTGCACAAGGCCTCCGTTCTCCATTGATTCGATAAGTGCCTGGGATGACGCATTAAGCTGGGGGTTCGGCCAAGTGATATAAGGCATGTTAAGTTTACCGACTTTAATTTGATGAAGTTCGGCGAGGCGGCCAATGACATCAAAGTATGGCCGGTCGACGTCGAGCTGTTGCTAAGGGAGATACCGGTAAATACAAGCAACAATGAATGCCACCGTCGATGAAGATAGCTTCAGTGCAATACATTTGCAACCGGGACTGCTAAAAGCGACAGGTTGGATCTCAGAATCCACATAAAGTGTATCACTTATGAGTATGCAGACACCACCTCCAAAACCTAGTGTTAGACCGCACTGATAAACTAACTAACCTGGTACAGCAATTGAGCTGCCTGGTATGGAAGAAAATAGCCATGTTTCCGTTAGAAAGCTACAAGCTGGCTGATATATCGAAATAAAAACTAAAGACTCTTCAAACTTGGCTAACAGATAATTAATATTGGTATAATATAAATCCTAGTCTATAGCAGAAGGCAGAATTTTTTGGATATTTACTGGAACTCAGTGGGGAACAGCATTTTTGTTCTTAATGGTACCATTTATCTCACCTGCATCAACACGCCCTTTCACAGTGTCGCTTAAATGGGTCAGATAGTTAAGCTGCCTGGGTGTCATGTCGTCGCAAATGTCTATATTACCGTAGCGTGAATTTTCAGCCAGCCGAACCTTGCCTCTCAAAGCTCTTCGCGTAGGCCCCTGACTGTGCAACAAAATTTTCAATTCAAAGAATCATACAGAACCAAACAAACCTATAATGGTCTTGTATTTTTCACGGTCAGCCATTTGTAACTGTCTCGTCATTTAACGTTGCTTTGTCAGCTTAACACCGTAACATTGGTTTCTATTTTTTCTCCTTAGGGCTCGTCCGCGTCTTTGCCGCCCTGATGCACCGCTGCCTTTGGCTTATTGTGCATGCCCTTTCTCTTTTCTACTCCACCAATTCCAAAATCACTGTGCCTTAAACTAGTCTGCACAGTAATTGGTAGGGAGAAGTTTTATATTGCTCTGTCTCCGGTCTAGGCTGTCCGTAGATCAGTTGTCTTTTGCGGTCTAGAGCTTTACACTGGCACAAGATGTGCTGAGCTTATTCCTCCCCCTTGACGCAGAGTCTGCATGCCAGGTCCCCCTAGAACCGCCCCATTTTATGCAGGTGTTTCTTGACAGACATGTGTCCCATCAAGAGTCCTGGTATGTTCCTGAGCTGTCCTCTCTTAAGATTTAGCAGCGCCACCGCTCTCTTTGAACTGGGTTCTTCAATTACGAACTTCCCATGTCTGAGCCCTGGACAGTCTGCCCAGTACACTTTATGTTCGTTTCTGACCCAGGACTTAACGGATCCCGTGGCAGTGTTCTTCGTCACGCCCAGGACCGGTTCTAGTCCCATAAATGGTTCTGCTGACCCTCTCTTCGCGAGACTGTCAGCTTCTTCATTGCCTTTGACCTCCGAGTGACCCGGAACCCAGATGAGGGTGACCTCATTCTGCCCAGCCAGGTCGCTCGTCTCGTCTCGTCTCAGCATTCACTTACCAGCCTGAAATTATCCCGTGGGCTACCTCTGGTTCTATCGCACGCAGTGCAAGATGGCGTACATTTCGACCTGAAAGACCATTGCATGAGCTCCGAGTGAAATACTGTGACTTACCCTCGGTCTTTCCGAATAAACGACTGCCCCCGTCCCACGCTTCCCGCAGGATTCGTCTGTGAACCAGACCCGTCGGTTTCTATTATGTTGTCATTTAATCTAGGTTAAATATTTCTAATACAATACCAATTAAATTACTATACTTAAATAATGCGTTTATCAGATTCATCCTTTGGTCTCTGTAAGCTTCTCTTGCCCCTTAATATATTACTGACTCAAAGAAGTCGGGCCTTTTGTTCTTGAACGTGTCACTGACTCAAAAAGTTGGACATCGCCTCTGTGAGTTACACCAGCAAACAAACCTGTTTATATACACAAGATGGCAGATTTAATTGATAACCGAGTAACTCATTTTGTAGCAGTTATGAATTCTAGCAGGTAAACAAAACCTTTCAAGTATTTATTATATTTTACTATTACTTGATCAAAATGGCATACGCAGTTCCCTAAATACTGAAAATATTCAGTAATACAGTATATAGTCTCTCCGCAAAACTGAGAGTATGTGAATGAATACAGAGAGGGTGTTAATTTATAAGCATGTAACAGCATCGAGTATTGAAAGAGGGCATATTGATGTATGCCACGTGCAGCACCATTCGGTGGAGCTCATTTTGCGACTACCAACAACTCAATTCCACCACCAGGACGAGAAAACAATACTGGTCCCTCGTGGAATCGCATTGTAAACTGTAAATTTATATCGGCCCCTTTGTCGATTAGTACAGCAAGTTCGTCGAAATTTTGTCAAATAAGATGATTTATAATCGAAGCAGTCAAGTTTGGTTTATATGGGCGCGATTAATTTTTTTTCTATTGAGTCCACAGAACATATACATGGCTGCATGGTGTGACCTGTCATGAATTTAAACGAATCTAATAAATCTTTTCATTGCGTTTTTACTGAATGTGACGTTGGTATCATATTCTTTAGAATAGAAATTAATTTTTTTTAATGGAAACTGTCACGGTTACAAAATTATATTGGGCAAAATGGTGGCTTCCGTTTTACACGCACGTTTATATTATACAGTGTGAAATAGCGAAATGGAATAAATTCTGTGTCTTAATTATTGTGCATATTTATAAAAAAAGTCGGGACGCAGCAAGTGCGTTATTGTAGTGAATTTTCATAGAAATGATCTGGCACCAAATATTTTATTATAACTTTTTTTTTCTTGTAGCATAGAAATCTAAGTTTTGGTGTGTAGTTTAATTTTTATATCGCAAATCTACCTGCCAAATGTGGTTATCATAGCTTGTCTATTTTTTTGAGATAAAATTTGTTTTTGAAAGGAAACTCAAAATTTTCCCCGCCAACCACCTCCGATTTTCCTGGCTAACGAACTTATTCAAGACACATACAATTAAAATCGGCCCATTATTTTTTGAGGTATCGGTGTGATACCTATATATATATATATATATATATATATATATATATATATATATATATATATATATATATATATATATATATATACATATATATATATATATATATATATATATATATATATATATAAATATATATATATATATATATATATATATATATATATATATATATATATATATATATATATATATATATATACATATATATATATATATATATATATATATATATATATATATATATATATATATATATATATATACATACATATATATATATATATATATATATATATATATATATATATATATATATATATATATATATATATATATATATATATATATATATATTGAAACTGACCCCGGATATGAGTTCTAGGGGTCCTAGTGCGTTTATTTGCAAATATTTTTTCAAAATTCAAAAGTCAGGATCTCCCCGTTAGTGATTTTTTTCTATGAAAATTTACTAAAAGATATAACATCTTTAAATTAATTGTTCTCGTACTTATTAGCCTTTTTGCATCAAAAGAAGTTAATCTTTTCTGTAATATGTAATAGATTTTGTTCCCCACGACTATTTTGGTATTGCTTTGCTTCCCTGACCGCCAACGTGACAAAATAAAAATAGAAAGTTATTATTTGCAATATCTATGACGTCACTGACATTTTCAAAAGAAAAAAGATAGCACATTCTTAAATTAGTTTTTCTCGTACTTCTTGGAGTGACAAAATAAAAAAAAATTATATGCCTATAACTTTTTTCTTTCAACCTAGATATATAAATTTTGGTGGATATTATACTTTTAGTAAAATTCACTAATAGAAACCTGCATATTAGATTTATTTGTCATACCTTTCTTACTTTCAGATTTTTTTTTAACGAAGCCCAACATTTTCCCGGAAAAACTGGTCCCTTTTTCCTGGCTAACGAACTTATCCAAGACACTTGCAAAAAGAAGATATTTACCGAATTTGATAAAAATTAGCCTATATTTTTTGAGTTATCGGTGTGTTAGCTGTGGAACGGTTTTACCAACAAGAAGTCTTAAAAATCTTTATCTTTCCATTAGTGGTTTTTTCAACAAAAAGCTATACTAAACAAAAATTACTGGAATTGCACAACTTGATCATATAACGTTAAAATTAAATCAAACACAAAAAAAAGACAAAAAAGTTGAAAGAGAAATTCAATCATAACTGAGATTTGAACCAATACCCCTTGCCCATTAGCTAGTTATGGAAACCCCAGCGCTAACGAAGCTTGGGAAACAAAGTATAACGACAGGCAGATAAGGCATAATGGTCTCCAGTTATTTATTCGTAATATGTAAGGTGTATTTGAGATACATTTTGCAACTATTTTAACAAATGAGATGGGTAGAATCAATCAAAAACATTCTAATACACATTTCTTGCAATATTTATCAATGATAGACCGCATTATACTAATTTTCACGTTTGAAATCTCCAGTCTGATATTTACAGAAGAAAAATGGCACTAAATATTTTATTATAACTTTTTTTTCTTGTAACATAAAAATCTAAATTTTGGTATATAGTTTACTTTTGATATACTAAACATCCGTGCTAAATTTGGTTACCATGGGTTCTAGGGGTCCTAGTTCGCGCTCATTTGCAAAAATTTTTTCAAAATTCAAAAGTCTGGATCTCCACATTAGTGAATTTTTTCTACAAAAATTCACTAAAAATCCCAGTGTACATTAATTTAAGATTAAAACATGATCCTGCACCGTGAAAACTTTACACATATATTCAACCTCCTTTAAGTGGCAGTTGTAGCCCCCAAACACACTAAATATTTATAGCTAATCGCGTTTCATTCTTGATAACAAGAAAGCAAGCAAAAGAAATTTTAAGCGTCATTTTTTTGACGGTATCAATTAAAAAGAAGACATAAAAATTTTCAACATTTCGCATAGTCGTCAATCGTAGTTATGTTTAAAACGCCTTTGCAGCTTGTGGCAAGATTGTAACTGCATGACAGCAGTTGCAACTATAATTCAGAATGATTATGATAATGAGAAAGCAAGTAAAAACAATTTCAGCGTCCTTTTTTGGACGGTATCAATTAAAAAGACATAAAAAATTTCAACATTTCGCATAGTCGTTAATCGTAATCATGTTTAAAATGCCTTGCACCTTGTGGAGTTATTGTAACTGCATGACAGTAGTTGCTACTGCAATTCAAAATAATAATGATAACGAGAAGGCAAGTAAAAGCAATGTCAGTGTCCTTTTTGGATGGTATCAATTAAAAAGAAGATATAAAAAATTGTCAACATTCTTCATAGTTTGCAATCCTGCTTTTCTTTAAAACACCTTAGCAACTTATTGTGTGATTTCAACTGCCTGACAATAGCTGTCAGTGCTTAAATTTAATTCATACACACTATTTATTTAACAGAAATGCATAAAATAACAATTCTACAGATGACTGGTTACGGAGATGGAACACGATCACAGATCAAAGTTAATCTCCTGTTTCAAAAAAAAATAATTCCCAATTGACACCTTACTTCAAAGGGACAAGTAGTAAAATTGTAAAGCGAGCTGGGGTATGTAAGGCAGATAAAAAACCTTTTAATGCTTTGAGTAAAGATACCAAATTGGATGCAATGCTTGCGTTTGAGAAAAATCTACATTATACTTCGTGTCCAGAAGCAGCCACAACACTGGATGTTAGCCATTCATCGATTATTTGAATATTAAGATAAAATAAAATGCATCCATATAAATTGATACAAACTCAGGAGCTCATGGAACACGACTGTGATAAAATAACGTATTTTTGTCAACGAATGCTGAAAATATTTGATAAGAATGTTATCCAACTAGAACATGTTTATTAGACTTCTTTTGGGGATATGTGAAAAGTATGGTATACATTACTAATGCTTATACTTATTTGTGTGTGTGTATGTAGGTGAATGGCTTTGGGAGGCAAGTTTCACTAGCCACAGACTCTTTTAGCGAATTTTCTTTAAAAAAAATCACTAACTAGGAGATCGCGACTTTTGAATTTTGAAAAAATTTCTACAAATGAGCGCTGTTTGGGACCCCTGGAACCCAAATCCGAGGTCGGTTTCAGACTTTATATGTTTATATATATATATATATATATATATATATATATATATATATATATATATATATATATATATATATATATATATATATATATATATATATATGTATATATATGAAACCGACCTCGGATTTGGGTTCCAGGGGTCCCAAATAGCGCTCATTTGAAGACATTTTGTATATTTATGTTTCACACCGATAACTCAAAAAATAATGCGCCGATTTTGATAAAATTTGGTGAGTACCTTCCTTTCGTAAGTGGCTTGGATAAGTTCGGTATCTAGGAAAATCGGACTAGTTTTTCCCGGAAAATTTTGCGTTTTCTTTCGGAAAATTTTTATATCTCCGGAAATAACAAAGTTTGGGAAACTATATTGGGTGCGAGGGTTTATATCATAAAAAGAAAACCATGCACCTAAATTTTAACCTCCACGTTAAAAAAAAAGTAATAAGCTTTTTAGTTTTTATTCTTAAAACGTCAAAATAGTCGCGATTCAAAACGTCAACATTGACATGTTCTAGATAGAGAATTTACATGAACGTCTATGCAGCATAAATATCGTAAGAAGTTGAAAAGCCTTAAGTTTCAGCTACAATCTTCATTGTTCTTTATTTTATTAAATTATTTGCAGAAAATCAATTTAAAATATACTCTTTATGTGATGCTTTGGTAGCGGTTTCAGTTATTTATTTAATTTTAAGGAATCAGATTACGCTTATGATTTAGCGTTTTTCTTTTCAATTTGGCAAAGTGGAAGTTTTTTATGGAGAAACGGTGTTGGTAAGTAGTTTTTCCTTTCTATGGACATTTGTAAGGTGAGTTTTCACAGTTTGCATTTCTAGATCCGTTCTTAACATGTTTACCTTGGACAGAACCTCAAATTTACTTTAGTTCTCTTAACTGTATTGTGGAGTTGAGATCACAGCATTTCTCTGATGGTTGATGCATGAAGGGGTTCCCAACCAATATAACATTTGAACATGTCAAAATATTCTTCATTACTGAACATATTGTTAAATAGTACTTAAAATAAACAGGAAACAAACTATTTAGTACCAAATTTTAAGCAACGTGTTAAATACACCTCAAATTATTTAGATAATTAAGAATGACAGTATTCTTAATGAGGAAGTTGCATATAATTTACTTTTGATGAGAAACGTATTTAAAGTACAGCAAAATACTCTAAAAATATATGTCTAAACCCCCTTTAAAGTGAACCACTAATTAGTAATTAATTATTGAAATATTGAATATAATTCAAAAAGACAGGCTGGGCGAAAATGCGATCTGATTGGTGAAGAGGTTTGTGACGTCACGATCCGGTACATCTGCGTGATACCGTTGCGTTTGCATCGAATTCTGAGCAGTTTTATCATAATTTTAAGTAGTTTTGGTGTTTAGTGTATAATATAGGTTTAAAGGTAGTAAGTTGTGTTTAATCTAGTTTAGTGCGTGATTGTGTGATGGCTTCAGAAGATTCAGAATCACAATATGAGAATGCGAAGACATAACAGTGCCTGGACATAAATATTATAAGTGCTGTATAGTGCCCAAATGTACTTCCACAACAATAACTACCCCCAACAAATTATTCTTTAATGTACCTAAGGATGAGAAAATCAGGAAGAAATGGTGTATATTTTTCTTGTAGATTATTTGAATGGAGAACATTTTGAGGTTATGCTTTTATTTACATTATATTTTATAAGAAATTACTACATAAAATCCAACAAAGATATTTACAGGTTCATATCAGTCACATACCTCCCAACTTTCACCCCTTTTAGCTCAGCACTCGTGAAATTCCTAAAAACGCCAACATTGATAGTACATAAATTTTTGGTAAATTATAAGATTGTGCTTGTACAAATCCAACTTCTGTAACTATACTATAAGATTGTACAGTTTTAAAAATAATTAATACGAGTATATAGATATCAACAATAATATAAGTTGATAACAATAACTATCCGGCACACGTAAGTCGCATAAATACTAATGGTGAGATGAGGATCTCTGTGTCAGTAAGCGAGAATCGTTTCGCCGACACCGGATTGTGACGTCACAGTAGGCCGTCTTTGTTTACGGCTGCGTTTTGGCGCGGAGACAATTATTTTGATTTTCTATATTTTTTTACAGGAAAACTATTAGTTTAAAATTTAAATTTTATATGGCAATTGATTTTATACAATGTGGGGAATTGAATAAGAGGAGAATAAAAAAATATGCAAGTTCCTCATTGTCGCGATAGTGTTATATCCATAGCAACCTTTCTTCTGTTGTTTTTCAGTTGACTTACGTTTAAAAATCAAACAATTCTCAAAGGCGTCTTTGTAAATCATTAATGTGCTTTTCATTGAGTTCTGTTAGTAAATTTAGTCATTTACTAGGTTTACCTATTTAATTGAATTATAACATTTTTTAGGATAATGTTGTAATGTAAAATATCATTTGTAATAATGGGCCAATTCATTGGTGTGCTCAAAGTTTATATTTTTTTATCGTGAGTCATTAGGGAAAGTTATGTTAAAAGTAAGAGTCTATTATTAGATACTGGGATACAAAACGCCAAGGGGCCCGCCATGGATATTTTAAATTAGTTAGATCGTTTGTATTAGTGAATTTTTATTTAAAAAAAATTCACTAATAGAGAGGTATCGATGGTGAGACTTTGCAAAAATTCTTTCAAATGAGCGCGAATTACGACCCCTAGAACCCATATCCGGGGTCAGTTTGAATGTTTATATGTTTATATATATATATATATATATATATATATATATATATATATATATATATATATATATATATATATATAAACATATAAACATATAAACATTCAAACTGACCCCGGATATGGGTTCTAGGGGTCGTAATTCGCGCTCATTTGAAAGAATTTTTGCAAAGTCTCACCATCGATACCTCTCTATTAGTGAATTTTTTTTAAATAAAAATTCACTAATACAAACGAACTAACTAATTTAAAATATCCATGGCGGGCCCCTTGGCGTTTTGTATCCCAGTATCTAATAATAGACTCTTACTTTTAACATAACTTTCCCTAATGACTCACGATAAAAAAATATAAACTTTGAGCACACCAATGAATTGGCCCATTATTACAAATGATATTTTACATTACAACATTATCCTAAAAAATGTTATAATTCAATTAAATAGGTAAACCTAGTAAATGACTAAATTTACTAACAGAACTCAATGAAAAGCACATTAATGATTTACAAAGACGCCTTTGAGAATTGTTTGATTTTTAAACGTAAGTCAACTGAAAAACAACAGAAGAAAGGTTGCTATGGATATAACACTATCGCGACAATGAGGAACTTGCATATTTTTTTATTCTCCTCTTATTCAATTCCCCACATTGTATAAAATCAATTGCCATATAAAATTTAAATTTTAAACTAATAGTTTTCCTGTAAAAAAATATAGAAAATCAAAATAATTGTCTCCGCGCCAAAACGCAGCCGTAAACAAAGACGGCCTACTGTGACGTCACAATCCGGTGTCGGCGAAACGATTCTCGCTTACTGACACAGAGATCCTCATCTCACCATTAGTATTTATGCGACTTACGTGTGCCGGATAGTTATTGTTATCAACTTATATTATTGTTGATATCTATATACTCGTATTAATTATTTTTAAAACTGTACAATCTTATAGTATAGTTACAGAAGTTGGATTTGTACAAGCACAATCTTATAATTTACCAAAAATTTATGTACTATCAATGTTGGCGTTTTTAGGAATTTCACGAGTGCTGAGCTAAAAGGGGTGAAAGTTGGGAGGTATGTGACTGATATGAACCTGTAAATATCTTTGTTGGATTTTATGTAGTAATTTCTTATAAAATATAATGTAAATAAAAGCATAACCTCAAAATGTTCTCCATTCAAATAATCTACAAGAAAAATATACACCATTTCTTCCTGATTTTCTCATCCTTAGGTACATTAAAGAATAATTTGTTGGGGGTAGTTATTGTTGTGGAAGTACATTTGGGCACTATACAGCACTTATAATATTTATGTCCAGGCACTGTTATGTCTTCGCATTCTCATATTGTGATTCTGAATCTTCTGAAGCCATCACACAATCACGCACTAAACTAGATTAAACACAACTTACTACCTTTAAACCTATATTATACACTAAACACCAAAACTACTTAAAATTATGATAAAACTGCTCAGAATTCGATGCAAACGCAACGGTATCACGCAGATGTACCGGATCGTGACGTCACAAACCTCTTCACCAATCAGATCGCATTTTCGCCCAGCCTGTCTTTTTGAATTATATTCAATATTTCAATAATTAATTACTAATTAGTGGTTCACTTTAAAGGGGGTTTAGACATATATTTTTAGAGTATTTTGCTGTACTTTAAATACGTTTCTCATCAAAAGTAAATTATATGCAACTTCCTCATTAAGAATACTGTCATTCTTAATTATCTAAATAATTTGAGGTGTATTTAACACGTTGCTTAAAATTTGGTACTAAATAGTTTGTTTCCTGTTTATTTTAAGTACTATTTAACAATATGTTCAGTAATGAAGAATATTTTGACATGTTCAAATGTTATATTGGTTGGGAACCCCTTCATGCATCAACCATCAGAGAAATGCTGTGATCTCAACTCCACAATACAGTTAAGAGAACTAAAGTAAATTTGAGGTTCTGTCCAAGGTAAACATGTTAAGAACGGATCTAGAAATGCAAACTGTGAAAACTCACCTTACAAATGTCCATAGAAAGGAAAAACTACTTACCAACACCGTTTCTCCATAAAAAACTTCCACTTTGCCAAATTGAAAAGAAAAACGCTAAATCATAAGCGTAATCTGATTCCTTAAAATTAAATAAATAACTGAAACCGCTACCAAAGCATCACATAAAGAGTATATTTTAAATTGATTTTCTGCAAATAATTTAATAAAATAAAGAACAATGAAGATTGTAGCTGAAACTTAAGGCTTTTCAACTTCTTACGATATTTATGCTGCATAGACGTTCATGTAAATTCTCTATCTAGAACATGTCAATGTTGACGTTTTGAATCGCGACTATTTTGACGTTTTAAGAATAAAAACTAAAAAGCTTATTACTTTTTTTTTAACGTGGAGGTTAAAATTTAGGTGCATGGTTTTCTTTTTATGATATAAACCCTCGCACCCAATATAGTTTCCCAAACTTTGTTATTTCCGGAGATATAAAAATTTTCCGAAAGAAAACGCAAAATTTTCCGGGAAAAACTAGTCCGATTTTCCTAGATACCGAACTTATCCAAGCCACTTACGAAAGGAAGGTACTCACCAAATTTTATCAAAATCGGCGCATATATATATATATATATATATATATATATATATATATATATATATATATATATATATATATATATATATATATATATATATATATATATATATATATATATATATATATATATATATATATATATATATGTATCCGTCTGATAACTCAAAAAATAATTAACCGATTTAGATGAAACTCGGCAAGTGCCTTTCTTTTATTAATGGCTTGGATGAGTTCGTTGGCCAGGAAAATCGGACGGGGTTTTCCGGGAAAATTTTGAATTTTCTTTCAAAAAAATTTTTTTTTTCCTAAAATTTCGATAAAATTTGGTCTACATATTGCTTTGGGAAATACCTAACTATGTGCCAAAATTCATCTTTCTAGGGTTACAGAAAATTGAGCTATTCAAATTTGAAACATTTATGTTTAAATCATAAGTATGTGGTTGCTGTTGGTTAGTCAATGCTTCTGTTATTGTCATTGACTCATGAAATTCATTTTTAACTTTTAGAGAAATGTCAATAATACTGAATTCACTGATTGTTAATCATTGGAAGCATTTACGATTATATATAACCCTATTGTAATTTATTATCATTTATCACCTCTGTAGTATAATTTTTTTTTTTACAACTCGCAGCGTTTTTAGTCAATTGTTGTTATTAATAGTCAATAGTTTCTTTGCGAATACACACACCTTCCATTGACTTCTGCTTCTGCCGCTGTTACAGTCCTTTTATTTATAGGTAGAGTTGTAACCACTCATACAAACAGTGTTTTTTAACCACGTGGCTGGGAGACTGACCGAATTCATTCCCAGTTGCTGTTGATTTACTCATATTCTCTTAATATGTTTGAAGATGTGGTGTCTACTTCATTCCAAGTCACTATAACCGACTATTTATGACATCAAATAAGTAAATTAAATCGATTGTCATAAAATATGTAGTGTATTAAGACAAGGGAAAAAGAAATAAAACATATATAACTGTGCACATTTTGATTATATTTTAGGGTGCTTGAGAGAGGTATTGTCACAGCATAATATCTTATTAAACTTCATTTGTAAATAGGTTTAATTTTTATATGTTTATATATATATATATATATATATATATATATATATATATATATATATATATATATATATATATATATATATATGATAACTCAAAAAATAATTAACTGATTTCGATGAAACTTGGCAAGTGCCTGTCTTTTATTAATGGCTTGGATGAGTTCGTTATCCAGAAAAATCAGACGGGGTTTTCCGGAAAAATTTTGAGTTTTCTTTCGAAAAAATTTTTTTTCTCCGAAAGTAACAAAGCTGTTTTAATGGAATTTACTATATATGTTGCCTCAACCTTACTACGTATCAAAATTTAACCCATTTCCGGCCGCTGATGCGTTTACGCATCAGTCATATAATATTTTTTTTCTGTGCAACCACCTTAAGCAAAAACGAATACAGCTAATGTGCGATGTTATATAAAGATGCTATTATCTAATGAAAAATAAAAGACACGTATATCATAGAATATCTATATTGGAGAAATTATTGAAATAGGAAGAAATTAGGATTCTTGTCGGCATATACTTGTATTTGTTCTTACAAATGGTAAACAGAAGAATGAGCTAAAAATTCTTGAAAGTTCTATTGGAAACCTAAAGGAGAAACAATTAAATGAGAGTCCTTCAGAAAATTTTCGAATGGAAAGAAAAAACCAGCAGCTAAACATGTGTGATGCGTATGCGCATCAATGGCCGAAACCGTCAACTTCTGCACTTCTGCATGTCGAGACGTGTTAGAGCACTGTGATGTATTCTGATTCCAGATTACGGATATAATAGCATTAGTTTGTTTCCTGACTGTGCTACGTTAGGTTAGTGTTGTGAATTGTGAAGTGATATTTTTTGTCGTGTGAGAAAATACCGCAATTTCTTACCCAAAGAGAATTAGAACTTGCTTTAGAGGAGATCGTGCAAGAATTAGCAGATGATCGAGGTAAAATAAAATTATATTTATAATTATTGTGTGCTCGTGAAGTAATTCTTATGTTTGTTTTTTATACAGATAATAATGTAGATGCAGTGTATATACCGCCAGATGTAGACGAACTAACTGACGAAGAGATTTTCGAAGAAGACTGTGAGAAAGTAAACGAATTCAATGATATTGCAGGGACATTCGAAATTCATACAGCCGATGACGATTTGCTTTATGACTCGGATGATGAATGTTTGGCAGCGAAACGTAAGAAGTTGTTACAATATAAAGGTGTAGATCGAAAACCTATCTGGAAAACAGGAGAACACTTGCATAATTCAAACAGCAATCACGATGTCAAAGAAAAAGAAAATATTGCTAGGCTGAAAATTGTGTTAGACGGCAAAACACCTTTAGATTTATTTTTTATGTACTTTGATGATGAAATGCTTGAAAACATAATTCAGTATAGTCAGAAATATGCACGTGACAATAACAGACATGACTTTATAATCGACAAAGATTATTTGCTGAATTTCCTGGGTATCATGATTTTATCTGGGTACCACACTCTCCCTCAAGCTGACTTATATTGGTCTACAGAAGAGGACAAAGGCTTGAAAATTGTAAAAGATTGCATGAGTCGAAACAAGTTTAGAAATATGAAGAAAAACATTCACCTGTCTGATAATAACAATTTAGACATACATGATAGATTTGCCAAACTTCGGCCGTTTTTCGACCTCCTGAATAAAAAGTTCATGAAGTTCGGTGTGTTTTCGACTTGTTTGTCAATAGATGAACAAATGGTGCCCTATTTCGGACGACATTCATGTAAAATGTATATGAAAGGCAAGCCTGTCAGGTTCGGATTTAAATTATGGTGTCTCTGTTCATCTGATGGCTACCTCTACCAATTTATTCCGTATGCTGGTGCATCCACAGAAAAAACTCCACTTGGTTTAGGAGGCCAAGTTGTGGTCAATTTATTATCAGTCATCAAAGAAAATGCCGCACACAAGGTTTTCTTCGACAATTTTTTCTCCTCCTATAAACTATTTTCAGTTCTAACTGATAAAGGATACTCTGCCACTGGTACGATACGCGACAATCGAACAGGAGTTTGTCCACTGGAGACAAACAAAATAATTTCGAAGAAGCAGCATGGGTCACATAGCTGCGCTTATGATGAAGATGCTGGTATATCACTTGTTCGATGGAATGACAATTCAGTGGTGACGGTGATAAGCAACTGTTACAATGTTCAACCTATGAATATAGCGAAGCGATATAATCGAAAAGAGAAAAAAATTGAAAATATAAATCAGCCTGCAGTGATTTCCCATTACAATAAATTCATGGGAGGGGTAGATTTACACGATAATGCAATAGCAAACTATCGTACCAGGATCTTGGGAAATAAATGGTGGTGGCCTTTATTCTCAAATGCTGTTGATAGTACTATTGTAAATGCTTGGAAACTTTTCAATCTGGTTAATGAAAAAAAGATGTCACAACTTGACTTCAAGTCATATATTGCATACCGTCTCTTGAAAATCCAGAATCAAGGAGGCGAACAATCTTCAAGTCGGGTATCCATATCTAATAGTATACCAACTGAAATACGGACAGATAAATTTGACCATGTGGTGGTTCAGGAAGCAACGAAAGCTAGACGACGATGTCGATTATGTCATAGTGCAACAATATATATGTGCAAAAAGTGTAATGTACATATTCACGCTAACTGCTTCGAAGAATTTCATAAGAAATAATGTTTGTACATTATATTTTTATATAGTATCAGTTAGCACTTGTATTGCATATATTTGGCCATTGATGCGTTTACGCATTAGCCTGTAATTCACTAATTAAATAAAAAATATTTTTTTGTTTGTTGGTTTTATGTTTAGAAACTTTATTGTTGCTGGAGAAAATGAGTGACATTCAATTTTGAACGTTTTTTGATACCTTGGCCATAAATGGGTTAACTTTCTAAGTTTAGAGAAAATTGAGTTATTCAAATTTTAAATTTTCTTTCGAAAAAAATTTTTTTCTCCGAAAATTACAAAGTTATTTTAATGAAATGTTGTGGATATTTTGCCTTAGGAAAAGCCTTACTACGTATTGAAATTAAACTCTCTAAGTTTATAGAAAATTGAGTTATTTAAATTTGAAGTATTTAATAAAAATTCACTACCATAACGCACTTGCTGCGTCCCGAGTTTTTAGTGAATTTTCTTAGAAAAAATTCACTAATGAGGAGATCTCGACTTTTGAATTTTGAAAAAATTTCTTCAAATGAGCGCGATATATGACCCCTAGAACCCATATCCGGGGTCAGTTTCAATTTTTATATGTTTATATATATATATATATATATATATATATATATATATATATATATATATATATATATATATATATATATATATATATATATATATATATATATATATATATATATATATATATATATATATATATATATATATATATATATATATATATATATATATATATATATATATATATATATATATATATATATATATATATATATATATATATATATATATATATATATATATATATATATATATGTATCACACCGATAACTCAAAAAATACTGGGCCGATTTTGATAAAATTTGGCATGTACCTTTCTTTTGTAAATGGCTTGGATAAGTTCGTTAGTCAGGAAAATCGGACGAGGTTTTCCGGAAAAATTTTGAGTTTTCATTCGAAAAAAATTCTTATCTCAAAAAGTAATAAGCCGATTGTAATAAAATTTGGCATGTACCTTTCTTTTGTAAATGGCTTTGACAAGTTTGTTAGTCAAAAAAATCGGACGAGGTTTTCCGGATAAATTTTGAGTTTTCATTCGAAAAAAATTTTTATCTCAAAGAATAATAAGCCGATTTTGATAAACTTTGGCATGTACCTTCCTCTTGTAAATGGCTTGAATAAGTTCGTTAGTCAGGAAAATTGGACGAGGTTTTCCGGGAAAATTTTGAGTTTTCATTCGAAAAAAATTCTTATCTCAAAAAGTAATAGGCCGATTTAAATAAAATTTGGCATGTACCTTTATTTTGTATATGGCTTTGACAAGTTTGTTAGTCAAGAAAATCGGACGAGGTTTTCCGGGAAAATTTTGAGTTTTCATTCGAAAAAAATTTTTATCTCAAAGAATAATAGGCCGATTTTGATAAAATTTGGCATGTACCTTCCTTTTGTAAATGACTTTGACAAGTTCGTTAGTCAAAAAAATCGGACGAGGTTTTCCGGAAAAATTTTGAGTTTTCATTTAAAAAAAAAATTTATCTTAAAAAATAAATAATCTATGATAACCAAATTTGGTAGGTAGGTTTACGATATAAAAAGTAAACTATACACCAAAATTTAGATTTCTATGTTACAAGAAAAAAAAGTTATAATAAAATATTTTGTGCCAGATCATTTCTATGAAAATTCACTACCATAACGCACTTGCTGCGTCCAGGCTTTTATTTTAAATTATAAGGATAACTGCCAGTGACGAAATAAACCAATTCTAAATGGAATCTCAAACGTGCATTATACTTGTGCCTCTGTGCAATATTGAAAGCTATCATTCCATCGAATATGAATGTCAAAACTTGTGGCAGTTGCCATTTAACTCTTTAAAATGAAATTCCATTATAACTAAAATAATGTCAACGTCACATGGATTAAAAACGCGATGAAAGATTTATCAGGTTCGTTCATATTCATCACTGGCCATACCATGGTAACGTGTATATGTTCTGCGGACACAATAGAAAATGAATTATTCGTGCCCATATGAATCAAACTTGAGTGCTTCGATTATAAATCATCTTATTTCACAAAATTTCGACGAACTCACTGTACTAATTGACAGAGTAATCGATATAAATTAACAATTTACAATGCCATCCCACGAGAGGCCAGTATTGTTTACTTGTCCTAGTGGCGGAATTGGGTTGTCAGTAGACGTAAAATGAACCTCACTCAACGGTGTTGCACGTAGCACCCATCAATATGCTCTTCTTTCAATACTCGATGCTATTACATGCTTATAAATTAACAGCCTCATTTCATTCAAACACATACATGCCTGCCCTATCGATGTTCAGACTTTATTACCGAATTTACCCCGTGCCGTTTTAGGCGCGTTCTGTTATTTTTATGATAGGGATTTTGATATAAAATGTGTTTAAAATATATAGTACACTAAATTTTGCCTAGGACTGTGTCTGCGTATTCTTTTAACGCAAACAAACATGGGTAATTTTTTAAATATAAATCCTCCAAATTGTACCCCCTCGCGCTCTTAGGGGTGAATTTTCGAAAATACTATTGGTATTGTAGTGTTTGTGTCGGGTTTCGTTCCATTGAACACGACCAAAAATATTTTCCTTACAAGCGTTTTTACCCTCTTCCAGTTTCCAGTTCTGAAATCAAAACGGTACGTAGATTATAAAAGTGATAAATGATAATAAACTACATTTTTGTTGTAATTTTTGACATTTTTCCTATGTACCTGATTATTTACAGAATAAGTTATGAACAGCAAGTAAGTTATCTTCAGGAATTAAATGCTATGGAATCTGATTCAGGGAATGATAACGACAATGAACAAATTGAAGACTTCGAATCAGAAGACGAATATTTACCGCCTTTGTTGTCTTCAACAAATAACCAAGCAGAAGAATCAGACATAGAGGATGTTTTGCTTGACACTGAGAATGAAATTGAAATTGCCAAGGAAGACAATTCTGAAGATGAGCAGGTTGAGGTTGATAATTGTGATGGCCTAGTTTTGCGTTCTAAAAACGGAACTATCTGGCAATCCAGTCCCCCAATGCCTGCTCGTTAAACGCTGTCACAAAATATTTTGCGAAAAAATCTGGACCTTTGAAGACACCAAATTCCCTCTCAGTTCGGGAAACTTTCGTACGCATTTTTACTCTATTCTATTCTACTCATTATAATTCGAGAAACAAACCGCAAAGCCAAAACTATCCACCAAAAATTTGGAAACCTCTCACACAAGAAGAATTTGATGGTTATCCAGGGATACTGATTACTGCTAGAGTGCGACACTCTAAGAAAGAAAATCTGAGAGACTTGTGGAAAAGTGATACTTACCCATTGTACTGTGCTACAATGCCAGTCAACAGATTTCATTCCATCCAAAGATTTGTACGTGTTGACAGTATGAATACCAGAACCGATAGATTGAAAACTGATAAAGCAGCTGCTATCTCAGAACTTTGGCTTATATTGATGCAAAATTTGAAATTGAATTATACACCGTCTGAATGCCTAACGGTAGACGAACAACTATTTCCGTGTAGAGGCAGACCAGGTTCACGCAGTATATGCCATCCAAACCTGCCAAATATGGTATAAAAATTTGGTGGGTGTGCGATGCAGCTAATTCTTAGCCCCTTGTGCGCCAAATTTATACAGGGAAATCATCGCAAAGTCGTGAACAAAATCAAGGTGAGCGTGTGGTAAAAGATTTATGCATTCATTATAAAAATAGTGGTAGAAATGATGTGACGGATAATTTTTTCACCAGACTTCCCTTAGTCCAGTTTCTAATGTCATGGAAACCTTCTGTTGTGGGTACGCTAAAAAAACCTTATATACCGCCAGAGATGTTGCCAAATAAAAGTAGGAAATAACATTCTTCTACGTTTGGATTTTCTGAGGATAATATCACACTGGTTTCATACGTACCAAAACAGGGAAAAGCTGTAATATTCTTATGCACAATGCACGACACTGCAAATGTATCTGATCCAAAGAAAAAAGCTGAAATAATCCATTGTTACAATTCAGGGAAAGGTGATAATATGGATAAGATGGTGTCGCACTACTCATTCAAACGTCAAACAAACCGTTGGCCTCTTGCATGCTTGATATAGCAGGATTAGCATTATATATTATTTATACTGAAAATAACCCTCTTCAGAAGAAAAAAAATTATCGTCGAAAATTTCTTCAAGAACTTGAAAGGCAATTATCTAGACCGAGCATAGAATTGAGAGCCAAATTACCAAAGATGTTACAACATTTTAGTACCAAATCGGGAATTGGGTGCATGATAGGAGGTCCATTAGCATACCAACTGCCACCGCCGGTTGTAGAAAAGAATCACCCCAGAGATAAAACCGGACGCCTTCAAGTAACAGGTAAATGTTACGTGTGTCCAGCTGCTACAAAAAGGCAGAGGAAAAACCAGAAAATCGTGTGACGTTTGTAGCCGCCCAATATGCGACGAACATTGTGAGATAGTAAATAAGTGTTACAATTGCAAACTGTAAAAGAAGTATTGTAATAAAAAAATATTATAAAATTAATATACTTTTTCAAATAAAGAGTGTTATTTTTTTATTACCGTGCCCCAAAGTTAAAGATTTGCAACAAAATAAATTTTTATTTTAGTTGGTACCGGGGTACCCCTGATGTGAGGAATGAGTATAAAAAATTTCAAAGTCCATTATATAATTTTTAAAAGTTATAAAAAATACTATATTGGCAAAAAATGTTTTTTTATCATGAATTCTGAGATGTCACAAGACCTTAGGCATAAATGTCAACATTAACAAATAAAAACATCACTTTTAAAACAGAATGGGTACCCAGGTACCCTGTCATGCAGACGAAGGTTAAACAAGTGCGTTATGGTAATGAATTTTTATTAAATGCTTCAAATTTAAATAACTCAATTTCCTATAAACTTAGAGAGTTTAATTTTCATACGTAGTAAGGTCTTTCCTGAGGAAAAATATCCACAACATTTCATTAAAATAACTTTGTAATTTTCGCAGAAAAAAATTTTTTTCGAAAGAAAATTTAAAATTTGAATAACTCAATTTTCTCTAAACTTAGAAAGTTGAATTTTGGTACGTAGTAAGATCTTTTTTTAGAAAGAAAACTCAAAATTTTCCGGGAAAACCCAGTCCATTTTTTCTGGCTAACGAACTCATCCAAGCCATTAATAGAAGAAAGGCACTTGCCCAGTTTCATCGAAATCGGTTAATTATTTTTTGAGTTATCAGACGGATACATACATACATATATATATATATATATATATATATATATATATATATATATATATATATATATATATATATATATATATGTATATATATAAATTGAAACTGATCCCGGATATGGGTTCTAGGGGTCCTAGTTCGCACTCATTTGAAAGAATTTTTGCAAAGTCTCACCATCGATACCTCTCTATTAGTGGATTTTTTTAAATAAAAATTCACTAAAAATGTATACTGTCTATCTAATCGTCTGATCAATTAAGCAATTGAAAATATGAATATTTTTTAGACCAAATAAATAAATACTTTTTGATTAGAACGAAAAGCAAATATTATAAAAATGATAGTGATCGAGTAAACAACAAAGTGATTTTTATCTCCGAAAATTACAAAGCTATTTTGATGAAATTTTGTGAATATGTTGCCTTTTTTTCCTTAAGGCTCGTCCGCGGCTTTGCCGCCTTGGGAAAGACCTTAATAAATACCAAAATTCAACTTCCTAGGTTGATAGAATATTGAGTTTTAAAATTTTAAGCATTTAATGAAAATTCGCTACCATAACGCACTTGCTGCGTCCTGAACCTTTTGTTTTTACATTTTTATAAAGGTTTTCCGTTAGACTAACATATTGTATTAGTCTGACTTACATTATTTATATACTTACAAATTTGAAAAAAATCACTTCCCAATTATTAAAAAAAAATATTTCCAATTGGCTTCTAGAGCACTAGATTTTGCAAAGTTTTCCCGACCGCCCACACTTCTCGAGATGCACCGCTATCACCGGCTACACGTTCCAAAGTCACCCTAATTAGTATTTGTCATTGCACATTTAAAAGACACACTTATCAGGTGCAACGAAAGTATGCCGACTTGGTAAAATGTAGAGAATTAATTAGTTCACTTTATTTTGCTGCCGTCACATTATCGGGTCGCCAACCATATGATTTTAATATCAAATTGTTTACATCTCGGATCAGGATATTTGTTTAAATATCATAGCGGATTACCACTGACTAAATAGAGATGGTAAAACTCAATGATAATATCATAAATTATGGTAGGTAAGAGTATTCATTGACTACTTTCAGTGAAATATTTGACGCTTCCTAAGCTAAGATGTAAACCTTGAATACTTAGTTACCCACACTGCCTAAATATAGTAAATAATTATAATACAGAGGTGATAAATGATGATAAATTATAATAGGGTTATATATAATCCTAAATGCAGCCAATGATTAACAATCAGTGAATTCAGTATTATTGACATTTCTCTGAATCTTATAAATGAATATCATGAGTCAATGACAATAATAGCTGTCATTGACTAAACAGCGGCGCATTACTGTTTTCGTGTATTAATATACTCCTTGACAGCTTATGTACTCCTGATGGGTCAGGCTTAAGTGAGATTCGAAAACGCCATTTCAAGCAGTTCCTTACTTGTTGTGGTGTTTCGTTATTGAATAAAAAATTTGAATAACTCAATTTTCTATAAACTTAGAAAGTTGAATTTTGATACGTAGTAAGGTTTCTCCTAAGGCAATATGTATAGTAAATTTTATTAAAGCAGATTTGTTATTTTCGCAGAAAACTCAAATTTTCCCCGGAATACCTCGTCCGATTTTCCTGGCCAACGAACTCATCCAAGCCATTAATAAAAGAAAGGTACTTGCCGAGTTTCATTGAAATAGGTTAATTATTTTTTGAGTTATCAGACGGATACCTATATATATATATATATATATATATATATATATATATATATATATATATATATATATATATATATATATATATATATATATATATATACATTTAAAAATTGAAACTGACCCCGGATATGGGTTCTAGGGGTCCTAAATCGCGCTCATTTAAAAAAAATTTTGCAAAGTCTCACCATCGATACCTCTCTATTAGTGCATTTTTTTAAATAAAAATTCACTAAAAGGTAAAGTTGCATTTGAAAAACGAATTTAACCTACCCCTTTGAAAGGGCTTAACTGCGACTGAAGAGGTTTTTCAGGCTCCTAAAATTTTCCACAATTTTAAATAAACATAATTTATTTGTCAATTTGCCGTATTATTAATACACTTCTAACTGTATCAAGTATTCGAGACGCTATTTAAAATTCAACAACAGTTTGCTGATAATCCGTTTGACGTTGCGTAACCTAAAGACAATGTTGTTTATCTGGCAAGTCTGGCACAGAATCAATTATTCCAAACACTGAGTCACTTCAGGGTATTTACCGACTTCCTCACAGATATTCAAATCTAATACGATCTATCACCTGTCATTGCCATAGGCAATGATCCCTCTTATGTTCTAGGACCCGTTATAAGCCAATTGATAACAGTGTATTCCACCCATTGTCGCAATTGTGTTCGTTTTCCCATTAGCCGAATTACTGGGTCCTGTGAGGATGTTAATACCCGGAAACTATGACGTCTAAAACATACAGCTAATTTATTAGTAATAAGTGACTACCTTTATTGTCTCCTATCTAATATTCTCCGGTTCTTACTTGCATTATCGAAATGGCTTTGAATAATTTTGATTTACGGGGCTGCTGTTTGAATTTGAAAGCGTGTCGGGGTCCTTTAGTAGATATATTTTTAATCGTTTTAAGCCTAACATGTCTTGTGTGGATTGACATTTACTGGTCAGAGAGGCATTATTAATTTGAGTTAGGTAATGGAAATAGGAACGATAAAACATCCAGTCGAAAAAAATCCTTGTCAAGTTGAAATTGCTTCTATGACTAAAATGTTTGGCTAGACGTTCAGAAATATAAAATTTAAATGTAGAGTATTCTCTCATTTATAAGTACAATTTGGAGAACCCAATTCATCACAATACAGTTTTTAGACTTACGATAGTTTCGCTAACAAAGTTAGCGTCACCAGAGTGATGAACAAACTGTTTATTCATACCTCTGATGACGCTAACACCGTTAGCGAAACGATCGTGAGGGCTTAAAACTGTATTGTGATGAATTGGGTTCTCCAAATTGTACTTATCAGTGCTCATCAAACGTTCAAATCTTCACTAATTCTCTTATTCAACTATGAGCGTCGATATTAAAGTTTATAATGACAAGTTATAGGGTGTTTAAGATAACATGCCCTATCACTTTTTATAGAACTGCGAGAGATGGATGAAAATATTACATATAAACGTTGTTTATATTTACGCAGTCGCTTATCTTATAATAATTGCATGTATACAGTGCGGTTCATCCTTCGATACCGCAATCACCTTTGCTACTGTAAATATAACAGCCTGTATATTACTACATGTTTGATATCCATTTAAAATTTTAGTACAAATTGTTGCCTATAGCCTTTCTCTTAGCGTTTCTCCTTGATGGAATAATACATAGGGCTCAAGTATGGGGACCACTGTGGCTAATATGTAAGACCGGTGGCCCCAATTCAAGAATATGGAAATTAAAAAGTCAGTGACAGTTCTGACATTATGAAGGGTGCTCCATTTTGCCGGAACCACTTTGAAATTTGGAACGATAATATAATAGCAAGGTCTGCATTTTTTGACATATCAATGACAGCTTTAGATGTCAAAGTGACAGCTGCGCGCGCTTTTGGAATATTTTTTTAAATGGAAATGGGGGTCGAGTGATACCTCATTTTGAAGGAATTTTTATGCTCAGAACATTCTCCAGTTTTAAAAACATTTGGTTCGGTATTTTTCAAATAAGAATCAATAATATCGGTTTCTACGTTATGACTACCCTTGTTTATAACACAATTTTTTTACCTATTAGATGTCATTATTGATTGTTCCTGTTTCGCCAGTAAAGTACACATAGATTATTGTAAATTATTTATGTTTCAAAATAAAACACAATTTAACAGTAAACAAATAACAACTAATTAACCCTAATTGGGAAAATTGAAAAACAACTCAAATAAAATCTAAAGGCACAAACTGTTGATGTGCTTACTTCAACAGATGTTGAAAATGACCACCATGGACCTACTGACAAATAAATATTCTACGGGTAAATTCTTCTCTGACATTATGAAGCGTCTGTGGCGTTATTCTTGAACAAACATCTGTAATTCGTTGTCTAAGTTCATCTAGGGAGCCGTTTTATAAACCTCAGATTTAACATATCCCCAAAGAAAAAAATCTAGAGACGTGAGGTCTGGGGATCGAGCTGGCAATTCCGTAGGACCTCGACGACCAATCCACCTATTTTCATAACTCTCATCCAGGTAATTTCTGACTTGTCTAAAATAGTGAGGTGGGCCTCCGTCTTGTTGAAATATAACCTCTTGAATTTCATTTGGGTTTTGGGCAACAACATCATCAGTGTGTGGAGTAATTGTATTTTGCAACATATCCAGATATCTGGGGCCATTAAGTCTTTCTTCCTCAAAAATGGGACCTATTATGTGATTACCCAAAATGCCCGCCCAAACATTTATTTTCTGGGGGAACTGTGTGTGTCCCTCCCGGAAAACATGAGGGTTTTCGTCACTCCAGTACCTACAGTTTTGGGTATTAACTTTCCCATGTAAAAAAAGTACTCTCGTCACTGAAACATATATTCCGCAAGTAGTTATGATTCCCTACGATTCTTCCTGACATAATTTCGCAAAATTCGAGTCGTCTATCAGGATCGTCTTCTGTTATTTTGTGTATAATTTTCATTTTATATGGGTGAAACTTATGGCTTTTCAAAATTCTTTTAACAGAAGTACGCGAAATATTACATTCCTCAGCAACGTGCTTCGTTGGCTATTGGGGATTCACAATCATTTCAGCTAAGACCTGGACTTTTACATCTTCCACAATTTTAGGCGTCCCAGACCTTGGAGCGTCTTTCACCGTACCCATTTCTTGAAATTTTGAAATTAGTTTTCGTAAAAATATTCTGCATATTTGGCGTTCCGGATAGCGTACATTGAACATACGAACAGCATCATGGTAATTTCGCTTAGCTTCGCCAAAAATGATAACTGCTTCAAATTTATCTTGTAAAGAACGGGCCATTTAAAAAAATTTCGAACTAATACTTTCTGTCAACACCAAATCGAGATATTAAAAAAAAACAATATGACAGGAACAATCAATAATGACATGTAATAGGTAGAGAAGTGTAGAAAATGGAGAAGCCACAGATGAACTAAATAGTCTCTGTGGTTCTCCAAACAACATGCAAATGTGTGGATAATTTGCTACTGATTAATAGTAGTAATCTTTTTTAGGAAAAGTGTTATAAACAAGGGTAGTCATAACGCAGAAACCGATATTATTGATTCTTATTTGGAAAATACTGAACCAAATGTTTTTAAAACTGGATAATGTTCTGATCATAAAAAGATTTTCAAACTGAGGTACCACTCGACCCCCATTTCCATTAAAAAAAAATATTCCAAAAGCGCGCGCAGCTGTCACCTTGACATCTAAAGCTGTCATTTATATGTCAAAAAATGCAGACCTTGCTCATATATTATCATTCCAAATTTCATCACAATATACTGGACGGTTCAGAAATAAGACGGACGGACTTTAGGTCCTCACTGTATACATATATATATATATATATATATATATATATATATATATATATATATATATATATATATATATATATATATATACAAACATACAGGTGTCCCAATAGTGTGCTTGCCACTTGTGTTTATCCTGTCAGTTTTACTCCTTGGCTTGTACTGTTTTCTGCAATTGACTTTAAATGTTTAATTTTCAAATAATAGACTTTTTGCATTTGTGTAGCTTTCAAGGCTTGTTAGTTTACTCAGATGTTTTAGTGTAATTCAATTTTCGACTGCATGTTTTAGTCTTAGCATACTTTTTAGCTTATGGTGCTGTAACTGTTTGTGTTTTATTGTAACTCTCTTAGTTTTAGCTTGACTATTAATTAGCCGTTTACTGCGTGACTTATGATTTTAACCTTTGACGTTTTTTCGTAGAGATTATCATACCACCTTTACGCTCTAACCTGCACAATTGCCTACCAGAGAAGCTAACGTTTTTCTGACAGACCTTTTTTGTTATGAACCTAGATTTATCCCCTGAAGATGACCTCTTAGAATGTCGAAACGCGTCGGGAAGTATTTTTTAAATAAGTTTGTTGTCTGAAGAGAAGCCTTTCGTTCAATGTTTAGTTATAGCGCGCTTGATGCGTTTTTTTTTGTGTGTTCTAGTTCACCATATAGCACGATTGCAAAGTTTCAAAAAAATCAACCAAAATTAATAATGAAACATATCCGATTCACAGAATCAAAAGTAATATGCAAAACAAGTTTCGACCACGGAGAAGCACTATGCAAGCAAGAGCACGAACCAAAATAATTCTATGTTCGTCTTATTGCAGGTTTGGCAGAAGACCTGAATCGAGATAAATATTGCACCAGGTTCGTCATTGTTACACGTATTTTATGTGCACTAGTGAACAATACATGAATGTGCCCTTTGTGTATATACGAGAGCGGGTATGACAGAGCTGGAATATTCGCAAACCCTGAAATTGCTGTTTTATTGTAAAGATATGCAACAAGATGAGATGCTATTTGCTCATTCAACATCCGTCTACTTACCATAGCTAATTGCTGGTTTGGATTGAAACAGGAAGCTGGAAACTTTTGTGTTAGTGTTTGAATATTGTTACGTTCACTTACTAAGTATGCAGAATATAAAAACCGGACGCAGCAAGTGCGTGTTGGTAGTGAATTTTCATAGAAATGATCTGGCACAAAATATTTTATATAACTTTTTTTGCTTGTAATATAGAAATGTAAGTTTTAGTGCATAGTTTACCTTTTATACACTAAACCTACCTACTAAATTTGGTTATCATAGCTTTTTTATTTTTTGAGATAATTTTTTTTTTCGAATGAAAACTCAAAATTTTCCCGGAAAACCTCGTCCGATTTTCCTGACCAGCGAAATTGTTCAAGCCATTTAGAAAGGGAAGGTTCATGCCAAATTGTATCCAAATTGGCACATTAGTTTTTGAGTTATCGGTGTGATACCTATATATATATATATATATATATATATATATATATATATATATATATATATATATATATATATATATATATATATATATATATCTTTTGGAATGTTGCACTACACTGTAATCACTTTTAAATATACACTTTATTTGTTTGCTGTACTTTTTATGACTTTTTATTGGTTTACTTGGACTATATATATATATATATATATATATATATATATATATATATATATATATATATATATATATATATGTATGTATGTATATAAATGCAAACGAGCCTTGGATGTGGGTTCTAAATTACCTAATTTGCTCTCATCTCAAAAAAAAAATCCAAAAGTTTTATCACCGTTATCTTCTTGATGAAAATTCACGAAAAGCAGAATTGCATGAAGACATTTATAAAATTGCATCATTTATTTTAGTGTACCGATGAGTAAATAGATTATATTTTATACTTTAACACAGTTTTTAGTAAATTTTTATTTTAAACATTTTTTGATAAAACTCGGCAAGTGCCTTTCTTTTATTAATAGCTTGGATGAGTTCGTTATCCAGAAAAATCGGACACGGTTTTCCGGGAAAATTTTGAGTTTTCTTTCGAAAAAAATCTTTTCTCCGAAAATTACAAAGATATTTAGATAAAATTTGGTGTACATATTGCTTTGGGAAAGACCTAACTATGTGCCAAAATTCAGCTTTCTAGGGTTACAGAAAATTGAGCTATTCAAATTTGAAACATTTATATTTAATATCACCGCCTTTGATTGTCAATAGCTTATATGAGATCTAGTATGGCGTTGTCGTGGTAACGGAACATTTGATATTATTGCGCAGGTCTGTTAGACGCTGTAACTGATGTCGTATGATATTGGTATGAGATTATTTATATGTTTATTTGTTTGAGTCGACGAATTATTTGTGTCATTTGGGAAATTTTTTATATACAAGTGCAAATTATTCCTTTATTAATGTTAGTGGGTAGATTAAACAGTATTTGTTATGTTTTATCAACACATATAAAGCATCGAAGTTTTACAAAAGGGCTGATATGCAACAGGTTAGTTCTTACTCTCTAATGCTTTGGCGGTAGTATTAGTTAAGTTTATGGTTTAACGGTCCATAATTTTTAGCTAATTTTCGTACAAAAAATTCGTCAATGAGGAGACCGCGACTTTAGAATTTTAAAGATTTCTTCAAATGAGCGCAAACTAAGCCCCCTGGAATCCATATCCGGGTTTACGTTCATTTTTGATCTGCTTACATATATATAGGGTGACGTGTTTCTACGGTAAAGCTGAATATAGTTATTATTATACAAGAGACGAGAAAAAATTGTATAAGTTAATTATAGGGTGTCTTGAGCTGCATCTTATAAAATTATTTTGACAATCACCGGCTGGCCCACAAGTCGATCGTTGGTGATCCCTACAATTTTTTTCGAACAGCCTTATTTTATTGCATTTTTTATCGAAATATGTTTGTAAGAAAAAAATCAAGACGCAGTAAGTGCGTTTTGGTAGCAAATTTTCATTAAATGCTTCAAATTTCGATAACTCAATTATTAACTTAAGATTTGTTGGTTAGAAAACCAACGTTTACGGTATATTGTCGGAAAATTTTTGTACATTTTCAAACAATAAGTTATTTTGATAAAATATGGCACATTGTTTCTACTATATATATTGATGACTGCTTGCATTAAAAAGCTATATTTGATATTCAAAGCATTTTTATAAAAATTCACTGCCATAACGCACTTGCTGCGTCCAGAGTTTTTATTATTGATAATATCTTGTTCATACTTGACTGTCCATGGAATAATTAAATCTATTTACATTTAAACACTGTTATGATTATCTCCAGGGTTGACTTAAATATACCGAGACAGGGATGGTTGTCCATGCAAGACTACAAATTTTATATCTATTTAAATAGAGCATCCAGGATCCCATCTTCTCCTAATGTTTTAGTTCAGGTCAGCCATCTTGACCGCCATCTTGCATTACGTCATCTTAGGTTAGATCTTTTATTTCTTTTTCTCTTTCTTTCTCTATCTATTGTTCCGCTACGCTAACGTCACCTTCTTATCTCCATGCCAACAGATACCATCTTGGTGGTCATTTTGGATTGCGTCATCTCAGGTTAGACGTTTTGTGTATCTCTATCCTTTGACTATATATCAGAGAATAGACTCGGCACACAGCCGAATTGTTTGAAGCCAACATTCAAGGGACTCTATGTTTACATCGGTCCTCTGCCATGATTGGGTGGTGGATCAAGCGTTGCCGCTATGTAATAATTCATCCTTAAATCGCCGAATATGATGACAAGTTGAGAATGATAAATTTATTACTTTTATAATACTTAAGTCATTACACTTACATTAGGGCTTATTTATGAATGTAAACATTTACTAACGTTATATTCCTTGGTTTCTCCCTTCTTTATGTAAATATAACCAGAACATTCAATTTAAAATATTTATCTTGCTTAATGTGAAGTATCTAGATTTGTATTAATCCACAGTTTTGGCTTGTATTTGTCTGTGAATAGTGTGCAAGTACACTGAGAGTTTATTTTTATGTGTTACCTTGATTTGCAATAAAGGTTTTGAGTTTTGTTTTTGCAAAATGATGAAAAAGTATATTGCTTGTAGAAGATTACTTGGGGATCTGGCAACGGTGTGTCTGCATGCATAAGTACATTGCTGTTTGCGATTTTCAGTGGCGGCACGTCAGTTTGGCACTATTTTTAGGTTTCCATCTACTAAAGAAAGGAGAAAAACATGGTGCGCTGCCTTAAATATAAAATCGGATACGCTGCCGAAATACTCTTATTTATGTTCACAGCATTTTGATGGAGACTTTTATTATTTACCCAAGTGGAAGAAAGGTATTAAAAACGCAGCGTCTCCATCAGTTTTAAGTTCTCCAGTGCCTTCTACTTCTGGCATGAAAGCCCTTGCTCATGCAGAAAGTAGGTAAAGAATTCTTTCTTCCGATTTTGTAAACCTTTATTATTGTTAAAATTAATAAATTATCCGATAAAAATTACAGTCATAGTGTTGAAGAAAATAGAGATAAATCATCGTCATCATCAACTCTCACTGCCTTGAAACTATCATGTTCCAGGTGCGGCACTTGGCTGCCCTCCTGAATTAACACCAAAAGCTAACATTACTCCAGGTCAAAAGTAAGTTAATATGCCTTGACTTAGAATTGAGGGAAAAATACTAGAAACCATTTTTAAAAATTATACTCTGTTCACTGAAAACTTACCAAATATCGTCAATTTTTTTTTAGGAAAAAACTTCGTTATTTTGTAGATATTTCCAGTTTATAAGGTTCCCCAAAAACATCTTTAAAAAATAGTTTATTGCTAAACGAGTAATAAAAAAACAAAACAGGAAAATAAATATATTGCGCCAACAGAAAAGACGTCTTAAGAGTTTTTCACGAGAAATCGCTGACTGAGCATTTTAAAAGTCTTATTTCTTTTACGGAAAATACAGAAACATCCCAGAACGTCTTACTTTTGAGTTTTATTGAATTTATATCATTGCTTGTAATATTTTAGGCCTCTTTACCCACACAAATAGACCTGATTAAACAGCTTTTGAAAGGTTCACAACGGAACTATTCACCAGACGTAAGGTCGTTTGCTATTACTCTAAATTTTTTATCAAACAAAGCTTATAATTACGTTCGAGAAAAATTTATGAAATTTTTGCCACATCCTCGAACCATTTCTAAATTGTTCCTGGATTCTGAAAAGAAGCATTAGCGGTTTTAGATTCAAAAAGAAGAGAGGCAGCTGAGAAAGGTCGCAAAATATTTTGTACCCTAGTTGTCGACGAGATGTTCATAGACATTAAGTTGAGTGGACAGGAAAACAGTTTTGTGATAACGTAGATATTGGCGTGGATGTGAATAATTCAAACGAGCTTCCAGAGGCCAAATAAGTTTTGCTTTTCTTGTTAGTTGCCTTAAATGGCCACTGGAAAGTTCAAGTGGGTTATTTCTTGCTAGCTGGCATCTCTCGTGAAGAAAAAGCAAGCCTATTAAATCAGGCTTTAAGTTTTACCCACCAGGCAAGAATAGTTGTTACTTCGATAACTTTTGATGGAGCAGCTGCAAATACAAGCATGGGTAAATGTTTGAGAGCAATTTAGATACATTTATTCAAGAAGGTTTAAAGGCTTATTTGCCCCATCCTGTAACCCATGAAAATGTATATATTTTCCTAGATGCTTGCCACATGATGAAATCAATAAGAAATTGTCCGGCAAGTTGTAGATCTATAAAACATGGCAGCAGACAAATCAGGTGGTCATTTCTAGAATAACTGGTAGAGCTGCAAGATATTGAAGTTTTTTTTTTAATATTCTTCTTGAATTTTTGTTGAAAACACTTTTTACTGAATTTTCATAGAAAAAATCGCTTGTGACGAGATCACAACATTGCAACATTGAGACTTTCAAATATTTTAATAGAGAAATAATTTTAAAAAAAATTCACTACTATAACGCACTTGCTGCGTCCAGACTTTTTAGTCAATAATATACTTAAATAATGTAAAGGAAGTTAAACATCTTTTAAATTTTATTTTATTATTTTAATCGTATTTATGAAAATTTGAATCCTAATTCTCGAGACGCCTATGGTGTCGGGGACCGCATAAACAAACCTTTTCGTCAATGTTGGTTTTAAACATTACAACGCATCGCATTGGGTAATGCCTGGTCTATCCGTAGGTAGATAGTCAAAGTCTCTATCCAACCCGCCATCTAGTTTCATCACTATGACGTCACACGCATGCGCAGTAGCAGTGTGGTGGCCCCAGAAGCTATCTACTCTATCTATTCATCCCCGATATTAAAAACATGGAATAGTTTTAGATCCACAGATCTGAGTTCACATGAAACATTTTCAGATTTACTAGTTAAACTCGCAGTCTAGTTACGCAAACAAACTCGACCTTCTTCATTGGACCTAACAGTTTCCGTAAAAATAAAGTAATTTAATTTGTAACTGAAACTATCAATACCAAACAAACGATAAAAAATATTATTGATGGTTCAGCGTTGATAGCTGTAACAAAAAATAATCCGTAACTTAAATAATGCAGGCGTAGCAACATTTTATTAAAGGATTGAAATATAGCGCCATTGTCCGTTTCGTATTTACAAGAGCCGCTCTCAAACACAAGTATAATCCGGCATTAAACTTTGCATTTTTCATTTGTGCTGAATTCTCTGGGTATCAAAGTGTAAACCGTTCTGAAAATAATTTCAGCGTCCTTAATTGCTTTGTAGCTAACGCGCTTAACGGAAGGTGTGAAAAGAAGAAAAAATGCTACATTTTTAACGATTTCGTTTTACGTATAACTTCTATTTCAGTTTTGACAGAGTTTAGAAATTTGTTTTTCTCTCTTACAGTCACTTGCCACTGTTTTCAGTTTTGCACATACGTTATATTTTAACTGTTTTTTTTTGTGTGGATATTTTAGGTGAAATAAACTTTACTTAACAAATGAGAAAACTATACCTCAACATCTATAAATAGGCTTTATACAGGAGCGCAAGGATAGATGCATTCTGACCATGATTAGAAACGCATACCGGTTTTGCTTTCATTAGAGCTCGTCAGTGCGCTATACTTATCACAGGCAGAATACATCTAAAGTAATGCGGCTAATAACTTAGTCACCTAAGCAAAAAAAGCGTTTTCCTTCGGAATGAGAGACAATAAGCTGGAAAATCGTATACACCTTCATCTTGGCGTTCTAAAAGTTGTGTCAAACGTCTCATAAAATCTCGTGTCTGAGTCGTATGTTATTCAAGGTCAAAGGTCATAAAAATCGTTTTTTCGCGATTATCTGAGTTTCTATTGCTGCAATTATTTATTATAAAAATTGTAGAACATAAATTTGCAACAGAATTTGCTTCAAACATTTTTTCGTCGACCGTTGTGTGATAGAGGGCGGAAAGCGCGCAGCGTTTAGCCATACATACTGTAATGCAAGGTCAACTGTGAATCTCGGTGAATAATACCTTGTATAAAGTTATTAATTATTACAATGTCGTTAACAATGAATAATTTGTATTATTTATTAGTTAATACATTGTAGTTAATAATAATGTACATATATCTAATATATTTCTCTCCTTTCAGTCGTCTCTAAAGTGATGAAAAAGTATATAAATACCGAATTACTAGAATTTCTTGAAAACCACAGTCTAATCCACGACAGTCAGTATGGATTCCGTCAGCGCAGATCGACTGCCGACCTCCTTTTCTTTGTCACCCATTCTTGGAATATCCAAAGCATTCGACCAGGTCTGGCACGCAGCGCTGCTTAATAAACTTCCAACCTATGGCCTACCACAAAAACTTTGTACCTGGACAGAAAATTTCCTCTCCAACAGGAGCATTTTTGTTGTTCTGGATGGCCATTCCTCTAAACTGTATTCAATTAATGCAAAAGTTCTTTAAGGTTCAGCTTTAGCCCCTACTTTGTTTCTTCTCCACATCAATGACCTCCTCTCTAGCACATCCAACCCAGTTCACAGTTACGCGGACGACAGCACCCTCCACTCAAATATACAATATTCTAAGCCTGTCTCTTTAGCCCAATTAGATGAGGATCGCAGACTCATGGAGAGTTCTGTCTCCGTGGATCTCCAAAAAATATTAGACTGGGGAAGTAGAAATCTTGTACAATTCAACCCCACCAAATCTCAGTCTTGCTTTCTTTCTCATGAGAGATACACCAGCCCTAGGCCCATCACAATGAACAACCAAGGTATTCAAAGTAATGAGTCCTTTTCTCCTGTTGGCATTTCTGAGGATCGAAACCTTAATTGGCACCAACATGTCACATAAATTGCAGAAGCGGCTGCTAAGAAATTAGGTTTCCTCTTCCGGGCTCGCAAATACTTTTCACCAGCTAATCTTTATACCTTGTATACTTCACAAATAAGGCCAAACCTCGAATACTGCTCCCACATCTGGGGTGCAGCTGCCGCATCTACACTCGCTATTCTGTACTCCATTCAAAAGACAGCTATACGTCTCATCGGTGACCCTACCTTCACCCAAAGGCTGCCATTCCTTACCCACAGACGTGCCGTTGGTGACCTCTCTCTCTTTTTTAGATATCTGCACGGGCACTGCTCAGAGAAGCTTTCCTCCATAGTTCCCCCACCTGCTGCCCCCAACAGATCTACCAGGGGAACAGAGCGAATGCACCCTTTTACTGTCCAGGTCACCAGACATAGAACATCTTGCTATGCCCGCTCTTTTGTCCCGAGGACTTCCAAGTTGTGGAATTCCTGACCGGCATATGTTTTCCTTCTCCTCCGAACCTCCAAACCTTTAAGTCCAGAATTAACAAGTTGCCTCTTTCCTCCTTGTCAACACCCACGGTACGATAGTATTTAGGCTGTAAGCCCTCGTGGTGTGTTGCTGAAATTAAAAAAAAGTATATTCATTTAATTATACTTACCCACTTTGTGTAATTAAAAAATCATTAAATAAAATACTTATTGCATTGTATATCTTAATGTAATATTAATTGATTAAAAGTAGATTGTAAGTATAAAAATAATTAAGTATTTTGTCCTTAAAATGTGTAAACTCTTAAATACTTATTTTTTCTGTTGTAGTTATAACTGGGAAAGCGGGGCCCTATAATACGACCTTTTTCTATGAAGTATATACCTGAGAATGCGGAGAATTACTACAAAATTTTGCCAATTTCGACCAACTGGCTCAAGTTTTTCCACAAGAAAACTGCCTTATACAACAAATATATCTGAGGACAATATTAATCATCTTCGATTTCCTCAGTTCGCTAAATCTGCAAAGCGCCATAAACCTGTCCAGTTGTCGAATCTCCCACCGACAAGTGCAGAGCCTATCAGCATATAAATCGTGTCTATTACTAAGTTCAAAAATGGTTAGGGCATGATTTAGAACCCCAGAAATGAGATTGAGTGCTGCAAAATGAATTCCTGGAGCCAATGACAATAATATTACCACTAGCTCCAAGTGAGTTACGTACTACTATATTTTGTAATTGTAAGAATGGATGTGGTCCACGCTGCGGGTGCAGAAAATCGGGGTTGCAGTGTACCTTAGCTTGTGATCAGTGTAATGCGCAAGTTTGCCTCAGGGCTGTTTAATTTTATAGCAACCCCGAGGAAGAAAGTGCGTTTAACCCGAAAATTCTGGAAGGGCTGGAAAGATGACGAAAATGAAGAAGAAGAAAATTATTTTGTTTTGTTTTTAATTTATTAAAGATATTAATTTTTCATTTCACTTCAATTTAAATTGGAAGAAATATACAGCTGCTGAATAAAGATAAAATTAAAATATGTTTACTCGTTTTCTTTTTACTTAAAATCTACTTTCAATAAATTAATATAAAAGTCTGGACGCAGCAACTGCGTTATGGAAGTGAATTTTCATAAAAATGCTTTTAATAGCAGTTGCGAGCGAGCGTCAATCTGATTACCCGTATAGCCTATGTAGTAGAAACAATGTACTATATTTTATCAAAATTACTTATTGTTTGAAAATGTAAAAAAAATTTCCGCAAATAAACTTAAATGTTGGTTTCCTAGCCAACAAACCTTACGTTAATAGTAAATTGAGTTATTGAAATTTGAAGGATTTTATGAAAATTCGCTACCAAAACGCACTAACTGCCGCTAGATTTTAATCTTACAAACATGCATCATATTTCGATAAAAAATGCAAAAATGCATTAACGAATTTGTTCTACGAAATTTAGCTAATAATTATAGACCGTTAAACCATAAACTTGACTAAACCTCCAGTCAAAGCATCAGAGAAAGGGTCTATTTGAAATGAATTTTCTGTAAACATTTTAGTAAAATGAAGGGGAATCACGGCTGAAGCTGAAACTTAAGGGTTCGCAGAACACTCTTCCTGCAATGTTTTCTTTTTATAATTTGTATTTGTTTCACGTTCCTTGCCTAAACATTGCCAATTTTGACGTTTCAAACCGCGACTTTGACGTTTGAGAGAAACTCCAATTTTTTTTTTCTTTAACTGTCCATAACTTTTTTATCTTTAAATAAAAACCTAAATTTAGGCACATTGTTCACCTTTTGTAATACAAACACGCATACCAATTTTGGCTGCCCTTACTTTGTTATTTCCGGAGATATAATTTTTTTTAGGAAGGAAACACAACATTTTGCGGGAAACCCTGGGACGATTTTACTGGCTAACAAACTTGTGCAAGCCGCTTGCAAAAGGAATTTACTCACCAAATTTGATCAAGATCGGCCCAGTATTTTTTTAGTTATCGGTGTGATATATATATATATATACATATATATATATATATATATATATATATATATATATATATATATATATATATATATATATATATATATATATATATATATATATATATATATATATATATATATATATATATATATATATATATATATATATATTATATATATATATATATATATATATATATATATATATATATATATATATATATATATATATATATATATATATATATATATATATATATATATATATATATATATATATATATATATATATATATATATATATATATATATATATATATATATATATATATATATATATATATATATATATATATATATATATATATATATATATATATATATATATATATATATATATATATATATATATATATATATATATATATATATATATATATATATATATATATATATATATATATATATATATATATATATATATATATATATATATATAATATATATATATATATATATATATATATATATATATATATATATATATATATATATATATATATATATATATATATATATATATATATATATATAATATATATATATATATATATATATATATATATATATATATATATATATATACCTATATATATATATATATATATATATATATAAAATATTATATATATATATAATATATATATAAGAATAAATCAATTTACAAAGAAAACGACTTTAAAAGGACAGCAGCTCCTTAATCAACAATATTTATATTTTTTTAAATACGGCACTAATTGTCGAGACCTACAGCTATCGCTTATAATTTAGGTAGAGAAATAATACTAGTAGCAACGTAATTTTAAAGAATTATATATATATATATATATATATATATATATATATATATATATATATATATATATATATATATATAGATATATAATGATCGACTTTTAACTGGCCTTTACTTGACTTCTTTTTATTTTATTTAAAACAACTTTAAATGTGATGCAAAAAATGTTGATGCATTCACTTAACTTAAAACAGCAAATCATCTGCCAATCATGGATTTCCAAATAAAAGTCCATTCATTAAATGGATATCGGTAATTTATAGATCAGGTTTCGCAACATAGCCCGATAACCTACGCATCTCGAGAGCTGAACATTGGATTAAAACTGGGAAGACAAACTTGAACTGCACCCAGATCAAAGGAGAGCAAGCCAGACTTAGAGTGAAATCAGACGTAGAGATTTGAGTGGACTGAGGCTGACACTTATAATGCCACAGACAGTGATATTGATACTAACACGGATACTAAAAACCCGTGCAGTGCAATGAAAAAAATCTCTTGAAAATTGTGCAATTTATTTAAAAGAAATAACTTTATCTGACCATTTTGTCCAAATAAGGTCTAAATACAAACTAATTAACTTTAGTGAGGCATCGTTATTCAACAATCTTACACAAATAGTTATTGTACTTGGCATATGGTGCATATTACGGAGATATCGAACTTGTTCGGCGCTCGTTAGGAAAATTCTGTCGAGTGTCTACACACACATCTGTTTAATACCATCTTTCCTTTGTCCATTGACAAAGTTCTCCGCTGCATATTCCCGCTTTCTGATTGACTAGGGCCTGCCAAAGGATGCGTATTGCGATGGAAAGTTTTCAAGACGGTTGAAACTACAAAGATGTCCCTGTTCGGAGAATTGTATTTTAAGAAGCAAAACATTATTTTTTCTTAACCCGATGCTCAAGTGTATAATACCATCTTTCTTTGGCTGCTGACAAAGTTCTCCGCTGCATATTCCCGCTTTCTGATTGGCTAGGGCCCTTTAGAGGATGCGTATTGCGATGGAAAGTTTTCAAGACGGTTGAAACTACAAAGATGTCCCTGTTCGGAGAATTGTATTTTAAGAAGCAAAACATTATTTTTTCTTAACCCGATGCTCAAGTGTATAATACCATCTTTCTTTGGCTGCTGACAAAGTTCTCCGCTGCATATTCCCGCTTTCTGATTGGCTAGGGCCCGTCAGAGGATGCGTATTGCTATGGAAAGTTTTCAAGACGGTTGAAACTACAAAGATGTCCCTGTTCGGAGAATTGTATTTTAAGAAGCAAAACATTATTTTTTCTTAACCCGATGCTCAAGTGTATAATACCATCTTTCTTTGGCTGCTGACAAAGTTCTCCGCTGCATATTCCCGCTTTCTGATTGGCTAGGGCCCGTCAGAGGATGCGTATTGCGATGGAAAGTTTTCAAGACGGTTGAAACTACAAAGATGTCCCTGTTCGGAGAATTGTATTTTAAGAAGCAAAACATTATTTTTTCTTAACCCGATGCTCAAGTGTATAATACCATCTTTCTTTGGCTGCTGACAAAGTTCTCCGCTGCATATTCCCGCTTTCTGATTGGCTAGGGCCCGTCAGAGGATGCGTATTGCGATGGAAAGTTTTCAAGACGGTTGAAACTACAAAGATGTCCCAGTTCGGAGAATTGTATTTTAAGAGGCAAAACATTATTTTTTCTTAACCCGATGCTCAAGTGTATAATACCATCTTTCTTTGGCTGCTGACAAAGTTCTCCGCTGCATATTCCCGCTTTCTGATTGGCTAGTGCCCTTTAGAGGATGCGTATTGCTATGGAAAGTTTTCAAGACGGTTGAAACTACAAAGATGTCCCTGTTCGGAGAATTGTATTTTAAGAAGCAAAACATTATTTTTTCTTAACCCGATGCTCAAGTGTATAATACCATCTTTCTTTGGCTGCTGACAAAGTTCTCCGCTGCATATTCCCGCTTTCTGATTGGCTAGTGCCCTTTAGAGGATGCGTATTGCTATGGAAAGTTTTCAAGACGGTTGAAACTACAAAGATGTCCCTGTTCGGAGAATTGTATTTTAAGAAGCAAAACATTATTTTTTCTTAACCCGATGCTCAAGTGTATAATACCATCTTTCTTTGGCTGCTGACAAAGTTCTCCGCTGCATATTCCCGCTTTCTGATTGGCTAGGGCCCGTCAGAGGATGCGTATTGCGATGGAAAGTTTTCAAGACGGTTGAAACTACAAAGATGTCCCTGTTCGGAGAATTGTATTTTAAGAAGCAAAACATTATTTTTTCTTAACCCGATGCTCAAGTGTATAATACCATCTTTCTTTGGCTGCTGACAAAGTTCTCCGCTGCATATTCCCGCTTTCTGATTGGCTAGGGCCCGTCAGAGGATGCGTATTGCGATGGAAAGTTTTCAAGACGGTTGAAACTACAAAGATGTCCCTGTTCGGAGAATTGTATTTTAAGAAGCAAAACATTATTTTTTCTTAACCCGATGCTCAAGTGTATAATACCATCTTTCTTTGGCTGCTGACAAAGTTCTCCGCTGCATATTCCCGCTTTCTGATTGGCTAGGGCCCGTAAGAGGATGCGTATTGCGATGGAAAGTTTTCAAGACGGTTGAAACTACAAAGATGTCCCTGTTCGGAGAATTGTATTTTAAGAGGCAGAACATAATTTTTTCTTAACCCGATGTTCAAGTGTATAATACCATCTTTCTTTGGCTGCTGACAAAGTTATCATCTGCATATTCCCGCTTTCTGATTGGCTAGGGCCCGTCAGAGGATGCGTATTGCGATGGAAAGTTTTAAAGACGGTTGAAACTACAAAGATGTTCCTGTTCGGAGAATTGTATTTTAAGAGGCAAAACATTATTTTTTCTTAACCTGATGCTCAAGTGTATAATACCATCTTTCTTTGGCTGCTGAAAAGTTCTCCGCTGCATATTCCCGCTTTCTGATTGGCTAGGGCCCGACAGAGGATGCGTATTTCGATGGAAAGTTTTCAAGACGGTTAAAACTACAAAGATGTCCCTGTTCGGAAATTGTATTTTAAGAGGCAAAACATTATTTTCTCTTAAGCCGATGCTCAAGTATACACATAAAAACTGAGTCCGTCAAGACCAACGTGCCCTTCAACGTTCGAACCAACGGATGAATGTATTCCTTGTATGAAACTGTTATTACGCAGAGATAAATCAATGGCGCCTTTAATTTTTATATTCCAAGAAAATAAACTGACACTATATGTCCTTAACAGGACTCTGTGTGAAATATTTTCGTAGGTAGACCGTTTAATGTTTGCTTTATAATGTCCCTTTTTAAGATCTCGTTCACTAGGCTAGGAAGTGTTTTACCATTTTAGCGAATTTTCACACTTTTTACTTGAAATACTTAAACAATTATTCAGATCCTTCGAATGCAAGCCTACTTATTGTAGCTTAGAGCGATATACATTATTTGAAACTGCCCAACCAACACGGAACAAACTGGCCATAAATGCAGAAGTATTTTGACAATATGGTCTGAACATTGAACAACCGTATAACATCAAAAGAAAGACAGTTATATACAAAAAAGGAGCATAGCAAATCGACACCCTGTATATTGTATATACTACCAAACATCCCCACTAGCAATTTGATGTTTTATTGTAGTCATAAGAACGTTTATAAAACAGTTTTTATAAAACATGACTGTTCCTATAAACGTTTTGGTAACGTTTATACAACGCTTATAAACGCAAAATGGGCGCAGGTTTATACAACACTTCAGTTCCTTAGTTTATTTTATAAGGGATGTGTAAGGTGTTATAGAATAGTTTTAGAAATGTTTACCGAGCTGTAAAAGAATATGATATACGATAATTATAAAACAGTTTTATAAGGAACAATAATAAAACTAAAAATCATTTACCGTGGTGCCAGTTATAGAGCCTTAATAGTTACTAAAAATTATGTTTTATTAGAATTTCTTTATAGTTAACTTTGCAACTTTTTGTTGCATACTGTAATACCTATAAGAGTGATATGTATTTTAAATGTTTTTGTTACAACTATTTTATCATAAAATTGTTCTCTAATATTATGAAAGTAATATAAGTACTAAAGTATGATGGCGTAAGATATAATGTTAGTACGGTGTGAAAGTTAAACTCAAAAAATCTCCTTTTGACTACCAGCAAGATGTATTTCAACTGCGAAGAAAATTTTTCTTTGTAAAATATGCTACATATTCGATAAATTTTGAAGGACCCTCGAAATAATGAATATTTCTTTAATTTGTAAAAATCAACTCGAAATTAAATTTTTCGTTTTTTTTATTTTATTGACCTAAACGCATTCTGTTACACATTTCGCATGTTTTATATTCATAATATAATGTGAAAATTGTCAGGTCACAAAGAATTCTATATTTATTAATTGATTTTTTTTTCGTTCAAGATGACTACCAAAAGATACAGGAATTGCATAAAAACATGGCGTCTGCTTTATAAATCACTTTTATCACGACTGCAACCATTACAGAACTAATTTATCTCTTAAGACACTGCTACAAAACAGACGATATATTAAAACCTGTAATATGAACAGAGGCGTATTTAAACAAAAATAAAGTAGGCTTGGCATTGACTTTTATTGTCAATTTTAAAGTTTGGCTTTTACAATAAAAGTAGACTAGCGCCACTGATATTTGCAAGTATCTATGTATGCTTTACATTATTACTACATTTTTTTCTCCCCATTCCTACAAGGGATCAAAAAGTTTTAGGATTTTGTTATTTTAATTTTATTTTAATCCCCTGTAGTTAATAATAACAAAGCCAATTTATTCACTTTAATTAATTTTAAGTCAGAAAATAATTTTGGATCCTAATGCGTACACGTGCGTGTGTGAGGATGTGTATGTCTATGTAATATGTAATATGATGTGTATGTAATATCTCTACTTGTTGTATTATGATCACGGATAACTAACCATTAGCAACTATTTCTGGCTAAGTACGGTCCTGTGCCCCAATATTTGGGCAAAATGATGATCATATTGACAGTGTGGCTTCAGATGGCGCAGTAAGCAGATTGTTACACAAACAGCGCTTATAGAGCTTTAAAATAATATGTTTCCCATTGCTGCACTGAGAAAGACCTGCGCGTAGCTCTATAACACATATGGTGTACTTAATTGTTCTATAAAAGCATTTTCGGCAACACTTACACATCAGTATAATGCTAAGCTCGCGTTAGCTGCGATATTTATGCAACATAAATGTAGTAGCAATATGTGACTTAACCTCAAACCCAAATTGTTGTTTGTTGTGCTGCTTACTATGTAAAACACTACTAACATGTTTATTAACAAATTTGCTACTTTCTAAAATATTTTTATATTTATCGACTTTCCTTCGAAAAGCACAACTTCTTTTTACCTGTTTCCATTTATTTATTGATTGCAAATTTGACATGTTTGGAAATTACACGATACAGAATACACAACTTGCCACGAAATAAAAAGTATATAACGGTGTTTCTTACAAAAGCTATAATATGTTTTATAAAGATCCCAGCGAACACACTTTTATACAAAGGAATAATTTTGTACTATAATTGTTTTCTAAGTGTTCTATTACAGTCGCGTTCCATCCAACAATAAAATAGTTTTTTAACACCTGCGTTCAAGTAGACTATTTGCAGCTATATTGTATCGTAGAAAATGTTAACAAAACTGTTTTATAATTGCTCACATAATCACTTTAAGAAAATATTTATAAATGTTTGCAAGTTGATATGTTTGGAATATCGTTGTTATAAAGCCATTACAGAACAATTTTGTTCTGTAAGCTAATGTATTCTATAACGATTGTTGTATAGACGTTTACAAAACAACGAAAAACGGAATCTCTAAAATGTTCTATAATTCTGCTCTAAGAACATTCTAACAAAAAACTTAAAGAAGCATTTTGCTGACCTTGTCAGTCTTAATAGAACAAAACTGATTTCAAAGAGCAGTATTATAACAGTAACATAACAAATTTGTATTATTATTTAAAAATTATAGAACATTTTTGTTAGTTGGAATACTTCTCTGTTTATGGTGCTTTAAGTAACTTTTAATTACATTTTTTTGGGCGTTATTTTAATTTAATTTTCAAGTACCATAAACGTATGTTATCAAGGGAAGACTTTATAAATTTGCTTCCATGTAAAACTCGCTCTTTGCTTAGTTACCAAAGTAACGTATCGCTTAACTTGCTTTTGCTAGTCGAAGCTGGATAATCTTATTCAGTTACTCTGAAAGGCATTCAGTCTAACACGTAATTGATGGAGGATCTAGTTCAATATTTCGTAGGCTGCCATGTCTTGAGATAATTGACTATCGGTGCTTACATATGTTCCTAGTGGGCAAATAACATCTGCAAAGCGACCCATAGTCAATCATCCAGTAGACACATGAGCCTGCCGAACAATTTATCAAGATTGGTTACCCTTCGTTAGTCGCACGGGATAATTCCTCAAATCTAGCGTTTTTCATCAAATCTTGCTCGAGACACAAGAACACGCAAATGTCGAGCTATCTCTTGAAGAAATCTTCTATATCGATTCAAATGAATGATGATTTAATATTAAAACCAATGAGACTAGGCTTCGCATTTATTCGTGAAATATTAACTGCTATTTGTTGAGACGATTGTGAAGAGTCCAAATCTTTTCGGTTGTCAGATTGGATTGATATATTATTTATTTTGCGTGGAAAATGTTTGCCAAAATGTATGCTGACGTATTTGATTGATTTGATTACTTGATGAAGTCATATGGATTTCGACGACTGGCATATTGACTGACAATAAAATTTATCTGTTTTTCCGACGATATTGTTTGCCTCTTTTTGAGGAATCACATGCAAATCATTCTGATGTCAGAATCGTAGTTTTTTATTTATATTTAAGTAAGTGGTGAGTTTTTTGTTTAGTTTTTATTGGCGGAATTTCATATAAAAATTTGTTAGTAGTTGTAATAAGATCACGACTTTCAAACTTTCAAAACAGTTTTTTCAATTAGCGTAAATTGGAAATCCCAACTCATATTAACGAGAGGCTTACATTAATATATATATATATATATATATATATATATATATATATATATATATATATATATATATATATATATATATATATATATATATATATATATATATATATATTCTGATAATGACTGGTAGTATTAGGGTTGTCAGTCCCACGTTTCGGGGACTAATTGTTATAGTAAGGTAAGCTGGGGTTGTTATATATATATATATATATATATATATATATATATATATATATATATATATATATATATATATATATATATATATATATATTGTAGTCCCACGATTAGGTGTCAATTGATATATTATTATATTGGTATGTTAAAATATATTGTTTGACTAATATTTGTAATATTTGATATGGTAACTAGTTTAAATTAGATGTATTGCTTTTTGTGATGTTAATTTCTAAGTGTATTTTATCTTGTAGGTTTTATCTACCTGTAATGTTGAGTGAATTATGCTGTAAAAAATGTTTATTAAATATCTGTGTATTTGACTTACACCCCGGTGTATCCAACGTCTTTTATTGCTGCATGTGACATAAACAAATTGATAGCATGGATATACTTACTCTTAAAACAGGGAGCTTATTTAGCTAGTGGGTTCAAGTCCTCAAAATTCTTACTATTTCAAAAGGACAATTAAAATTTTAAAACTCTGACTCTTTACTTTTCTTTGTTTACAAATCCGAAATATTTCCTTGTTTCCTTTTAAATTTTTTAAGATATTGCCCTTTCTGATTTTAGCTACTCCTCCCAAATAATTATATATGTATAAAAACAAAATAAAGCAAAAGTTTCAATTGATCACAAAACTTGACTGTTGATTAAAATTAAAACAGATAACAAAATTACTAATTACTACCTACTATTTTTAATTTGCTTTTCGTTTAAGGTTCACACCGATGTAACTTTTTTGTGATCAACTCTTTGATGCAGTTCTATACACAATTCCGGTGGTTTTGTCAATTGAATGTTTATGAAAGAATTATCTTTGTCTTCTAAGCGAAGTATGTATATATATATATATATATATATATATATATATATATATATATATATATATATATATATATATATTTGTTTAGGAAACACTCATTTTGTATGTGGTCTGGAAGGTCTTAGCTGCGTAGATTGGTCCTTTCACTATTATCACACTGAAGTTGTTACCCTTCAAAATCATTTTGTAAGGAGTCTCCTTTTTCTCCTCACTCTTTGACATACGGCAAAAAAAAATTCAATCCAATCAATTCTTTATCTAAAAATTTTAATCTGTTTACTTTATCCCAAAAATTCCAATCTGTGTTTTTTTAGTATCAATAAATTCCCATCTATTTATTATTTTTTTCCGTAACGACGGTATCTAGTCAAATTCTGTCATTTGGCCGCCTTTTAAAAATCTTTTTGTCAGACAAAACTTTGCCGATAAGCATCTTTCTCTTGATAGTCTCCCAGGATACATAATTTCTCATTGTTGGACTTTTTTTTTGAGAGTTTGTTAACCTATATTACAATTTCACTGTCAGTTTGACATTTGGTTCTTATCTGAACAGCTGACTTATCTCTAGGTTACATGACATTCTTAAAATTATCACACAAATGCTGACATCTTAATCTTAAAACTATTCATACATTTCTTACTGACCAACATATTTACATTCTCTTCGTTTAGAGTCTCTTTAATCTATTCGCACTGTCATATTATGTTTATGTAGTCCATTTTCTGTCCTTGATACAACTTTCACTTAATATTTTTAAAACTGGCAACAATAACACCTTAGACTATTTAAACAATTTCTCCAAATTACTTTACACTTGCCTTACCTTCTTTTAACCCATATACATGTCATATTTTGGGAATCAATTTTAATTTAGATTTTTATATCAGCTCTTACGATATGTCTGTAAAATGGTTATTATTTTCACTACCAAGACATTGTACACACCAAAGAAATAAGTTCTTGTTTGTGTTAGGCTTTGTATGGGCTGTTTTAAGAGGTATGTATATATATATATATATATATATATATATATATATATATATATATATATATATATATATATATATATATATATATATACATATTCCGATAATAAAAAACTTAAGGCAGTTTGACATTGAGTATGAAAATTAAAACCTAACTGAAAATTTAAGAATGGTGTATTTTCGATAGTCACAATGAAATGTTTATTTGTAACAAAACTAATTATACTTATTAGCTTCAATATGTAAACAATGACAGTAGCAAGTGTTACGGAATATGTACAATGAACTAAATAAGTAATTTTAAGAAAGTGTAAACAATATTTTAGGTTAAGTATTATATAAACAGTGAATTATAGATTTTAAACTTGGCGCTTATGAACACAGTTTTTTAATCACCTTTTAATCAAGCAGTAGTTTAATAACTCATAGACGTCCTACATACGTAACGATTTATCGTACTGCAGGTGGAACTGTATGTCGTAGAGAAAATCGTATGGGTTGCAGTACAACCATTTTCTGTACACACGATTCAATACATCGTACTGTAGCAGTTCAGATTATTGCAGTTATTACGATATAGTAATAGAAGCGGTAGAGTGAATAGTGCATTATTATCTCTTCAAGAACTTCAAAAAATTCGGGACGCAGCAAGTGCGTTATGGTAGTGAATTTTTATTAAATGCTTCAATTTTGAATAACTCAATTTTCTATAAACTTAGAAAGATTAATTTTGGTATGTAGTAAGGTCTTTCCTAAGGCAACATATACACCAAATTTCATTCAAATACCTTTGTAATTTTTGGAAAAAAAATTTCCGAAAGAAAAATCAAAATTTGAATAACTCAATTTTTTATACACTTAGAAAGTTGAATTTTGATACGTAGTAAGATCTCTCCCAGGGCAACATACCCTTTAAATTTCATCAAAACAGCTTTGTAATTTTCGGGGATTTTTTTTTCCGGAAAAGTCTTTCCGATTTTCCTGGCTAACGAACTCATCCAAGCCATTAATAAAAGAAAGACACTTGCCGAGTTTCATCGAAATCGGTTACTTAATTTTTCAGTTATCGGATGGATATTTGAAAAAATGTGTGCAAAGTCTCACCATCGATACCTGTCTATTACCGAAGTTTTTTAAATAAAAATTCACTAATATTTTGGTTAAAGGATAAGCAATTATTTTTTTGGAAAGCATTTTTAATCCTATAGTGTTGGAAGGGACCTGCTGAACTTAGTATGATATCTTGGGCAATACATAATACACAACATATAAAAACATTGTGTTCTTTCTTATAAGTGTTGCTTCATGTAATGTGTGTAATGCGATAAATCTTAAAACAAGGCAACATATTCACCAAATTTCATCAAAATAGCTATGTAATTTTCAGAGACAACCATTTTTTCCGAAAGGAAACTCAAAATTTTCTAGGGAAACCTTGTCCGATTTTCCTGGCTAACGAACTTATCTAAGCCATGATTAAACGAAAGATTCTTGCCGAGTTTAATCCTAATCAGTTATTAACTTTTTGAGTTATCGTAGTTATCGTGCGGATACATATATATATATATATATATATATATATATATATATATATATATATATATATATATATATATATATATATATATATATATATATATATATATATATAAACATATAAAAATTGTAACTAACCCCGGATATGGGTTCCCGGGGTCCTAGTTCGCACTCATTTGCAAAAATGTTTGCAAAGTCTCACCATGGATACCTCTCTATTAGCGAATTTTTTTAAATAAAAATTAACTAATAAAACAAATCAAACAGTATATCCCTCGTGCTTTAAGTAACCTTATTATGACAAGCAGATACACCATTTTAACGTTTTAAATAAAGTGGTTGAAGTATTTTACATAATATGTTGATAATTAATTAATTTATAGAATATAACATGATCATTTTCAAATACTCTCCTCGTATACAACACAATATTACTCATCAGTCAATAAATTCACTTTTTTCATTCTGCTTTATCAAAACTTCATTTAGTAAATTTTAATTTTACACTACAATAACGACTTGTTAATGCATTATCCAGAGCACACAGAAGCACAGAAACGAGACAAGGTTATGAGCAAAATATATAGTAGTAACAATGTGCCATATTTTATCAAAATAACTTATTGTTTGAAAATGTACAAAAGTTTTCCGACAATATACCTTAAACGTTGGTTTTCTAACCAACAAATCATAGGTTAATAGCAAACTGAGTTCTTGAAATTTGAAGCATTTAATGAAAATTTGCTACCAAAACGCACTTACTGCGTCTTTTTTTTTTCTTACAAACATATTTCGATAAAAAATGCAATAAAATAAGGTTGTTCGAAAAAAATTTTTAGGGATCACCAACGATCGACTTGTGGGCCAGTTGGTGATTGTCAAAATAATTTTATAAGATGCACCTCAAGACACCCTATAATTAACTTATACAATTTTTTCTCGTCTCTTGTATAATAATAATTATATTCAGCTTTACCGTAGAAACGCGTCACCCTGTATAATATCAGCACCTTTGTAAAACTTCGATCCTTTATATTTATTTATTTATTCAATATGCAAATACACAGTTTATAAACCATTTACCATATGTGTTGATAAAATATAACAAACACTGTTTAATCCACCCACTAACATTAATAAAGGAATAATTTGCACTTGTATATAAAAAGTTCCCAAATGACACAAATAATTCGTCCACTAAAACAAATAAAAAACAATATAAACGATCTCGTATCATACGGTAAATGTCAGTTACAGCGTCTAACAGACCTGCGCAATAATATAACGGCGTTACTGTTTTCGTGTATTAATATACTCCTTGACAGCTTATGTACCCCTGATGGGTCAGGCTTAAGTGAGATTCGAAAACGCCATTTCAAGCAGTTCCAATTTCTTAATTTGAATAACTGAATTTTCTATAAACTTAGAAAATTGAATTTTGGTACGTAGTAAGGTCTCTCCTAAGGCAATATATGTAGTCAATTTCATTAAAGCAGCTTTGTTACTTTCGGAGAAAAATTTTTTTTAAAAAGAAAACTCACAATTTTACCGGAAAAACTCGTCCGATTTTCCTGGCCAACGAACTCATCCAAGCCATTGATAAAAGAAAGGCACTTGCCGAGTTTCATTGAAATAGGTTAATTATCTTTTGAGTTATCAGACGGATATATATATATATATATATATATATATATATATATATATATATATAAACATATAAAAATTGAAACTGACCCCGGATATGGGTTCTAGGGGTCCTAAATCGCGCTCCTTTAAAAAAAAATTTGCAAAGTCTCACCATCGATACCTCACTATTAGTGAATTTTTTTAAATAAAAATTCACTAAAAGGAATGCTGTTGCGCTTTTAGCTGCAGTGTTGTTGATTGATAGAGATTGTTACGTGTATACTCGAAGGACCGTATATAAATTGTGCTTTGAGTTATAATAGGTTATTTGATAGATAGTTTCGTTGTTTGGGTTAATTAAATAACAACACCGTAGTTAATATTATGTACCAAATTACTTAAAATTAACGTAGGCTTATTTCCACTATTTCTAGCCACATGTAAGATCTCATTCCAGTTACTCTGATACTTACAAAAATATAGCGTTTTCAAAAAGTTTCCCCCGATTTTCCACTTGAAAAACTTGGGTATAAAGGCTGATTAACGAACTTCGTTTTCGCCCAAGCAAGATTTTTTGTTATCGCTCGGATACATACATACATACATAACTATATATATATATATATATATATATATATATATATATATATATATATATATATATATATATATATATACATGTGCGAAGAAATTTTTCCGAAAGCTTTTCATCGTGACCTCTCTATTAGCGATTTTTTCTTAATGAAAATTCGGTAAAAAAGTTCAATGTATGGTAAAATTACGCTCTGTGTATTATAGCTTTATATTTTTTTTCTAAGAAATCGTGAGAGGCATTCCTTAGGAAACTTAACAAAACCAGTAGGAGTCGCCTTTTACTTTAGGTAATCCGAGCGTATGACGATCTTTTAATGCAAGTAAGCCAAATGCTGGCCAACCTCTTGCAAAAGATTTTCCACGTCTGCTTGAGCGAAATACTATATAAGAACTCCTCTTGAGAAAACCCAATCAAATGTTCGTTTCGAATTTACGTTTCCCGAGAAATGACATGTTTGACGTAGTTTGTTCCTTTGAAGGGAGGTTGTTTGTCCGTGTATACTATAGATTTGTTAGAAAAAATATCGCATTACTGTTCTATTTATGAACCTCACGTCCGTGGGCCTGCAGAAAGTAGAGAGTTGCGATATTAGATTATGGTCTGACAGAAGTTATAAATTGTGCCGGTGAAATGTTTCAACTTTTCCGAAGATTGCCATCCGACTGTACACATACGAACCTTCAGGGAATTCAGTTCCATCGCAGCCAGTTTCACCGATAAATTATTTTTAAATCGCTCTTAAACGATAAAAGTCCCGTTTGTTCTACATCGCAAACTTCTCCGGCAATTATTTGGTGAAAATTAGCGTTGCTTTGGCCAATTCACGTCTCAACAAACTTTCAAACCAATTCGTTATTCCAGAAGTTCTGGAAGTGCTCGCAGAAAAAATACGACACACCACTTTAGACTCTAAGGGCCATTCAATTTACGAAAAATTGGTCCCGAAACAAACACCACTCCACCGGAATTGCGCCGCTGGCTTCTCTCCAGCGAGCAATTTATTAATAATTATATTTCGATTCCTTCGCCCAGACTCTCGTATAACCGCATACATTCATAATACAATACGGTGGGGCCGGTGAGATTTTGTATCGAGATTTTTTTGTTAGCTATAAATTTACTTAGTAATTTGATGCCGAATATTTTATGACGACATACAGATTGTATTTACGAGAATACTTGTTACGCTCTATACACGCTCTGTTATTTATTTTTACCACTGCTTTTTCGTTTCCCTTTTAGGTTTTCTTTATCTCAGAAACACTTAGCGCTATTCAACATGTATTAAAATTTCAAACCTCAAGTTAGCTATAATGTCTAAAATATTTGCTAACGATTTTATTTGCGATCATTGCTTTTACGAAGTTTCACAAAGTAAAAATTGCTGCTAAAAGTTGCGACTTTTTTTTAACAACACACCACGAGGGCTCACAGCCTAAATACTATCGTACAGTGGGTGTCGACAAGGAGGAAAGAGGCAACTTGTTAATTCTGTACTTGAAGGTTTGGAGATTCGGAGGAGAAGGAAAAACATGTGCCGGCAAGGAATTCCACAACTTGGAAGTCCTCGGGACAAAATAACAAGCATAACAAGATGTTCTATGTCTGGTGACCTGGACAGTTAAAGGGTGTATTCGCTCTGTTCCCCTGGTAGATCTGTTAGGGACAGCAGGTGGAGGAACTATGGAAGAAAGCTCCTCTGAGCAGTGTCTGTGCAGATATCTCTAAAACAGAGAGAGAGAGAGAGAGAGAGAGAGAGAGAGAGAGAGATGTCACCAACGGCACGTCGGTGTGCAAGGGATGGCAGCCTTTGGGTGAGGGTAGGGTCGCCGATGAGACGTATAGCTATCTACTGAATGAAGTCCAGGATAGCGAGTGTAGAAGCGGCAGCGGCACCCCAGATGTGCGAGCAGTATTCGAGGTTTGGCCTTATTTGTGAAGTATATAAAATATAGATATTAGCTGGTGAAAAGTATTTGCGAGCCCGGAAAAGAAATCCTAGTTTCTTGGCAGCCGCTTCTGCTATTGATGTGACATGTTGGTGCCAGTTGATATTTCGATCCACAGAAATGCCAACAAGTAAAAAGGACTCATTACTATATATTGAATAACTTGGTTGTTCATTGTGATAGTCTAGAGCTGGTGTATCTCTTATGAGATGGAAAGCAAGACTGAGATTTGGTGGAGTTGAATTGTACAAGATTTCTACTTCACCAGTCTAATATTTTTTGGAGATCCACAGAGACAGAACCCTCCATGAGTCTGCGATCCTCATCTAATTAGGCTAAAAAGACAGGCTTAGAATAGTGTATATTTGCCTGGAGGGTGCTGTCGTCCGCGTTACTGTGAACTGGGTTGGATGTGCTAGAGAGGAGGTCTTTGATGTAGAGAAGAAACAAAGTAGGGGCTAAAGCTGAACCTTAAGGGACTCCTGCATTAATTTGATACAGTTTAGAGGAATGATCATCCACGAAAACAGAAATACTCCGGTTGCAGAGAAAGTTTGCTGTCCAGGTACAGAGTTTTGGTGGTAGGCCATAGGCCGGAAATTTGTAAGCAGCGCTGCGTGCCAGACCTGGTCGAATGCTTTGGATATGTCTAGAGTGACAATTTGGGATTCACCGTGTAGTTCCGTAGACTTGTTTCAAGAATGGGTGACAGAGCAAAGGAGGTCGGCAGTTGATCTGCGCTGACGGAATCCATACTGCCTGTCGTGCTTTTCAAGAAATTTTAGTAATTCGGTGTTTATATACTTTTCCATCACTTTAGAGTCTCTTGTTAAAATTTCCATGGTAGAAAAGAACAGAACAAGGCTATGCTCCAGACTGAATTTTTTTTGTGACGTTCAGAAATTACATCTTGTTAAGATGGCCTGATCTTGGATTTGCGTAACTACGTCGTGACTCTCTTGGTAATCTGTTTTACCAGACGCTTAGCATTCTTCAGTGACGTTCATCTTGTAGAACAACTGAATGAAGATGATTTTGATCGGCGGCTGGATTTTTGTGAAGTTATGACTGAACGAATAGCTGATAACGGGAACTCTCTGTTCAATATCTGTTTTTCAGACGAGTGTACGTTTTTATCAAACTCTACAGTCAATTGTCATAATCGTCGTTATTGGGCAGGTAATAATCCAAAAAAATTTCACGTTTTTCAAGTCCACACTCAAACTCCACAGAAATTGAATCTCTGGACTGGCATTTTTGGAGACCGTTTAATCGGACCAATTTTTCTTGATGGCAATTTGAGTGGCGAAACGTATTTGGAGTTACTAGAAGATATCGTTTACTCTCTTCTAATTGACATTGTTGAAAATGATGATCGTTACCAAGAAAATCAATTAGTGTTTGAACAAGATGGAGCTCCTCCGCATTTTTCACAACGTATTAGGGAATTTTTGAACAGAGAGTTTCCAGAGCAATGGATTGGGCGTAGAGGTGCTATTGAGTGGCTCCCTAGATCACCGGATTTAACTTCTTTGGACTTCTTTCTACGGGGCCATATATATATATATATATATATATATATATATATATATATATATATATATATATATATATATATATATATATATATATATATAAACATATAAAAACTTAAACTGACCCCGGATATGTGTTCTAGGGGCCTAGTTAGAGCTCATTTGAAGAAATTTTTTCAAAATTCAAAATTCTAGATCTCTCCATTAGTGATTTTTTTTGAAGAAAATTCACTTAAAAGAGTAATCTAGTTAAATTTTGGAAGTTAGTATTGAATTTCTGCTACCTATCACTTATTATTAATAAACGAAGAATTAATTGAAATATCTCGAAACTTTATAATGGGAGTAACATAACACGTCGTATCTTTAAAATATTCCAAGACTTCCAAACAATTTCCATCTGACGCCGTACTGAATTCGGCAACAATTACTCCTACTCATAATAATAACTGGTAGCACTTTTGGCACTTTGAAAACTTTCATATTTAGTTTTATTTGTGTGTAGCACATTAAGCAGCCCACATGTACTAACATTAACACTAATGAATGTACGTGCTGGATTCCACACACACACACACACACACACACACATCCACACATACAAACACGTCGAAGACAGCCCATCTAATTAAGTCTGCTCGAATTACCTTCAAACACCATCCGTTGGTGTTCTCTCACCTCCGTTTCCTAATTTAATAGTGAATTAGCCTGTCTCTGGAACACTTGACTCGGTGATGATTTACTATTTATCCTGTATAAGCGATGCTTGTGGTTTGTAAGACAGAATGTGTTGTCGTTCATTATGCAGGCTAATTCTAAAGTCCTGCATAAGATTCACACTTGTTCAGTAGCGCAGACTCGTATATTTATACAGGATCGGGGATCTTGGTACCATTTGGATCTCTAAGACTGCATGGCTTACAAAGATACTTTAAGTTAGTATTAGTAGTAATAGAGTTGATATTTATTTTAGAATATTAATGGTACATCGTGCCATACAAAAAAAAACATTTGCTTGTGGTAGTAGATAACAGAAATTTGAAGATAAACAAATATGTAAATGCCAAACAAATGTCACTTCAGGGGCGGCTCCTCAATAAGTGCGCCTGTGCGCGCGCACTGCCGCCTGCCGTGGAAAAAACAATATTTTTGCTATTCTATATTTTAATAAATTTTTATTCACTTTTTCACCTCCCGCATTCAACAAACAAAATTAGTATATCGAGGATCGCAGAGAGTCGGCAGCCGTTAATACAGAATACAGAATCAGAATAAGTATAGTGTTAATCGTTGCAGACGTTATATACATTCATATCCATATAAAGCATTCGGGCAGCGGTGTGTATTTTTCGGCTCTCTTACGAAATGCGATACTTCAGTGCGAAATGACGCGGACTCTTGATGATCTTCGTCGAAAACGACCGAATAAGCAATCTGTTGTGCGCTATAAAATTACACACTTCCAGTTTGTAGTGGACTTTTGGCAGAGCGTGTGTACCTACTACCTAGTAATTTTCGTCTTCGCGTCGATTGATTTTTAATTAGATCATTTCGTTGTTGTTTACATGTTCTAACAAGACAATTATTATTATTATGGTGGGTACTACTTCGGGTTGCTTAGTAAGTGGACAAAATAATTGTGATACTGTGATTAATTCAGTGGATATTTTAAACTTAAAGGTTTACTTTTTAAGGGACTTTTTAACTACTATAACGTATAACTAACTAGAGGAAAACTTGGTAAGCAGTTAATAATTATTAAGTTTAGTAAGTAGGTTTCTTTATAATACATTTTCCGGGAAAAAATAGGCGCGCCCTTCATTTTCAGTGAATTTTTACTCAAAAAAATTCACTAATAAAGAGGTATCGATGGAGAGACTTTGCAAAATTTTTTTCTAATGAGCGCGAACTAGGACCCCTAGAACCAATATACGGGGTCAGTTTCAATTTATATATATATATATATATATATATATATATATATATATATATATATATATATATATATATATATATATACAACCGATAACTCAAAACTCAACTGATTTCGATGAAACTCGGCAAGTGCTTTTCTTTTATTAATGACTTGGATGAGTTCGTTAGTCAGCAAAATCGGATAACGTTTTCCGGGAAAACTTTGAGTTTTGTTTAAAAAAAATCTTTTTCTCCGAAAATTACAAAGGTATTTTAATTAAATTTGGTGGATATGTTGCCTTGTAAAACGCCTTTACTACATACTAAAATTAAACTTTCTATATTTTTATAAAATTGAGTTATTCAAATTTTGAGTTTTCTTTTTTAAAAAAATTTTTTCTCCGAAAATTACAAAGTTTTTTTGACGAAATTTGGCAGATATGTTGGCCTGGATAAGACCCTACTATGCTCTAAAATTAAACTTTCGTAGAAAGTTCGTAGAAACTTGAGTTATACAAATTTGAAGCATTTAATAAAAATTTACTACCATAAAGCACTTGCTGCGTCCCGAACTTTTTTTCTTGCGCACCCCCAATGCATTAAGGCACGATCCGCTACTGTGTCACTTGCTTTTCGCCACTTTTTATTTTATCAGGATCTCTTAATTTTTGAACTACCTCCAAAAAAAAACAGCACGTGTGCTGTTGCTCCTGTATAATAATTTTGTACCATAGAAGCCAATGACAATAATTTTTCATTAAAAGTTTTGTTTTTTATGAATTTTTGTAGAAAAAATAATCATTAATGAGGAGATCTGTGTTTTAGTGAATTTTCATTAAAAAAATTTACTAATAGAGAAATAGACAGGCATCGATGGTGGGACTTTCGGAAAATGTCTTCAAATGAGCGCGAATTAGGACTTCTGGAACCCATTTACATGGTCAGTTAAAATGTTTATATATATATATATATATATATATATATATATATATATATATATATATATATATATATATATATATATATATATATATATATCCAACCGATAACTCAAAAAATACTTCACTGATATGGATCAAATTTGGGAATTACCCTTATTTTGCTAATGGCTTGGATGAGTTCGTTCATCAAATCTTAACGGCCAATTTTGCTTAATAAAAAATTAAAAAATATTTTTTTAAACGCAATATCTCTCAAATTTTCCAAGTGATTAAAACAAAAATTTTCATTATAAAGACATAGAGAGACGTGGTTGTGTACCAATTTTCAAGTCGTTTGATCAAAGTAAAATAAAGTTATTGGAAATTAATTATAAAATAATCCTCGATATCACTTTAGATTCTGTAATGCAATATCTACAATGTTGGACAAAGACAAATTACGTTATCTGTACTGTTACGCTATTCAAATAAATCGTAGGTAAAAATCTAAACAAGGGAAGTTACTGCAAAAGTAAGACATTGAGAGATACGACAGGTGCAGGACCAGGTAGTATGTTATCACGAAAACTCTAGTTTACACAAAATTTTATAGATAGAGCTGTGTAACTAACAATTTTGTAAATTGTCAGCCTTGGACCATTTATTTCCTAATACTGGGACCAAATTTGCATCCAAAAGCGCGAAATATTAACATGCGAATGTATACTAATAAATAAAAAAATTAATGACAGTGATTCAATTTTTTTAAAAGCAATCTAGAACGACGTTTTATTATATATAAATATTAAGCTTCCCATTCTTCACGCTCACGGTATTTAAAATTAAAAGCCATCTCTCTCTCTCTCTCTCTCTCTCTCTCTCTCTCTCTCTCTCTCTCTCCTAGTTTAATCACGTAGCTATTTTACACAGAGAAGCGTGCACGCTCTGCGCATCGCATAACCTGGAAATCGACTCAGCTGGTACTAATTCCTAGTGCCAATACCTTATTAGGATCTTATGATATAAAACAACTAGTTACCTATATTCTAAGGTAAATATAAATAATAGGAAAAGACTAACCCAACTTTTAGTTCTAGCTTGAACAAAATGACTGTAGTAGTATATTATGATTGTAACATCCAATCAAACAAATATGAAAGTGATAGGTAAACTGCATGTAAATTGTAGATATGGTATGTATTACCTTGTAAACTCTATACAGAATTCACTGGTAGGTATTACAAGAAATATACCTATCTCAAACTAATACAGTAAGTACTCATAATATCTAGGTAGGTAGTACAAAGTACACACATAGTTAAAATTATATAAACAGATGTTTAGGTTAAATTATTAAAATTTAAATTTGAAAATTTTGTATTTATATTTATTTCATTAAAAAAATGGATACACCAATAGTAAATAGGTGTTGGAAAGAGTTTAAGTGCGTTATGGTAGAGATTTTTAGTAAAAATATTTCAAATAGTAAACCCAATTTCCCATTAAATTAGAATATTCAGTTTTGATTCATAGTAAAACCTATATAAAAGCAGCGTGGATACTAGATTCAAAAAATAACACAATAAGCATCACAGATAATTACAAATTTGTTTTAAAGGACCTTTTTTGTTATTTTGTTTACAGAAACTGGTTCGATTGAGTTGATTGAAATCGATCGTTCAAGCGATTAATATGGAAAAATATTTACCTGCCACCTATAATTTCATAGATGCATTCCGTTTGTAAATAAAAATTAAATTTTCGGTAAATTTACAGATTAGCACATGGTGGGTGTTTAGAAAAATATTTTAAGAAATATGCTTAGAACCCCTTCTAGATACCCCAACCACAAGAAGAATTTCTTGCAAATAGCCCACAAGAAAGTTACGGGACTAAGGGTGAATAGGGGTGCTGGACGGAGAAGAATATAAAAAGGAAATGTGAGCGGCAAGTGCGAGAGAAACAGCCTAATTGGACCTCTTTAAGCTGGTTTTATCCCATTTTGCAGCCATACCTCCTGAAAATCCTGTTTACCGCACGGAGAACCTTTATATTGACCACAGGTCCCGTAACTTTGTTAGGGGTTGTTCCAAAGGAATTTTTGTTATTTACATTGTTCTTGTTTATGCATCGAGGGTGATTGTAGGCATGCAGAGGGGGAAGGATAAACCCCCCGAAGAAGCAGTGAACCAAGATTTTCAATTTATGTTTAAATTGTTATCTCATTTCATTTTTTAAATTATTCCTCCAAAAAATGATTTTGAGGTTGCCTTGTTTGTCAGTCCTACATAGTAAGCTGTAATATTTTATCATTTTATGGAAACAGCAACCGTAAATAAGTGTTGGAAGGGATCTGGGTGCATCAAGAATGTTATGCTGGAAAATTTTCGTAAAAATATTTCAAATCTGATAGCTCAATAAATTTCCCATTAAGCTGGAATCTTCAGTCTTGAACCATAGTAACACCTATGTAATCACACCGTGGGTACTAAATTAAAGAAAAATAACATAATGATCTTCGCGGATAACAACAAATTTGTTTTAAAAAACCTTTTTTGTTGTTTATTGTGTGCAAAAATTGGATGGGTTGACTAAAACAAACCATCCAAGCAATTAATAGGGAAAATACCTGCCATAATTATAAGTTGACAGGTACATTCCCTTTGTAAATAATATTTTTTTTCTGAAAAACTTTTCTAACTTTAATGAAATTTGTAACACAATTTTTTTAAAGACACTTGCAGTACTTACACATTATGTCTAAGGCCAAATTTTAATTTTTTAGCTCCATATAAAATATATATTTTTTCAAATAATCACTAACTGGGAGTCTAGAACCGATCTCCAAGGTCCATTTTAATTTACAGAATTAGTTTCAATAATATATCTTACTAATAGTGTACAATTCTTATTAAAATTCACTACTATAACACACTTTCTGCGTCCCGAACCTTTTTTATATATAATTGTTGTTGGCTTTGAATTTATAACCCAATTCATATAGCCACGGTCCTTGTCTCGCATTAGATTCTGAAACAAGATGGGCACAGCACTAACTCATTGATTAAATTATATCGCTGCAGATGTGAGCGAGCGCTGATATGTCTCGGATTAAAAGGATAGCATACAAATAACAAGTATTTACACACATATACAGGTGGCGCATTAAAAACGAAGCAGACCGCTTTGCGCCCAGAAATTTTTTTTAAGAAACGCTGAAGCAGGTCAATTTTAATATTGAGGGGGGCATGTTTTGACATAAAACTCAACTTTGTCACATCAACCCCTTAAGGGTGGTGATAAGAACCCTTATATTTTAAATAGGGAACATGGGTCCAGTGTTACATCATTTGAAAGCTCTTTCTTTTCTCAATTCAGCATACTAATTTTTTTGGAAGTTTTATCAACTAGTTTAAAAATTATTCACAGTTGGGGTTGCAAGAACGTATTTCATTCATTGTGATAAGAAATGCACTAATTAGTCAATTTTTCGTTCAAGAAAACTAAAGAGGAAAACCAAACGATCAAAAATGTTTATTCAGTTAAGTAAGTGTTCAAATTGTTGACCACCAGCTTCCATACAAAAGTACAAATTTTGTTCAAAACGAGCTCTGACATTCTGGAGCATTTGTCGAGTTAGTAGACGGCATTCTTCAACAATGCGTCGTCGTAATTCTTCCAGAGACTCCGGTGCTGTTGCGTAAATTCTACTCTTTAAATGGCCCGATAGAAATAAGTCTAAAGGAGTTAAATACGGTGATCTAGGGGGCCACTAAATAGCACCTCTACGCCCAATCCATTGCTCTGGAAACTCTCTGTTCAAAAACTCCCTAACACGTTGTGAAAAATGCGGAGGAGCTCTATCTTGTGGAAACACTAATTGATTTTTTTGATAGCGATCATCGTTTTCAACAATGTCAATTAGTACAGGGTAAACGATATTTTCTAGTAATTCCAAATACGTTTCGCCAATCAAATTGCCATCAAGAAAAATTGGTCCGATTAAACGGTCTCCAAAAATGCCAGTCCAGGCATTCAATTTCTGTGGAGTTTGAGTGTGGACTTCGTGAAAATGTATTGGATTATTATCTGCTCAATAACGACAATTATGACGATTGACTGTAGAGTTTAATAAAAACGTACACTCGCCTGAAAAACAGATATTGAACAGAAAGTTCCCGTTGTCAGCTATTCGTGCAGCCATAACTTCACAAAACTCCAGCCGCCGATCAAAATCATCTCCATTCAGTTGTTGCAAAAGATGAATTTTATACGGGTGAAATTTATGATGCTTCAATATTCGCTGAATAGTTTTTCTTTTGGTGTTTGAAACAGTGGCCAATTTTCTCCAAAAGTTGGGTTTGCAGCAATTTGTCCTAAAACTTCAATCTCGGTAGTTTCATTTCTAACCGGAAATTCACGTTCAGGATCCCGTTTTTTGTTGGCTACTGAACCACTTTGTCGAAACTTTGCAACTAACTCCAAAATGTATTTTCTGTTAACATGTCTGTTCGGATGTCGTTCATTAAACAAATTTGCGGTACGGTTGGCACAGTCATCGTTTTTGAAAAAAGAATAATTATTTCAACTCTTTCTTCTACAGAATACTCCATTGTGAAACTAATTTTCGGTAGTACTATCAAGTATCAAACCGACCAATGAACTGAAATAATAAAGTTTTAAACGAGTTGGTAAAACTTCCAAAAAAAAACAGTGTGCTGAATTCAGAAAAGAAAGAGCTTTCAAACGATGTAACACTTGACCCATGTTCCCTAATTAAAATATAATTTTTCTAATTAAATATGGAAGTCTTTACCAACAATGAACTAACAGACATGCATGTTATGTATGCACGGGCTTTCGGTAACTGTTATGAGGCGAAACGACTGTATGAAGAAGCCTTCCCAAATCGTAGAATTCCAGACAGAAGGATGTTTATATATATATATATATATATATATATATATATATATATATATATATATATATATATATATATATATATATATATATATATATATATATATATATATATATATATTACCAGGTACCCTTAATAAAGTTACTGCTGATCGAGGCAGACCACGAAGTGATTTTGAAGAGGCTGTTCTGGATGAAATTGCACAAAATCCAAAAATAAGTACTAGGGAAATGGCCAGTCATCTGGGAGCATCCAATGCAACGATATGGCGTGTTCTTCACGAGCAACAATTGCGTCCATATTGCATCCAACGTGTGCAGGCACTATCGCCTGAAAGATATTTTATACCTCGCCTACAATTTTCCAATGGTTTCTTCAACATAATAATGTAGATAACTTTTTGAATTATGTATTGTTGACTGACGAGTCTGGATTTAGGCGCGACGGGATCGTCAATTTTCGTAACAGCCATATTTGGGCTGACGAAAATCCCCACGCAGCTTTTGCAAGGCATCATCAACAGAAATGTTCCTTAAATGTATGGCTTGGAATTGTAGGGTGTAATTTGATAGGACCAATTTTTTTACCTCATAGACTTAATGCTACAACTTATCTTGAATTCCTGCAAAACCAACCAAATGTGTTATTGGAAAATATACCTCTTGACATAAGACATAACCTGTGGTTTATGCATGCCGGAGCCCCCCCCCACATTTCGCCCTAAATGTCAGAAATTACCTAAGCAATACTTTTGGACGCAGATGGATCGGCCGCGATGGACCTCAGCCATGGACGGCTCCCCTTATTTAAATCTTATGGACTTTTAGTCATGGGGGCATCTCAAAAGCATTGTTTATGAAGCAAATGTTGAAAATGTTGATGATCTGCAGCAAAGAATTATACTTGAATGCGAACAAATTAGAAATACACCAGAAATATATCACAGAGTTCGACGTTGTATTCTCCGCAGAATACTAAAGTGTATTGAAGTGGAGGGTGACCATTTTGAACATTTATTGTAGTCAGGTATCATAAAATGTTATAAACTTTTTTATTTGTTGGTTTATTTGTTGTTAAAATTTGCAGACGATACAATTAATTACTTGAGAAAAATTAATTTTTGAGCGACATCGACATACAAAAATTGAAATATCGAGAAAATTGTGTGTCTGACAGATTTAAATCTAGTATACATTTTTTGCTTACAATTGATAAGGGCTGCAATGTAGCTATACGGTAGATCAATATTACTGGGTGTTAAAAAGTTATAATCAATTGAATGCAAGCCATGTCTTACAGATGGCGCCCTCTGATAGTAGTGTTATTAACAATAACATATTTAAATTTCTTGCCCTATAAAACCCCCGCATGCCAATTTTCACGTCAAAATTTTAATTTGACTCTAACCTATTCGTGAAAAATTGACAAAAACAAATAACTTTAATACGCTGTATTTAAAAAACTAAGCATTTGCGGACCTATGTTTATATAAAAAATAGTCTTATTTTTTTATGCTGGATGTGCACTTGTAACATAGACTATCATTTTTGAAACACCTGTATATCCAACCGATAACTCAAAAACTAGTTAACTAATTTTGATGAAACTCAATGAGTACAGTTATTTTATTAATAGCTTGGAAGAGTTTGTTTGCCAGCCCGATCCGACCAGTTCTTCTACAAAATTAATAATTTTTCAAAAAAAAATTGTGTTTCAAAAAATAACAAAGCTATTGTGATGAAATTTGGCAGATGTGTTGCCCTCGTAAATACCTTATAGTATACTAAAATGCAATTGATAGAAAATTGAGCTATTCAAATTTGAAACATTTAATGAAAATTTGCTACCATAACGCACTTCCTGCGTACATACTTTTTCAAAATGTTGAGCTTCTAACGATTCAGATAAATATCCATTATGTATCACAGAAACCGACAAAAACTCGTATTTTATGGAACATGTATCCGATAGACATGAAAAATAAATGGGAGCGTGTTAGGTCGTGTTTTTGTCCCTCTAGGGACTAATGTAGAGTTTTTCAGGGAAGGTTAAAATGGCTCGCTGCTAAAATCAACCATTTAGTCACTGTTGAATTTAATAGCGAAATATAAGTCGTTACAAGAATTGAAATATGAAGCTTAGGCCTAATTATTTCTGGAAGAAGAATAAAGTTTTACATCTTTGTGATTTAAATGACAACTTTACTTTAAATGCATACAACTAATACCATGTGTATGTTCAAGCTACAGATACCTTCATAATTAAAACCCATGATACAATCACTTAAAAGATGTGTGTATTTATTTTATTTTTCTAATTATTTAGTCATAAATGTACAAATATATACGTGGCCTGTCAGAGAAGTAAACTCTACCACACTGTGACAAAACTAACACACTAAAAAAACAAATAAAAGACATATCGAGTATACCGCGACAAAAGATCAACATTGTAGAGTTATAACCTAAAAGCTACAAGCAAAGATCGTGAGAGAGGCCACTATAAGGTCACTATGAGATTGTGAAATTCGGTAAATCCGTAAAAGGTGTTACTAAGCAATAAGTACACTTGGAGAACCCTCACGACCAAACATATTTCAAAGACCTTACGATCGCTTCGTCGACCATGTCAACATCTTCAGAGGAAGAAAAATTCTAAAGCTACTGGCTACAGTGTATTTATATCGCGTCTAGGTAAACGAACTAGCCCGAAGTAAAATTGTCGTCAAAGACCCATCGTTTGTTTATTGTGTAGTGAAACTACTAGGTCGAAGACCTGCTTTAATCTTCTGGTCGACAAATTTATGAGCCCTTATCTAATATAAGGATAATAGGCTTAAAAATGAAAGGTACCGAGTTATTTAACGAATCTGCACGTTCCCTTTCGATCTAGAAATTTACTATGTGGATATTGGAGCAAGCCGACAAGCAACATCTGACGGGACAAACACCATAACCTCCGCTCATATTTTTTATATAGAAATTTAAACCCGGGTGTTTGGCTCACAATGTTAACTCTAACAAAGGATAAATAATTCAACTAAAATACTACATAAAAACTAAATTTATATTGATTTTAATTCTTCGTAAACAGTATTTATATTGACTTCATAGATACAAAGAAAACGAAAGGGTCTTTAAGTCGAGACAAGCGTAGAGATTATATATGTATAGACCGGCCGAGTTATTGCTAATAATTTATTATTCTACCAAACAAATTAGGAGTGTTTAAGTGGTCAAATGCAAAGTGAAAATAAAGGGCTTGAAATTAAAGGTGCCCCACGATTTAATGAAGTTTTGTTCTTAATCGACCTTGATATTTTTATTTAGGGAACGTGTAGATTCCTCAAATAACTCGGTACCTTTCCTTTTTAAACCTATTATTCTTATATTAGATAAGGGCTCATAAATTTGTCGACCAGAAGATTAAAGCAGGTCTTTGACCTCGTAGTTTCACTACACAATAAACAAACGATGGGTCTTCGACGACAATTTTACTTCGGACTAGTTCATTTACCTAGACGCGATATAAATACACTGTAGCTAGTAGTTTAACTTTAGAATTGTTCTTTCTCTGAAGATCTTGACATGGTCAACGAAACGATCGTAAGGTCTCTGAAATATGTGTTGTGGTGATTTGGGTTCTCCAAGTGTACTTATTAGTGCTCATCACAGGTTCCAGTTTTTACATACTAAGCAAAATAGTGTTTAGATGAGGCCTAAATGCCACAGAACTTTCATCTGTCATAGAAACGGGTAGTATGTTATAAATTTTACAACCAGCGATTTTTGGAACTTTGCAATTTTCCAAGTAGATGCCATTGGCACCTCGTGTCTGTCTGGTAACTATGAAGCGCCCTATTTAATATATATATATATATATATATATATATATATATATATATATATATATATATATATATATATATATATATATATATATATATATATATATATAATATGTTTATTGTTCATTCAACAATCACAGGATACTTTAGGTCTCATTCTAAATTTAAATTTGTGTGTGTGTGTGTGTGTGTGTGTGTGTGTGTGTGTGTGTTTACTAGTGTGTAGTCGCAAATAATCTGTAATCGGACTACAACAACCTAACCTGTATGAGTTTTTAAAAGCATACGTCAAAAACTTTTCCAATAATTAAGGGAAGTCTTAATTTTATCATCTGCTAATAATAATGGTAACAATAATAATAATGAAAAATGTTTGCAAAGTGTTAGCGTATAACACAAATAATATTTTTCGGGAGATTTCCAGAATATATCATATCGGATATCTAACGAAGACGGATAACTAACTATTTCTAATCCAATGCCTTTCTCGGCTTAAAAGTTATGGCCTTATTACGTTACTTCTGCGCAACCCTGTATATATATATATATATATATATATATATATATATATATATATATATATATATATATATATATATAAGATATACCTGTTTCTCGGATGGAATCACGTCCAGAAATGACTAAAACTCGACGTTTCGTCTACTGTTTTCAAGCCATTTTCAATAGGTTAAGGAAATGAGTTCTAAGTCCTCAATCTGCCTACTCCTTAGAGTGATATATAAGGATAAATTAGGTCAGGTCAGGTTCTAGCCCGTAATCGAACTGCAACAACGTAACCTACATACCTGTATGATAATCTGCTAATTATAATGGCGCGTATAACATAACTATTTTTCAGGAGATTTCTAGAATATATCATATCTGCTAACTAACGAAGACTTAACTAAGCATCTAATTAAGATAAATAGTTTACTCATCTTTTTACCTTACACAATTTTCCACTACCAGTTTTACGAGGAGCACAACTAATTTCCACTTTAGTTGACCCTGCTGCTATTATTTATATTAGAGGTGGATTCCCTGTAACTATATTTTAATTAAAACATCATATAACGGTGTAATGAAACCACATAAAACTAGCTATAGGAACTCGTAATATGTTTCAAAGCATAACATAGTAGGAAAGTAATACTGAAATATGGCGCACGTTATTTAATTTGCTTTAGTATGCCGTTCTTATGAACTCTGTATGTACTTTATAGTTTAAAATTAGCTGGAAGGCTTCTCTAACTCATTACATGCTCAAAGAGTATGTTCATTTCAACTTGGTCATTTTAGCTTGATATGAAGCTGCTCTGGTACACACTAGGGTGGGACAAAAAGTATTTCTGAATCTTTATTACCATCCAGGTGTCCTAAGAGACACGGGGCTGATATGATCCTTGGTTATTAACCCCGCATTATTCGCTAGCTATTTCAAAATGCCGCTTGTCGTGCGTTGAAGGTAACTTTCAAACTCCATATTTGAATTAATATATATATATATATATATATATATATATATATATATATATATATATATATATATATATATATATATATATATATATATATATATATATATATATATATATATATATATATATATATATATATATATATATATATATATATATATATATATATATATATATATATACAGGTTGATTCATAAGTGGTGACCAAAAATGAAACCCCATGTTCTTTGAACAATTTTAGAGAGGGTATGTCCTATAATTTCTTCCTATAATGCTTCATTAGAAAGATACAGGGTGTTGAAGTTGAATTTCAAAAAATAAAATTTCTCAATTTTTTAAAAAGTAGCACATATATTTTGCTGAAACTTTTTTTTTTTTTAATTTTAACAACACACCACGAGGGCGTACAGCCTAAATAATATCGTACCGTGGGTGTTGACAAGGAGGAAAGAGGCAACTTGTTAATTCTGGACTTGAAGGTTTGGAGGTTCGGAGCAGAAGGAAAAACATGTGCCGGCAAAGAATTCCACAACTTGGAAGTCCTCGGGACAAAACAGCGGGCATAACAAGATGTTCTATGTCTGGTGACCTGGACAGTAAAAGGGTGCATTCGCTCTGTTCCCCTGGTAGACCTGTTGGGGGCAGCAGGTGGGGGAACTATGGAGGAAAGCTCCTCTGAGCAGTGCCCGTGCAGATATCTATAAAAGAGAGAGGTCACCAACGGCACGTCGGTGGGCAAGGGATGGCAGCCTTTGGGTGAGGGTAGGGTCACCGATGAGACGTATAGCTCTCTTTTGAATGGAGTCCAGGATAGCGAGTGTAGAAGCGGCAGCTGCACCCCAGATGTGGGAGAAGTATTCGAGGTTTGGCCTTATTTGTGAAGTATATAAGGTATAGAGATTAGCTGGTGAAAACTATTTGCGAGCCCGGAAGAGGAAACCTAATTTCTTAGCAGCCGCTTCTGCAATTGATGTGACATGTTGGTGCCAGTTAAGATTTCGATCCACAGAAATGCCAACAAGAGAAAAGGACTCATTACTTTGAATAACTTGGTTGTTCATTGTGATGGGTCTGGGGCTGGTGTATCTCTTATGAGAAAGAAAGCAAGACTGGTATTTGGTGGGGTTGAATTGTACAAGATTTCTACTTCCCCAGTCTAATATTTTTTGGAGATCCACGGAGACAAAACCCTCCATGAGTCTGCGATCCTCATCTAATTGGGCTAAAGAGACAGGCTTAGAATATTGTATATTTGAGTGGAGGGTGCTGTCGTCCGCGTAACTGTGAACTGGGTTGGATGTGCTAGAGAGGAGGTCATTGATGTGGAGAAGAAACAAAGTATGGGCTAAAGCTGAACCTTGAGGAACTCCTGCATTAATTGAATACAGTTTAGAGGAATGGCCATCCACAACAACAGAAATGTTCCTGTTGGAGAGGAAATTTGCTGTCCAGGTACAAAGTTTTGGTGGTAGGCCATAGGCCGGAAGTTTATTAAGCAGCGCTGCGTGCCAGAACTGGTCGAATGCTTTGGATATGTCTAGAGCAACAATCTGAGATTCACCGTGTAGTTCCATAGACTTGTTCCAAGAATGGGTGACAAAGCAAAGGAGGTCGGCAGTCGATCTGCGCTGACGGAATCCATACTGCCTGTCGTGGATTAGACCGTGTTTTTCAAGAAATTTCAGTAGTTCGGTGTTTCTATACTTTTCCATCGCTTTAGAGACGACTGAAAGGAGAGAAATTGGCCTGTAGTTGCTAGGAAGCGCTTTGGATCCTTTCTTGGGGATGGGTTGTACTCGAGCAGTTTTCCAGTTACTAGGGAATATGCCTTTATTGTAAGATGTCTGAAACAGACGAGTCAGGACAGGAGCAAGTTCTGGTGCGCAATTTTTGAGAACAATTGCTAGAATCTCGTCAAGGCCAGAGGCTTTCCTGGTATTAAGAGAAGAGAGCATATTTCGTACCTTTTTGTTTTGAAAATGATATATGTCATTTTATGTGCGACATTGGGGACTGTTGGTGGTTGAACATTTGAAGGTGGGTTGAGAGTAGAATTGCTGGCGAACAACTAAGCAAAAAGTTCAGCCTTGCCGAGGGCGGTAGAAATATTTTCATCCCCTGAGACAAGAGGTGGGAACGTGCTTTTGCAGAAATTATTCCCAATAGATTTAGCAAGAGTCCAGAAGGGTTTGCTGCCGTTGGAGCTTGAGACGACTTTGTTTTTGATGTGGTTATTAAACGAGTTTTTTGCCTCGGTAAGAATGCGGACATAGCGGTCTCTTGCGTCGTTAAATGCTTGACGATTTTCTTGACTGGGATTGTGTAGAAGCGTTTTGTGAGCTTTGATCTTTTCAAGTCTGGCCTTGTCACAGGATTTAGAGAACCAGGGCTTTTGAGTGGCTGAAGAGGTTTTTTGTGTGCGTGGAATAAATAATTCCATGCCAGCTTGGATAATTTCGGTGACGTTTTGTGAGATATCAGAAGGGTCAGGATGAGAGAAGCAGACAGACGCCCATGGAAATGAGGAAAAGTAATCCCGCATTTCGTCCCAGTTTGCGGAGTTGTAGTGCCAAACGATACGTGGGTGTGATGACTGTGTGACCTCGGGTTGCATTGCGCAGGAAGCAGTGACCATGCCGTGGTCTGAGCGACCAAGGGGGGCGGTGACTGATATCTTATAGCATTCAGGTTGTGTAGTAAGAAGGAGATCCAAGGGATTTGAGCTGTGTGTTGGGATACGAGGAAAGTAAGTAGGTTGCTGAACCATATTGGCTAAAGAATTGCTGACTGCAAAGGCCTCCGCTGCTCTCCCTTGTGGATCGGTTTTTGAAGATCCTAGCCATTCCTTATTATGGACATTGAAGTCACCAAGAATAGTGACCTCGGAGGAAGGATATTCAGAAATCAGATAGTCGGTTTTTCAGAAAGGTAGTCAAAGAGCTGGACAAAGTTGTTGTCAGAAGGTGACCGGTAAATGCAACAGATGAATTTAGTTGCAGCCCTGAGAGAGAGTTTTATCCATAGTATGTCTTTTCTTCCAGCTTCTAAATTGGGGAGTCTGGTGCAGGGTAGATTGCTACGGACGTATGCGCACACGCCTCCATGCAATCTAAAGGAAGTAAGGAGCTCATACCCCGGGAAATTAAGGTTATTAGTGGCTGTTTTTGGCACTGATTTGGGTTTCGGTGTGGAAGAGGAGTTGGGGCCTGTTAGCCTGGAGGAAATGGTGGACAGAGTTTAGGTTAGAATTTAGGCCACATATATTTGAAAAGGATATGTTAAATTTCGATGTTGGCGCCCCCTGTACACCCCTCTCCTGGAGATCCGAATGGAGGGGTATTTTGCCTCCGGAATATTTTGTACAAGGAGGAGCCATCATCATTTTTGTTTATAAGGGAAACCGACTCATACACCATAACCGGAAACGTCCGTTGGGACTTCACCGGCCCCTTGATGTATGGGGTGGTACCTCCTCGGGCGTGAAAATAATCCTTTACTATTACGTAAAGGAAAATTCCACTACCACCTGCTATGGATTGAATTGGATCAATGTCTACCCCTTTAAAAATTAAATTAATAAAGGGACTATTAATTGTCCAATAGTTATGCTTTTCGACATAGTAGGGGGGATACAAAACATTATCATTTTGTATCCATGCCTATTGTCGGTAACTTCGCATGTGTAGGCTGCTATATAAGGCGCGTATTCTACCATAACAAATGACCATGTATACATATGATACTATTATCACAGAGACAGGCATCCGAACATACTATACATATCAGTCTTAAGTGAGCTGGATATCTACTGTTGCCCAATTTAAGCCTGACCAAAGCAGATGAGTAACTCCTTGATTCAATGTGTTTATACAGTTCTATTTTTCTGGGGAGATTTGGGTGAATTAGTGTATAGTGGTTTTTTGATATTTCAACATATTCCCTCCATTCTACTTTCCAATCGTCACTTGCTCTTTGCTTAATTTCTGTGACAAGGTCTGTATATGTGACCTTTTCCATATCAATAACTTTTTTTCTATGGCTTGTTTCGCATATTTATCTGCTATTTCATTGCCTCTAATGTTCTCGTGCCCCTTCACCCTCATTTAATGGTATTATCCCTAACTTGTGGTGTTTGCCAACATCTGGAATCACCTAGTACAGTTTATTCTTTGTACAGACCGAACCTGTTACAAACAAAAATACAACACTGGAGATATAAATGACATACTTTAAAAGGACCATAAATAAGCTGTAAGATCCTTTTACATTGGGATGAAGATATAGTACCAAAATCCGGTGGTAAGAGACAAAAGTAGCAACGTTTTGTTCTTTTAAAATATTTACCTACGACAATATTCATTAGTATATAGCATATCCCATTTAAAGATAAACCTATTAGTTCACTGTATTCTAATATTGGATCGTCCCTATATATACCATCGCTAAAAGTGATCTTGTCATTAATTTTTTTGAAATACAAGGGGACAGGATTAATGCTGTGATGTTTAATGCGCGGTAAAGACAGATTGTTGTGGAGAAGGACCAACGAATTCAGTCGTGCTAAATGTTTTGAAAAATATCTATGACTTTAATTATATTTAATGTGAACTGGTCGTGGTCAAGCAAGTTTATAAGTATTAAAACAATAACGTATGAATATTTGTATGTAAATAAGCACGGTAAATGGAAATTACTTTACTAAAAGCAACATAATCTTTTTATGATACACATGAATGAATATATTATCAAACCCATGAATCGGTTTTGCTTAGAGCTTTAATTTTATACCGAATACATGTACCACACATTAACTGACTCCATAAAAGTAACAGTTAAAAAATAAATGTTGCATTTTAGAATCGAATATCTGCTTTTTCAAACATTTTTCAATATTTGTGGTAATACTTGCCACGTGACTTAGTTTTCCAATATCTGTTTCTAAAGTACTTTTAAAAAATGAAAATTTCATCAAATATATAAATTAATTTTAAGTAGATTGTGGCATATTCATAGAACTCGAGACTTATTTAGAAATCTACCAAATTTGAGAAAATAAACCAGTCCTAATCTTGATAGTTTTTTAAATCTAGCATCATATGTTTTATTGATTTTAGTCACTTCACTTTCAATCAGTTTGTCCTTATTTTTCTTAGGACAGTAGTGAACAATATTTGTTTGACCGTAATACTTATTAATAAAATATGTTTTCTTTTCAAACAGAGAACGGGTATTCTTTTAGTTTTATATATATCTCTAAATTATAAATTTTAACGAAATTCCTAGAGGTGACGTTATGAGTAAATATGAAGAATACACTTATTTATACTTATTTCTCCCACTATAAAGTCTTTGATTTGAGGCATACTTTAGTTTGGGTCTTAGTTACGTGTACTACTTGCTCAAAATCAATTTATTGTAGAAAATAATACAAAAACAATTTGCTGCAATGCATTAGCGTTTTAATAAAGCTATGAACAAAGAGCTGTTTCCTAACACGTTGAATGAGATTACAAGAAACAGAAAAATTTCGGGACGCAGCGAGTGCGTTATAGTAGTGAATTTTCATAAATTGTACACTATTAGTAAGATATATTATTAAAACCAATTCCTTAGATTTAAGTGGACCTTGGAGATCGGTGTAAGAGTACCAGTTTGCGATTATATGAAAAAAAAATATTTTATATGGTCAAAAAAATTTAAATTTGATCTTAGATATAATATGTAAGTACTGCAATTGTCTTTAAAAAAATGGTGTTACAAAATTTCATTACAGATACAAAAGTTTTTCAGAAAAAAAAACATTTACAAAGGGAATGTACCTGTCGAATTATAAATATGGCAGGTATTTTTCCGTATTAATTGCCTGGATGGTTTGTTTTAGTCAACCCATCAAGTTTTTGCAAACAATAAAAAACAAGAAAGGTTTTTAAAACAAATTAGTAGTTATCCGCGAAGCTCATTATGTTTTTTTAACTTAGTACTCACGGTGCGTTTGCATGGTTCAAGATTAAAGATTCTAGCTTAATAGGAAATTTATTAAGCTATCTGATTTGAAATATTTTTACGAAAATTTTCTACCATAACATACTTGCTGCACCCAGACCCTTTCCAACACTTATTTACGGTTTCTGTATCCATATGGTTTGAAAATGAAAATATTTCAGCTTACTATGTAATACTGACAAACAAGGCAACCTCAAAATCATCTTTGGAAAAATATTTTAAAAAAGAAACGAGATAACAGTTTAAAGACAAATTGAAAATCTCAGTTCGCTGCTTCGTCGCGGGGGTTCTCTCTCCCTTCTGTATGCCTACAATCACCCGCAATGCATAAATTAGAACAATGTAAACAAGATATATTATTTTTGAGCAACCCCTAAGAAAGTTATGGGATCTGCGGTGAATATAGAGGTTCTGCGTAAGGTAAACAGGACTTTAGGGAGGTATATCTGCAAAATGGGATAAAGGCAGCTTAAAGAGGTCCAACTAAGCTGTTTTGCACTGCCGGCTCACATGTCCTTTTTATATTCTTTTCCGCCCAACACCCCTATTCACTCTTTGTCCCGTAACTTCTTTGTGGGCTGTTTGCAAGAAATTCTTCTTGTAGTTTGGGCATCCAGAAGGGGTTCTAAGCATATTTCTGAAAATATCTTTCCAAACACCCCCCATGTGCTAATCTGCAAATTTACCGAAAATCAAATTTTTATTTACAAACATCTATGAAATTATAGGTGGCAGGTAAGTATTTTTACATATTAATCGCTTGAAGGATCGGTTTTAATCAACTCAATTGAACCAGTTTCTACAAACAAAATAACAAAAAATGTTTTCTAAAAGAAATTTGTCTATAAAGCTCATTGTGTTATTTTTTAAATTTAGTATCCACGCTGCTTTTATATAGGTTTTACTATGTATCAAAACTGAAGATTCTACTTTAATGGGAATTGGGTTACAATTTGAAATATTTTTATGAAAACGCGCTACCATAACGCACTTAAACTCTTTTTAACGCCTATTTACTATTGCTGTATCCATACTTTGTGAAAATGATATAAATATAAATACAACATTTTTTAATTAAAATTTTAACAATTTAACCTAAACATCTGTTCATATAATTTTAACTAGAGATGTATGTACTTTGTAGTACCTACCTAGGTATTATGAGTACTTACTGTATTAGTATGAGGTAAGTATATTTGTTGCAATACCTACCAGTGAATTCTGTATAGAGTTCACTAGGTAATCCATACAATGTCTAAAATCTATGCAGTTTACCTATCACTTTCATATTTGTTTGATTAGATGTTACAACCATAATATACTACTACAGTCATTTGGTTCAAGTTAAGTTAAAATTAAAAGTTGGGTTATTCCTTACCTACTGTTTATATTAAGCTTCGAATATAGGTACCTAGTTGTTTTATATCATAAGATCCTAATAATGTATTAGCATTAGCAATTAGCATCAATGGAGTCGATTTCCAGGTTATGCGATGCGCAGAGCGTGAGCGTACACGCTTCTCTGTGACAAATAGCTACATGTGGTGAGATTAAACTAGGAGAGAGAGAGAGAGAGAAAGATAGAGAGAGATGGCTTTTAATTTTAAATATCGTGAACTTGAAAAATGGAAAGCTAAATATTTATACATAATGAAACGTCGTTCTAGATTGCTTTTAAACAAACTGAATCACTGTCGTTAAAATTTTTATTTATTTGTATGTATTCGCATGCTAATATTTAGCGCTTTTGGACGCAAACTTTGTTCCGGTATTAGGAAAGAAATAGTCCAAGGCTAACTATTTACAAAATTGTTAGTTACACAGCTCTATCTATAAAACTTTGTGTAAATTAGAGTTGTCGTGACAACATACTACTACCTGGTCCTGCAAGCAGACGGCGCCCCTGTCGTATCTCTCACAATGTCTGACCTTTTGCAAAAACTTCCATTGTTTAGATTTTTATCTACGATTTATTTAAATAGCAAAGCAGTAAAGATAACGTCATCTGTATTTGTCCAACATTGTAGATATTGCATTACAGAATCTGAAGCGATGTCGAAGATTGTTTGATAATTAATTTCGAATAACTTTATTTTCCTTCTATCAAACGACTTGAAAATTGGTGCACAACCACGCCTCTCCATGTTCTTTTAAGTTGTAAAATTTTGTTTCAATCGCTTATAAAAATTGAGAGATATTGCGTTTAAAAAAATATTTTTTAATTTTTTATTAAGAAAAACTGACCGTTAAGATTTTATAAACAAAATCATACAAGCCATTATCAAAATAAGGGAAATTCCCAAATTTGGTCCAAATCAGTGAAATATTTTTTGAGTTATCGGTTGGATATATATATATATATATATATATATATATATATATATATATATATATATATATATATATATATATATATATATATATATATATATATATATATATATATATATATATATATATATATATATATATATATATATAACATTTTAACTGACCATGGAAATGGGTCTGACCAGACCTGACCTGACCTGACCATGGAAATGGGTTTCAGAAGCTATAATTCGCGCTCATTTAAAAAACATTTCTGAAAGTCTCATCATCGATACCTCTCTATTAGTGAATTTTCTTAATGAAAGTTCACTAAAAACGGATATTTTGAGAACAAACGGAAAAATATTTTTAGGGGTATCGAATTGTGGCGAAAAGGATGTAATAAGTGCATTGATGTTGATGACTGTTCTATTGAAAAATAAAATTGATTTCGGAGTTCACGCCGTTTGCTTCATATTTAGACCGGAAAGTTTTGGCGCTTACCTCGTATGTCGGTGAATCTATAGCTGAAACAATAGATCTACCGGTTTTCCGGGTTTATGGTTTTTCGGGAGACTTTTTAGGAACTTATCTATTTGAAGCTTGTAAGTTTTTTCCGAAATCTGTTGTAATAAGGTCAGGACGTCTGTTAGCGGTTTTTACATCAGAAATCATTTTTAGGGGATGATTTCTATTTAGTTCAGTTAAAATATATTTTCATAAAGTTCTCTATTTTACATCCAGTAGCGTTTAAATTTATAATTTGCACAAACAGCTTTAGCAAAGTTTTCATGTACATTCTTGTTTATCCGACTAATAATCTGGTACAAGTATAACGGGGTTGACAATAATTGTAAAAGGGTATTAGGGTTTTAGTTAAACAAAGAGAATTTCCAACTCTGAAACAATCAAAATATTATCACAGAAGTTATTTTGAAGAGCCACTCAAGTGAGCAGAAAGTTTTCCCGTTTGAATTCCTAGCTGGGAGTCGATTTAATGAAAAGAGTTTTTAAAAGTTCATTAAAAATGATCCCATTGCAAACTTGTTGAACTGCTGAAATTAGAAGAAAAGAAAACTAACGAAATTACTGCCACATTTATCTTGAATTAAGTGAATTTCGTTTCTAAATATTAGTTATATGGAGAGTCTATCTGCGAGTTCAGTTTTGTTTGCAATTCATTCCATTATATAAATAGCGGAAGGATAATATTCATTTAATTAAGTCGCCCTTAATTATAACTTTTACAGTGGTCTCTTGGTAACAAACAGGTAATTGAAACTTTACCTTACAAAAATACGAACTTCCCTTATCTAAAATAAATTTCTGATGAAGAGCTTCTCTTTGTATTTCAACCTGTCTGAAATACAACTTCTCGTTTTAATATAAATTTACCACTTGAAGTGTTTAATAAACTTTTTTTAAGTAGATATCAAATTTAGGAAATGCCAACTGCCTCTTACTTTGCTCCTTTCAATATAAATGTCGAAGTCCTTAAAGTACGTTCCTTCTGGCTCTGTAATATAGGTAAAACATGAAACAAATTATTTTTGTGTGTATATGTTCTGGCCTCGAGGTAAACTTACGGTCATTTAAAAAAAAGCCACCTCTTCAATCATATTTTTCGTTTTTCAGTTTTGGGCGTTTGGTTTTTGAGTAACAGGAAACTATTTTAGGCTCATTGAAATTTGCAAGATTGTTAACCTGGTACACTCTGGTTCTAACTGTAAACAATTTTTTTTGATAGGAACGGACTAGAATGTTATCTTCTCTGCACGAATGTTTTTGGTAAACTTAAAAAAAAAACACTAATGAGGAGACCGCTACTTTTGAATTATTTTGCAAAAATTTCTTCAAATGAACGCCAACTAGGCCCCCTAAAATACATATCTGGGGTCAGTTAAAATGTTTATATGTGTATATGTATATATATATATATATATATATATATATATATATATATATATATATATATATATATATATATATATATATATATATATATATATATATATATATATATAGGGTGGCGCATTGAAAAGGAAACAGACCGATTTGCGTCCAGAATTTTTTTTTAAGAAACACTGAAACACGTCAATTTTAATATTGAGGGGCACATGTTTTTGACATAAAACTCAACTTTGTCACATCAACCCCTTAAGGGTAATAATAACAACCCTTATATTTTAAATAGGGAACATGGGTCGAGTGTTACATCCTTTGAAAGATCTTTCTTTTCTGAATTCAGCACATTAATTTTTTTGGAAGTTTTATCAACTAGTTTAAAAATTATTCACAGTTGAAGATGCAAAAACGCATTTAACTCATTTCGATAAGAAATGTGCTGATAGTCAATGTTTTGGTGGTTTGTAAACAAAAAAATGACTATTAGAACATTTCTTATCTGAATGAGAGAAATGCGGTTTACTATTTCAGTTTATCGGTCGGTTTAATACTTGATAGTACTACCGAAAATTAATTTCGCAATGGTGTATTCTGTAGAAGAAAGAGTTGACATAATTACTTTTTTTTTTCGAAAACGATGACTGTGCCAACCGTACCGCAAATTTGTTTAATGAACGACATCCGAACAGACATGTTAACAGAAAATACATTTTGGAGTTAGTTACAAAGTTTCGACAAAGTGGTTCAGTAGCCAACGAAAAAACGGGATTCTGAACGTGAATTTCCGGTTATAAATGAGACTACTGAGATTGAAGTTTCAGGACAAATTGTCGCAGACCCAACTTTGAGCACGTGAAAATTGGCCACTGTTTCAAACATCAAAAGAAGAACTATTCAGCGAATATGGAAGCATCATAAATTTCACCCATATAAAATTCATCTTGTACAACAACTGAGTGAAGATAATTTTGATCGGCGGCTGGAGTTTTGTAAAGCTACGACTGCACGAATAGCTGATAACGGGAACTTTCTGTTCAATATCTGTTTTTCAGACGAGTGTGCGTTTTTATTAAACTCTACAGTCGATCGTCATAATTGTCGTTATTGGGCAGATAATAATCCAAGAAATTTTAACGAAGTTCACACTCAAACTCCACAGAAATTGAATGTCTGGACTGGCATTTTTGGAGACCGTTTAATCGGACCAATTTTTCTTGATGACAATTTGAATGGCGAAACGTATTTGGAGTTACTAGAAGATATCGTTTACCCTCTACTAATTGACATTGTTGAAAATAATGATCGCTATCAAGAAAATCAACTAGCGTTTCAACAAGATGGAGCTGATCCGCATTTTTCACAACGTGTTAGGGAGTTTTTGAACAGAGAGTTTCCAGAGCAATTGATTTGGCGCAGAGGTGCTATTCAGTGGCTCCCTAGATCACCGGATTTAACTCCTTTAGACTTCTTTCTATGGTGCCATTTAAAGAGTAGAATATACGCAACAGAACCGGAGTCTCTGGAAGAATTACGACGACACATTGTTGAAGAATGCAGTGTAATAACTCCACAAATGCTCCAGAATGCCAGAGCTCGTTTTGAACAAAATTTATACTTTTGTATGGAAGCTGGTGGTCAACAATTTGAACACTTGCTTAACTAAATTAACATTTTTGAACGTTTGGTTTTGTTTCTTAGTTTTTTTAACGAAAAATTGACTAATTAGTGCATTTTTTATCACAATGAATGAAATACGTCATTGTCCTTTATTCTACTAAAATGTTTCCAGAAAATTCATTTCGAATAGAACCTTTTTCTGATGCTTTGGCATAGTTTTAGTTTAGTTCAATGTCTAATGGTCTATAATTTATTTGAATTTATGATTTAGTGACATGCTGATTTTTTTATTTGCGCAAAATGATGTTATTTTAAGTTATTAACTCTCAATTTCCATTTACATAGAACCAAAGTCCATAGTCCAACATTTATGTACAATATTTATCACCATGTTTATTGAATTTTCGTAAAAAAAATTCATCAATGAGAAGATCCCGGCTTTTGAATTTTTACAAAATTTCTTCAAACGAGCGCGGACTAGGCCCCCTAGAACCCATATCCAAGGTCAGGTCATATACATATACATATATATATATATATATATATATATATATATATATATATATATAAATATATATATATATATATATATATATATATATATATATATATATATATATATATATATATGTAAATCAAAAAATAATAGGCCCATTTTGATCACATTTTCTAAGTACCTTCCTTTTGCAATTGGCCTGAACAAGTTCGTTAGCCAGGAAAATCGACACAGGTCTTCTCGGAAAATTTTGAGTTTTCTTTCGAAAAAAAATTATATCTCCGGAAATAACAAAGTAGGGGTAACCGAATTTGGTTCGCCTGAAAGCAGGCATCAATTTTGGTTACCAGTATAACCTATGTAGTAAGAGCAATGTGACATGTTTTATAAAAATAACTTTATTGTGTGAAAATGTACAAAAATTTCCAAAAGTAGACTTAAAGTGTTCCCGGAAAAACTCGTTTCTTGGTCAACCTTATAAGTTAATAGCAAATTGGGCTATTCAAATATGAAGCATTTGATCAAAATTCGCTACCATAACGCACTTGCTGCATCCAGAATTTCTTTTCTTACAAACATGCATTATATTTCGATGGAAAATGCAATATCATAATGCGTGTTTGATTGAAAAATAAGAAGATTTGTATCACCAATGACTTATGGGCCAGCCTGTGATTGTAAATTTTTTTTTAATGTAGTTTAAGACACCCTATAATTAATATATACAGTTTTTTTTCATATCTTATATAATAACGGATATATTGAGATTTATTGATTTTTTACGAAAATTTGACAAAAATTATATACCATTAAACGATAAACTCTATAGCTAAGACTACTTCCAAGCATCAGAGGAAGGGTCTATTTGATATGAATTTTCTGGAAATATTTTAGTAAAATGAAGGACAATGACGGTTGAAACTAAGACTTCGGTGTTTGTAAAACATCCTTCTTGAGACATTTTATTTCCATAGCCCGTATTATATTCAAGTTATTTGCCTAAATGTTGCCGATTTTGACGTTTTAAATCGCAACTTTGACGTTTTGAGGAAAACCCCAATTTTTTTTAAATAATTATAACTTTTTTGTCTTTTGACCTACAGAGCTAAATTTTTGTAGGTAACTTACCTATGAAGATATAAACCAATGTACCAATTTTGGTTGCCCGTACGTTGTTAATTCCGGAGATATAATTTTTTTTGAAAGAAAATACAAAATTTTCCGGGAAAATCTGGGAAGATTTTCCTGACTAACAAACTTCTCCAAGCCATTTGCAAAAGGAATTTATTTACCAAATTTAATCAAAATCGGCCTATTATTTTTTGAGTTATCGGTGTGATACTTATATATATATATATATATATATATATATATATATATATATATATATATATATATATATATATATATATATATATATATATATATATATATATATATATATATATATATATATATATATATATATATATATATATATAAACTGGCCCCGGATATGTGTTCTGGGGGGCCTAATTAGCGCTCATTTGAAGAAATTTTTCAAAATTCAAAAGTCGGGATCTCCTCATTAGTGAATTTTTTAAGAAAATTCACTAAAAGAGTAGAGGTCATTTAAAGAAAAGAAAAAATGTTATTTTCCTCAAAACGTCAAAGTCGCGATTTAAAACGTCACAATTGGCAACATTAAGGCAAAGAGCAGGAAACAAATATTATTTATGTAAAGAAAATGTCGCAAGAAGAGTGTTCTGCAAACCCTTTAGTTTCAGCACCAACCGTCATTGTCCTTCATTGTACCAAAATATTTCCAGAAATTTCATTCCAAATAAACCCTTTCTCTGATGCTGTGGCGGTAGTTTTAGTTAAGTTTAAGGTTTAACGATCTACAATTTTTAGCTTATTTTCGTAGAAGACACTCTTTAATGAGGAGACCGCGAGTTTTGAATTTTAAATTTTAAGAAAATTTTTTCAAATGAGTGCCAACTAGGCGCCCTAGAATGCTTATACATGGTGACGAATTTATACTGCAAAGCTCAATATAATTGAGCTTGGACGAAATCGGTTATTTTGAGGTGTGCAAATTATAGTTGGGACACCTGTATAGCATTGAAACGTCAAATTTAAAGTATTTCAGAAAACTATTAAAAATATATTAATTCTCGTCAAGTGCCTTTCTTTTATTAATAGGTTGGATGAGTTCGTTAGCCAGGAAAATCGGACAGTTTTCCCGGAAAATTTTGAGTGTTATTTCAAAAAAAAATTTTCCCCGAAAATTACAAAGCTATTTTAATAGAATTTGGTGGCTTAGTTGCCTTGGGAAAGACCTTACTAGGTACAAAAATTCAACTTTCTAAGTTTATAGAAAAAATGAGTTATTCAAATTTGAAGCATTAACGAAAATTCACTACCATAACGCACTTGCTGCGTCCGTCACTTTTTAAAATTTAAAATAGCAAAACGAAAAAGGTAAACACTCACATACAATTATTAGTAAAAACTCTTTGACCCTTCTAGATAAACTCCTTGTTTGTTTTTGTCGTAAATCGGAATGTACTTATTTCTCGGTGTTTAAGTTAAATTGAAAAAGTAAACTAATAGTGAATCCGCAGTGATAGCTAACTTTGAAACAGCCTGGTGGTCTTTTACGAGAACCAATACATTACGAAAAGTTTCTAAAATACTTATTTACCCTAGATAAAAAACAAATTACTACAATAGATCGAACAACGTAGATGTAAGATTGAAGGGCGACTGGACAGAATAATCAAATAACGCAGACTATTTGTTTTTGTGTAATAAAATGAGTGATGATTCGTTGGAAATGACATCTATATTAGCTCAGTGTTTGGAAAGATAAAGCCGATATTATGGGGAGCAAATCGTGGCTAGAAGGAATAACACGAGTAAGCAATTTGTCTTTTGGTCAAAGTCCAATGCTTACAATCCGCTTATCATATTATAAATGGTGGGACATGGTGGAACGGAATCAAATCCTTATTTCTTACTCTTGTGCTCTGGTGCTTCAGACTATTGCTATTGGTCCCGAGACCAGGCCACTATAAAACTCTGTCTCAAGGGCCTGTTTTTATTTCACTTCTTAATATCCACTTCGGTATTTTACTCCTTCAACTTTTCAGCTACATACTGGTCAGAGTAACAAAAACAAGTTTGATACCGAGTTCAGTGGTAACCAATTACGGCTTTTTGTTTTTAACATATTATGTCCTGCTTTGTAATAGTTACAAATTAAATAGCATGATCTTTATCATTGTTCTGACCTTAATCGATTTTAGAAATAGACAAAAGTGACCTCAGATGCACAATATAATATAAACCAACATTTATGTGTGGTTCGTAGTTCCGTAGCAAATCTTTAAAAATAACAACAAGGATACATATTTGACGTAGCAAGCGCCTTGTGGTAATTAGTTTTAAAAATGCAGCAAGTGCGTTATGGTAGCGAATTACCATGGAAATTATCTATCTATTTACAAAAATTATATATATATATATATATATATATATATATATATATATATATATATATATATATATATATATATATATATATATATATATATAGTGTGTCCACGGATTGAGTGTGGGTAAGGTATAAGTGAAAAACAATTTCAAATTAGAATCCGATATTCTGGGAATCGCTCCTGCTTTGTCTTAAACTGAAATGTTGAGAAAATGAACAAAATCAATTAACATACAGGGTGGTTTATAACTGATATAATAAAATGTATTGAAAGTAAACTACCTTCGTTTATGAAGATACCGCAAAAGTTATTCACAAAAATTGTGTAGAATTAAAATTTATGACAGGCTCTCAATTTTCAAACAGATCAGCCTAATATGAATTTTTTTTAGCTGCGACTTTATTTAAATGACGTTCGACGGCTTCTGTGGTTAGGTGTACTTTAAAAAGTACTTGAAACTGTATTAAAAAAAGCTCTTTACCATAATTAAACTTGGGGTAGGTTTGCTTTCATCTCAACCAATAAAAAAAGTAAAGTAATCGCACAATTGGACATTCGAAGCAATAATTGGCGAGTTTCATGGCTACTTGAGCTCTGCCTTGTTGTTCGTTTCCCGGGATACTACTTATGTGGAAAATTGAAACGTCAATTTTACTTGTCACGAACAGCAAGCTTCTGTATTTAAAAATGTTCACAACAGAACAAAGTGTTTATTGTGCTATGGTTTGGGTGAAGAACGCTCTTATCAGGGAGTGTTAAAAAAATTCCTTGAACGCTGGCCAAATTATTCGGTTTCCGCTACTGGTGTAAAAAAGTTGTTACAAAATTTATGCGTACTGGGAGTGTTTTAAATGTTAAGAAGACAAAATCGGATCTAAATGAAGAAGACAATGCTGCAGCTGCATTAGCTATATATTCTGTTAGGCGTTTTCCCAAATTATCATTAAGAACAAGGGCAATAGAAATTGGCAATATTAGCAAATCGCATTTGCAACAAATTTATCGTACCAACAAGGTGAAACCTTTCAAAGCAAAACTTATACACAGTTTGGAAGAAAATAACGGGTCAAAACGATAAGATTTCTGTTTATGGTACGGCGAACAATATCTACAAAAATCACAATTTTGACAGAAGTATTACTTTTTCGGACAAATCCACTTTCACCACTAATGGGGTGGTAAATTCCCAAAATGCACGGTATTGGTCTATGGAGAATCCAAATTATAGAGTTAATTGCAGAAGACAATACCATAAAAAAAGTAAATGTGTGGTGTGCTGTTTCTTACACTGGGATAATTGGGCCATATTTTTTTGAGCGGAATATGAACCAGTACAGTTATCTGGAAATGCTGGAAAATATTTTTCAAGACCATTTGCATAACATGTCACTACAAGATAAACAAACAGCATACTTTTAGGATGACGGCCACCCAGCACATGCAACAGGAATCGTTCGAGAATGGTTAGATCGCGAATTTCCTGGGCGGTGGATTGGTCGATATGTGCCTCCCAGAAGTCCCGATCTTACCTTAATGGACTTTTATTTATGGGGCTATATCAAACAGAAAGTCTACGCGGCTCCATTAAACAACGATCTTGATTTGTTGAAACTGTTTAGAGAGGCAATTGACGGTATTCCAATTCAACATATTCAAAATGCCTACAAAGCATTTACTAAACGGGTTAAGTTATGTGTATCGGTTGGTGGTAGCACATTTTAATAAGTTCGTTATTTTTTGTTCTTCTTTTTAATTTTTGTTAGCGTTTTGTATTTTACTAATAAATTATTATTTAACATTGCATGGTTACTTACTTTGCGCACCTGGGTTCAAAAAACCACAGGCAAAAAGCTCCATGATAGGGAAAAAATTTTAATAATTTACTTGAAAATTCAAAGTAGGCTGATTTAGCTGAAAAGTGAGAGCCTGTCATAAATTTAAATTCTAAACAAATTTTGTAAATGATTTTTTGCGGTATCTTTATATAAGAACGTAGTTTACTCTTAACACATTTGATTAAATCAGTTCTAAACCACCCTGTATATTAATTGATTTTGTTCATTTCCTCAACATCTCAGTTTAAGACAAAGCATGAGCGTTTCTTAGAATATCATAATCTAATTCAAAAAATTTTCGTCACATATCTTACCCACACTCAATCCGTGGACACACTATATATATATATATATATATATATATATATATATATATATATATATATATATATATATATATATATATATATATATATATATTATATATATATATATATATATATATATATATAGGTGTCCGGAAAAAAAAATCAGGTTATTCTGCACAGAAAATTAATGCCACTAGTTTCTATAATAGTTTTTCGAAAACTTGAAAATAGCGGAGTTATAGGGTGTCAAAATGTTTTTTTTCAAATTTTTGTGGATAACTTTTTTTGTCGTAGATGAATTCTTTTCAAGTCTTGTGCACGCGTATATAATACCACTCTGTATTTATGTTGCAAATTTTATATGGACCTATCAAAATTTAAAGTCCAAAACTGCCCTTGACCAGCAGATAAGGACTCAAAACTTTTTTGCTTAAATCTTTATCTCAAATTTAACAATACACGATTGAAGGGAATTGTAAAATCTTAAAAAAGCGTCCTTTTGTTGCACCACGATAAAACTAATCGTTAGTTTTGACAGATAATAGTTTGCTGTGATTTTACTCGTGGAATAGTTTAGATTAATTATAAAATACGATGAATAATAATAATTATTTTTACGTTGAACTACGTGACATGCATCATTATTATGGTATAGCTGGCGGCAATGCTGTTGCTGCAAGACATTTGTATGCTGAACCATTTCCAAATGGAAAAGGGTACCACAATCCCAAATGTTCAGTAATATCCATCGACGACTGGGAGAATTCGGATCATTTAGAAGTACATTTCAAGATGTTGTTACAGTAGTAAGGAGCTAAGCAAATTATTCTACTTGTATAAGTGTTGATGTGTAATTATGTGTTTGTAAGGATAGGGCTCTAATGTAAAATAAACGATTGGATGAATGGAAAGTAGCTGAACTAATATTTAGGTAATCTTTATATGTGTGTACATATGTATTGATATTTTATAACCATTTTATAGTAGTATTGTGATTAAGTATAAGGTCCTACTGTCTACACAATTGTTACCTCATTCTCTCATGGGTCTCTTTGTGTGTCTTTTTAAAGTTGTCTAGTCAGGCATGAAGCGTGTCTCCCTGTTTACTCCAATTTAGAAAAAAACTCGGGACGCAGCAAGTGCGTTATGGTAGTGAATTTTCTTAAATATGTTTTTATTGCAAATATGTCTGTTTTTTTTTTTTAAGAAAGCAGTCAACAATTTTGGTTACCAGTATAACCTATATAGTAAAACAATGTGCCATGTTTCATAAAAATAACCTTATTATGTGAAAATGTACAAAAATTTCCAAAAGTAAACTTAAAGTGTTCCCGGAAAAACTCGTTTCTTGGTCAATCTTATAGGTTAATAGCAAATTGGGCTATTCAAATATGAAGCATTTGATCAAAATTCGCTACCATAACGCACTTGCTGCATCCAGAATTTCTTTTCTTACAAAGATGCATTATATTTCGATGAAAAATGCAAAAATGCAATTACATAAGGCGTGTTTGATTAAAAAAATAAGAAAATTTGTATCACCAACGACTTATGGACCCCCCTATGATTGTAGAAATATTTTTTTAAGATGTAGCTCAAGACACCCTATAATTAATATATAAAAAAAGTTTCATATCTTGTATAATAACGGATATATTGAGCTTTATTGATTTTTTACGAAAATTCGACAAAAATTATATACCATTAAACGATAAACTCTATAGCTAAGGCTACTGCCAAGCATCAGAGAAATGGTCTATTTTAAATGACATTTCTGGAAACATTTTAGTAAAATGAAGGACAATGACGGTTGAAACTAAGACTTCAGGGTTTGTAAAGCATTCTTCTTGAGACATTTTCTTTCCATAGCCCGTACTAGATTCGAATTCTTTGCCTAAATGTTGCCAATTTTTGACGTTTTAAATCGCAACTTTGACATTTTGAGGAAAATCCCAATAAATTTTTATTTAAATGCCTATAACTTTTTTGTCTTTTGATCTACAGAGCTAAATTTTTGGTATGTAGCTTACGTTCAATGATATAAACCCGCGTACCAAATTTGGTTGCCCTTACTTCGTTAATTTTGGAGATATAATTTTTTTACAATTTTTTTCGAAAGAAAACTCAAAATTTTCTGGGAAAACCTGGGCCGATTTTCCTGGCTAACGAACTTATCCAAGCCATTTGTAAAAGGAAGGTACTCACTAAATGTAATCAAAATCGGCCCATAATTTTTTGAGTTATCGGTGTGATACATATATATATATATATATATATATATATATATATATATATATATATATATATATATATATATATATATATATATATATATATATATATATATATAAACATATAAAAATTGAAACTGACCCCGGATATGTGTTCTGGGGGGCCTAATTAGCGCTCATTTGAAGAAATTTTTTCAAAATTCAAAAGTCGGGATCTCCTCATTAGTGAATTTTTTTAAAGAAAATTCAGTAATAGTAAGAATATGCGCGTGTATGCACGTCTATATAATAAAACATGTGTAATGATCTGACCAAATAAACCCATTTTAAATAGGAATACGACTGATGTAACTAACATTAGGAGCGGAAGAGACTGTGCGAATGGCAAATAGCCATAGCCATCTAAATTCGAGAAAAAAAACTTTTTTCCATTAAAGAAATTCGTTTAACCAAATTTTAGCTTTAAGATACTTAAATTGAAAGGAAAATGAATTATCAATCAAGTATCAATCAATCAACTTAAGTTTTTCAACTGTTTTCTAAGCCTCATTTGCAAATATTAAAGCATTATGTTTCTAAAATAAGGAGTGTCATTCCTAACATCTAAAATATATTTTTATGTAATTAGACATTTTTGCAATCAATTTAAGATTACTTTTAATTTTGGCGCTCTCATTTTCTGCCAAGTCAACTGCATGTATTATTCAGTTATTGTTTATACCAATAATTGTAATTCAATAAAATATCAAATTCACTTCTTTTTAATTGTAGACATAGTAAAACATTAATTAAAAGTCTTCCTACATTACAAAACTCATTATACAGGACCGTATAAAAAAAACAATAAAAAAATACTGATGATGAATTTTTTGGTATCGAAAAGTAGGAAAGCATAAATTTGTGATACATGGTTGCATTTCTAATTGGATTACGCTTGATATGGTGATACAAAAAATCCAGCTCCGATTAAAAAAATGGCAGTGATATTTCAAACCCCAAACGTCATTCTGAGAAAATAATATGCCTATGTTACAGAGAATAAAAAAGTCTGGACGCAGCAAGTGCGTTATGGTAGCGAATTTTTTGAAAAGTATTTTTAATAGCAAATGTCTGATGAAAGCAGGCATCAAATTTGGTTACCTATATGTACAATGTACCATATTTCATCAAAATAACTTTATTGTTTGAAAATATATAAACATTTTTCAAAAGTCTGGATGCAGCAAGTGTGTTATGGAAGTTAATTTCCATTAAAATGTTTTTAATTTCAAATGCGAGCAGGCATCAATCTGATTACCGGTATAGCCTATGTAGTAGAAACAATGTACTGTATTTTATCAAATTACTTATGGTTTGAAAATATACAAGAATATTCCGAAAATAAACTTGAATGTTGGTTTGACTTGTGGCAGGGGTTGGAGGGGTGCTGTTTCGTCGTGGGGGGGGGGGGTGCATACAACCACCCTCGCTGCATAAACCACAAGAAAAATGTCTTGTTCCTACCCGCCAAGGAAGTTACGGCACCTGGGGGGATAGGGGTGCTGTGTGGGGTAGGCAGGGTTTAAGGGGGTTATGGCTTCAAGATGTGAAAAAGATAGCTTTCAAGCCCGTTTTATTCGAATTTTCTGCTCATATTTCCTTTTTACTACCTACCCCGCCCAGCATCCCTACTCACTCCTGGTCCCGTATCTTCCTTGGGGGTGTGAACAAGAAATTTTTCTTGGGGTTTGTGGGGCCCTAGGCAGGTTTCTGAAAACAGTTTTTTGAAAAGCGTTCGGGTACTAAACTACAAATTTACTGAAAATTCGCTACCAAAACGCACTTACTACGTCCAGATTTTTTTCTTACAAACGCATCATATTTCGATAAAAAATGTAAAAATGCATTAACGAATTTGTTCTACGAAAATTAGCTTAAAAGAATTATATATATATATATATATATATATATATATATATATATATATATATATATATATATATATATAAACTTCACTAAACCTTCAGCGAAAGCATCAACTTAACTAAACCGACAGCCAAAACATCAGAGAAAGGGTCTCTTTGAAATGAATTTTCTGTAAATATTTTACTAAAATGAAGAGCAATGACGGTTGAGTCTGAAACTTAAGGGTTTGCAGAACTCTTCTTGCAACATTTTCTTTTCAAAATCCGTATTTGTTTCACGTTCTTTGCCTAAACATTGCCAATTTTGACGTTTAAAATTGCGAGTTTGACGTTTTGAGGAAAACTCAAAAATTTGTTTCTTTAACTGCCTATAACTTCTTTGTCTTTAAAGCTCGAGACCAAAATTTTGGTAGAGAGTTCACCCTTTATAATACAAACATGCGTATCAAAACTGGTTGCCCTTACCTTGTTATTTCCGGAGATATTAATTTTTTTTTAGAAGGAAAACACAAAATTTTCCGAGAAAACCTAGTCCGATTTTCCTGTCTAACGAACTCATTCAAGGCACTTTCCAAAGGAAGGTACTCACCAAATTTGATCAAGATTGCAAGATTGGTTCATTATTTTTTTAGTAATCGGTCGGATATATATATATATATATATATATATATATATATATATATATATATATATATATATATATATATATATATATATATATATATATAAACACAGATCTCCTCATTAGGGATTTTTTTTAAATTCGCTAAAAATAACGAAATTATGTATTCACTTTTTTTTATTAGACAGATAGTTTTTGAAATATTTTCGCTTGCAAATTTGAGACATTTTTACATTTATTTCTTTAATATTAATGGTTTCTGTAAACGTCATACTAAAAGGCTTAAAAATGAAAACTTTAATTTAACCAACCTCGAAACTCTTACCGTTTGGAGATAGTTATAGTCACACATGGTATTTGGACCACCTTGTATAACTTGATGCGGCAACGCATTTAATTAGTGTCTTATTTACACAGCACAAGAAAATATAATAATTTTTTCAGCGTAAATAAAAACTAAATGCATAATCACTATAAAAAATAGTGCTGCAAATTTAATCATAACTTCCCCATAGCTATGATAATTTATTCTCTTCAGAAAGACATTCCCATGCAAAGAATTTAGGGCCCATGACTTGACCACAAAGAAAATATTTGTATTCCTGTGACCATAAACTTTTAAAACGTTATATTAATTGAGTTTTATTGAAAAGTCGTCAATTTTCAGCAAATCACCCCTTATTTATCCCCTACCGCCTGAAGCGATCTTACTCCAAAACAATTCGAATCGTTCCTTTGTCGGGTGCTAACTGGATACCAAATTTGAAGATGATATCTCAATTCGTTCGAAGTTATTGCGCCTATTAACTGACACACCGATCAACCGACAGACCGACAGACAAAAAAAATTCGTTCCAGAATCAGGTTTTCTATATGGTTTGAGACTTTTTACGCTGTTTGGGCAAGAAAAATACATTTGAAATTTTTGTCAACAGTCGTCCACCCCCACACATTCAACCCCTAATTTAATCTCAGCACAGAATACCAGATGAAATTAATGATGAAGTTAAAAGTTTTCTAATAAATTAACCCTAAAACGTTATATTATTCCAGTTTCAACGATAAAATATCAATTTTCACCAAATCACTCCCTATTTATCCCCTACATCCTAAAGCGATTTTTCCCAAAAGCGGAACCGTTCGTTTGTCGGGTGTTAACTGTATACCAAAATTGAAGACGATATCTCAATTCGTTCTAAAGTTACGTGACTAGAAACAGAGAGACATACAGACCGACAGACAAAAAAAAATGTTCCCAAATCATGTTTTCTATATGTTGTGTTGCTTTTTACGACGTTTAAGCGAATTTTTTTTTAATTTTGGCGCCGATTGCTATATTTCCACACGTGACGATGTGAAAGTAATAAATACTTCCCGCTATTCTCTAAAAAAGTCTGGACGCAGCAAGTGCGTTATGGAAGAGAATTTTCATAAAAATGTTTTTAATAGCAAATGCAAGTAGGCATCAATCTGATTACCGATATAACTTATGTACTATATTTTTTAAATTACTTTTTGTTTGAAAATGTGCAAAAATTTTCCGAAAAAAAACTTAAATATTGGTTTCCTAGCCAACAAACCTTACGTTAATAGCAAATAGAGTTATTGAAATTTGAAGGATTTAATGAAAATTCGCTACCAAAACGCATTTACTGCGTCCAGATTTTTTTCTAACAAACCTGCATCATATTTCGATAAAAAAACTGCCAAAATGGATTAACGATTTTGTTCTACGAAAATTAGCTAAAGATTATAGACCGTTAAACCATAAACTTCACTAAAGCTACAGCGAAGGCATCAACTTAACTAAACCAACAGCCAAAGCATCAGGGTCTATTTGAAATAAATTTTCTATAAATATTTTAGTCAAATAAAGGGCAATGACGGCTAAAGCTGAAACTAAATGGTTCGCAGAACACTCTTATTGCAACATTTTCTTTTCACAATCCGTATTTGTTTTACGTTCTTTGCCTAAACATTGTCAATTTTGACGTTTCAAATCGCGATTTTGACGTTTTGAGAAAAACTCCAAATTTGTTTTCTATAGGTACCCATAACTTTTTGTATTTAAACTTAGAGACCTAAATTTGGGCACATAATACAAACACGCGTACCAAATTTGATTGCCCTTTCTTTGTTAATTCCGGAAATAAATTTTTTTTATGAATAAAACACCAAATTTTCCGGGAAAACCTGTGCCGATTTTGCTGGCTAACGAACTTGTCCAAACCACTTGCAAAAGGAAGGTAGGTACTCACCAAATTTGATAAAGATCGGCCCATTTTTTCTAATTTATCGGACAGTCAAAGCTTCGGAGAAAGGATCTATTTGAAATGAATTTTCTGTAAATATTTTAGTCAAATGAAGGGCAATGACGGTTGAAGCTGAAACTTAAGGGTTCGCAGAACACTCTTCAGGCAACATTTTCTTTTCACAATCCGTATTTGTTTCACGTTCTTTGCCTAAACATTGCCAATTTTGACGTTTAAAATAGCGATTTTGACGTTTTGAGGAAAACTTTTTTTTTTATAGGTACCCATAACTTTTTGTCTTTAAACTTAGAGACCTAAATATTGGCGCATAATACAAACACGCGTACCAAATTTGATTGCCCTTTCTTTGTTAATTCCGGAAATAGAATTTTATTTATTTATCTATATGCATTAAAATTATACAGTGCATCTTACATAGAAGTTACAAACTTGTGCCTGTAATTAATGCGATTTGGTTAAAATATTAAACTGAAACATATCAAAATCCTATTGACACTGACATTTCTTGCTATAAAATTTCGGTATTTCAAATTTACAATTTATTCAACCAATCTTCCATTATTAGCACCTTCAATATTTCCTCTACATCCTTTGAACTTCTCAACCATTTTACACTCCAAAATAGTTTTCTTTCAGCTTTAGATTAATAATATTTTTAAACATTTTAGGACCTAAAATTGCAAGTTGTTACTGTGACATTATTTAATTTTATTTTTTATGTCAAATCTACTTTCAGAGTGACACAAAATTTTCCGGGAAAACCTGTGCCGATTTTCCTGGCTAACGAACTTGTCGAAGCCACTTGCAAAAGGAAGGTACTCACCAAATTTTATCAAGATCGGCCCATTAGTTTTTGAGTTATCGGTGTGATATATATATATATATATATATATATATATATATATATATATATATATATATATATATATATATATATATATATATATATATATATATATATATATATATAAATCTATAAAAATTCAAACTGTAGGGGGCGTAATTAGTGCTCATGTGAAGAATTTTTTTTTAAATTCAAAAGTCGGGATCTCTCATTAGTGATTTTTTTTAAAAAGAAATTTCACTAAAAACTAGACATTTTTCTTTGATAAATTCCTTCTCTCTGACTTATTACTGTACTAAAATACGAACCATAATCGCTGGCCAATGATTCTTGAATACAGCTTGCTAGACCAGCGTACGTTTCGTTTTTACAAAGTTTTTCTTGACATTTGAATGGTTCGAAAAAGTAAAGTGGATAAAAACAAATAAAGAAATCTGAATCTCGAACTCTAACCATTATAAAACTCTGTCTTCAGGGCATGTTTTCATTTTACTAAATATCCGCTTAGGCGATTCACTCCTTTAACTTTTGAACTACATACAGGTTTCGGAAATAAGAAGGTAGTTGACTTGATTTTGTTCTAGCCAATTATAGTCTTTCATGTGTGAAGAAATTGGCTTTTGCAGGAACTTAGCGCAATCACTGAAAATCATAATCTGTGACGTCTTCCTGACATCTAAAGTTGTACAAGCTCGACGCTGTCGTTGCTCTTTGAAACTTGACATCACGAATATAGTCCCACTTTAAAACAAAATTGATAGAAGATTGGTTTTCCTCATAACGTTGAGAAATTACAGTTGAAGTGTAAGTTATTACGGTTTAAAATTACCCGCATCGGAAAAGTTACATATAAACAGATTATTAATCAGCATGGAGAAATTTTCATCTCCACAAAAAAAAATCTCGGGACGCAGCAAGTGCGTTATGGTAGTGAATTTTCATAAAACTATTTTTTAATAGCAATAATGTGTGTTTTTTTTTAAGAAAGCAGGCATCAAATTTGGTTACCAGTATAATCTATATAGTAAAAACAATGTGCCATGTTTCATCAAAATAACTTTATTGTTTGAAAATGTAAAAAAAATTCCGAAAGTAAACTTAAAGTGTTCCCGAAAAAACTCGTTTTTTGGTCAACCTTATAGGTTAATAGCAAATTGAGCAATTCAAATATTAAGCATTTGATCAAAATTGGCTACCATAACGCACTTACTGCGTCCAGAATTTTTGTTCTTACAAACATGCATTATATTTCGATGGAAAATACAAAAATGCAATAACATAAGGCGTGTTTGATTAAAAAAAATTTCATTAGAATGTTTTTAATAACAAATATGTGTGTTTTTTTAAGAAAGCAGGCATGAAATTTGGTTACCAGTGTAACCTATATAGTAAAAACAATGTGGCATGTTTCATCAAAATAACTTTATTGTGTGAAAATGTACAAACATTTCCAAAAGTAAACTAAAAGTGTTCCTAAAAAAACACGTTTCTTGGTCAACCTTATAGGTTAATAGCAAATTGAGCTGTTCAAATATGAAACATTTGATAAAAATTCGCTACCATAACGCACTTGCTGCGTCCAGAATTTCTTTTCTTACAAACATGCATTATATTTCGATGGAAAATGCAAAAATGCAATAACATAAGGCATGTTTGATTAAAAAAAAAGGAGATTTGTATCACCAACGACTTATGGGCCACCCTGTGATTGTACAAATATTATTTTAAGATGTAGCTCAAGACACCCTATAATTAATATATACAATTTTTTTTCATATCTTATATAATAACGGATATATTGAGCTTTATTGATTTTCTACGAAAATTCGACAAAAATTATATACCATTAAACGGTAAACTCTATAGTTAAGGCTACTGCCAAGCATCAGCGAAAGGGTCTATTTGGAATGAATTTTCTGCAAATATTTTAGTAAAATGAAGGACAATGACGGTTGAAACTAAGACTTTAGGGTTTGTAAAACATCCTTCTTGAGACATTTTATTTCTATAGCCCGTATTAGATTCAAGTTACTTGCCTAAATGTTGCCAATTTTGGTTGTCCTTACTTTGTTAATTCCGGAGATATAAATTTTTTTCGAAAGAAAATACAAAATTTTCCGGGAAAACCTAGGCAGATTTTCCTGGCTAACGAACTTATCCAAGCCATTTACAAAAGGAATTTTTTCACCAAATTTAATCAAAATCGGCCCATTATTTTTTGAGTTATCGGTGTGATACATATATATATATAAATATATATATATATATATATATAATATATATATATATATATATATATATATATATATATATATATATATATATATATATATATATATATATATATATATATATATATATAAACATATAAAAATTGAAACTGACCCCGGATATGTTTTCTGGGGGGCCTAATTAGCGCTCATTTGAAGAAATTTTTTCAAAATTCAAAAGTCGAGATCTCCTCATTAGTGAATTTTTTTTAAGAAAATTCACTAATAAAAATAAATTTTCTGCAAACATCTTAATCTAATAAACAATTACTATGTGAAGATTGAAACCCACGATGACCACTGATAAGCACACTTGGAGAACCCATGTGACCACAATACATTTAAAATAAACAGCGGATCCTTTCACTTATCAAGTTAGCGTCATCAGAAGATGAATAATTCTAATTATTCATCCTCTAATGAGGTTATCCTGGTTAGTGAAACGACAATCACGTTTTTTTAAAATGTGTTGTGGTGATTTGGGTTCTCCAAGTGTGCTTAACCTTCGTCTGCATGACAGGGTACCTGGGTACCCATTCTGTTTTAAAAGTGATGTTTTTATTTGTTAATGTTGATATTTATGTCTAAGGTGTTGTGACATCTCATAATTCATTATAAAAAACTTATATAATGGACATTGAAATTTTTTATACTTATTCCTCACATCAGGGGTACCCCAGTACCTACTAAAATAAAAATTTGTTTTGTTGCAAATCTTTAACTTGGGGCACAGTAATAAAAAAATTAACACTCTTTATTTGAAAAAGTATATTAATTTTATAATATTTTTTTTATTACCATAATTCTTTTACAGTTTGCAATTGTAACACTTATTTATTTTCTCACAATGTTCGTCGTATATTGGGCGGCTACAAACGTCACACGATTTTCTGGTTTTTGTTCTGTCTTTTTGTAGCAGCTCGACACACGTAACATTTACCTGTTACTTGAAGGCGTCCGGTTTTATCTCTGGGATGATTCTTTTCTACAACCGGCGGTGGCAGTTGGTATGCTAATGGACCTCTTAACATGCACTCAATTCCCGATTTGGTAACACCTTCGGTGATTTGGCTCTCAATTCTATGCTCGGTCTAAATAATTGCTTTCCAAGTTCTTGAAGAAATTTTCGACGATATTTTTTTTTCTTCTGAAGACGGTAATTTTCAGCATAAATAATATATGCTGCTAATCCTGCTATATCAAGCATGTTATAAAACATTGCAAGAGGACAACGGTTTGTTCGAAGTTTGACAGGGTAGTGCGACACCATCTTATCCATATTATCAACACCACCTTTCCCTGAATTGTAATGATTGATTATTTCAGGTTTTTCCTTTGGACCAGATACATTTGCAGTGTCGTGCATTGTGGATGAGAGTATTACAGCTTTTCCCTGTTTTGGTACGTATGAAACCAGTGTGATATTATCCTCAGAAAATCCAAACGTAGAAGAATGTTCTTCCCTACTTTTATTTGGCAACATCTCTGGCGGTATATAAGGTTTTTTTTAGCGTACCCACAACAGAAAGGTTTCATGACATTAGAAACCGAGCTAAGGGAAGTGTGGTGAAAAAATTATCCATCACAACATTTCTCCCACTATTTTTATAATGAATGCATAAATCTTTTACCACACGCTCACCTTGATTTTGTTCACGACCTTACGACGATTTCCCTGTATAAATTTGCCCCACAAGAGGGTAAGACTTAGCTGCATCGCCCACCCACCAAATTTTCATACTATATTTGGCAGGGTTGGCTGGCATATACTGCGTGAACCTGGTCCTGCCTCTATACGGAAATAGTGGTTCGTCTACCGTTAGGCATTCAGACGGTGTATATTTCAGTTTCAAATGTTGCATCAATAGAAGCCAAAGTTCTGAGATAGCAGCTGCTTTATCAGTTTTCAGTCTATCGGTTCTGGTATTCATATTGTCAAAACGTACAAATCTTTGTTCATTGTCGCACGGTACAATGGATAAGCATCACTTTTCCACAAGTCTCTCAGATTTTCTTTCTTAGAGTGTCACACTCCAGCAGTAATCAGTATCCCGAGATAACCATCAAATTCTTCTTGTGTGAGAGGTTTCCAAATTTTTGGTGGTTTGTTGGAATGCTGTTTATTCCAGTCCGCGTGGATGGTTTGTTTCTCGAATTATAATGTTGCACATTTCTGGAGTAAAACTGCGTGCGAATGTTTCCCGAACTGAGACGGAATTTGTTGTCTTCAAAGGTCCAGATTTTTTTCGCAAAATATTTTATGACTCCTTTGACGAGCATGCATTGGGGGACTGGATTGACAGATAGTTCCGTTTTTAGAACGCAAAACTAGGTCATCACAATTATCAACCCCAACCTCTAGCTGCTCATCTTCAAAATTGTCTTCCTCGGCAATTTCAATTTCATTCTCAGTGTCAAGCAAAACATCTTCTATGTCTGATTCTTCTGCTTGGTTATTTGTTGATGACAACAAAGTCGGTAAGTATTCGTCTTCTGATTCGGAGTCTTCAATTTGTTCATTGTCGTTATCACTCTCAGAATCAGATTCCATAGCATTTAATTCCTGAAGATAACTTTCTTGCTGTTCATAACTCATTCTGTAAATAATCAGGTACATAGGAAAAATGTCAAAAATTACAACAAAAATGTAGTTTATTATCATTTATCATTATTATAATATACGTAACGTTTGAAATCAGAACTGGAAACTTCCCTAAATTTTTCTTCCATTCCGAAAATTCACCAATCACAGTACCATTTCCAATCGAAAATAGTGTTGTTTAGTCAGCGGTAGACAACAGACTAAATAAATGCTCTAGCATCCACACAAATATCGGATCACGAAAACAATTCTCCGAAATACAGAATCCGTTGTTGTCAACAAGACACTGAGCGGAAGTATGTAAGCCGAAACGGCTCATAAAACTTTTCTTGGAACACCAGATGTGACATTATAACTATAACTATTTATAAGAATTAGAAAACTAATGATTTCTAGAATAATAGGACAATGATGATTGCAGGTACCCGGGTACACTTGTTGTGTATTATGCGTTAAAATTGTATACGTGAAGGCGACGGTTAAATAATCAATTAAATACTGAGGTGAAGACTTTTTCTACGGCTTCACAAATATTTGTCTTCGTTTCTGTAGCCGGTTTCGCTGCTTGGCAGCATCCCCAGGCAAAATAAAATTGAATTAATTTATACGAACTCATGACAACTAACAGTACGGATCGGTTTCACCAAGTAAGGGCAACAGAAATTAATGAAATAAACGAATGTAACTATCGAAACAGAAACGTAAGACTTTGTAAAATATAATCTATGCAAGGCTTGTTAGTTGCATGAATCTGCTCCAGAATGTTTGTTTAAAAATTATCAATTATAACATTTCTGGCAAAATAAATCTTGCTTTGTAACTGGCCCTGAACTATCAATCTGCCGACTATTTTATAATTAATTTCATATCGTTTTGGATTTATAAAATATTGTTTATAGAAAGTCAAAATACGGGAAGTACGCTATAGTCTCTAATTTAGTTCAAACTCTAATAACTTAGTTTTCTACTATTACAGAAATTTTAATTTTGGTGCGTGCGTAAGTTTCTATCAAAGCCACATGTGTAGGCGGCTTTATTATTTTCGGAAATCTTTTTTTTTGTGGTGAAAACCTAGTCCGACTGGGCTCGTCCAAAAGATTTCCAAAAGAAACATAAAAACTGACGATATTTCGCGCTAATTTAACATTGGAGAAAAATCGCTGTCACTTGAAAACAGTTGAACGCAAGTACACAAAACCTTGTGCAGACCGTCAAATATTTTGCTGTAGAATGTAAGAATAAGGGAATATACCGGACGCTTTATTTAAAATAAGAAACTTGTGCTAATTTCTGGTCAAACCGGTAGTTCACACAAAAAATTTTTACGTATATCAACGCTCTGTAGAACAGTAGACTTTCTACAAAAAAATTATTTGTTGGCAAGTTGAGTTTCAGGATATGATCTAGTATCGCTGCCTATCGTTATTTATTTATTAACTTGCGGTTTGTATACAGGCTGGCTCAAAACTCGGATGTTTATTTTTCTTTCTCAATTTATATGGAACATCCTATATTTTATATCACTAATGAGATCCTCTAATACAATCCTTCAATTTTTGTTTGAGCTTCCCCATACCCAAAGTAAGTAGTTATTGCAATATTTTCAGATATTTATTGAAGGTGATTTAAAATCTAGCATTGTGATGCTTATCTGGTAGTCGTGGAGTTTGATAGATGAAAATTGAAAATTTTGCTATTGTTTGAGAATAATTTGACAGACAAAATCATTAAAACATTAAATCAGTTTATGTAGTGCAACATTTTAATGAAATGTGATAACAATAACTATAACAACACTAACAAAACAGGAAAGACTAAATTGTTAATAGAAACATTAAATTAATCGCATTAGGTTTTCAAAGTGACCTTCACCAACATCAATGCAATGTTGTAGTCGATTATCAAATCACCGACTTACATTTCGCAGCAGAGTAGCGTTGAAATTTCTGTACGCTTCTGTAATTCTAGTTTGCATATCTTCTTTTGTTGTTGCCGGTTTCTTATCTACGATACCCTTAAGATAGCCTCACAAAAAAGTCCACTTTTGATAAGTCAGGTGACCGAGCTGGCCAATGTACAGGTCGTAATCTGCCTAGCCATCTTTGCGAAAAATAATTATTCAGGTGGTCTTGAACAGGACCTGTTTTATGTACAGGTGCGCCATCGTGCAAAAGCCACATGCCTTACCGGATATTGAGGGAAACTCTTCCAGAATCGTTGATAAATCATTCTGAAGGAAATCTAAATAAACTGCACCATTTACTATTCCTTCAAAAATGTGTGGTCCTATTAGCCTATCCCCTGAAACTCCACCCCAAGCATTCAATGGCCATATTGTTTGGCTGTATTCTTACTAAATGTGGGTTCGATTTCGCGTAATAATGAAACTTATGCCTCTTAACCCCTCCATTCTTCGTAAATGTAGCCTCATCCCCAAGCAAAACTAAATCAAAGAAATCAGTTGGTACAACCTGTATCTCTCTCTCTCTCTCTCTCTCTCTCTCTCTCTCTCTCTCTCTATAGATATATATATATATATATATATATATATATATATATATATATATATATATATATATATATATATATATATATATATATATATATATATATATATATACAGTGTCACGCACGGTCGATGGCAGGTTAGAATTTTACGGAGAACGGAACATAGGATTATTTCGAAAATTTGGTTTGTTAGGTAATTGGTTCTGCTATTTCGATTTAAAATATTTCCAGCGTTGCGTCGTTGCCGCTTATTTTCTTTTTTTATTATATTTTTAATAAATCACCCTATATATTATTGCATTTTCGCTTTGCTATCGCTTTATGATTATTTTTGTGTGATACTTCCATACACCTATCTCCAGCGGTTTTCGAGAAATTAATTGATTTCCTTATTTTTCGTGCAAGGGATAGCTTCAATTATGGTTTTATTACTGCGGTATATGGATTTGTAGGAAACTAAAATGTTGGGGTAGTTTACCAATATTCTCTGTATTAGTTACGTTTAAGGAAATTTGTTCTTCATTATACAGGTCGTTCAAAATTTGTAATTTTACCGATAGACACAAAAATGGTGAAATATGTGCTTTTTAAACATAACACCCTGTACATTATTAAACACTAAAAGATAATTAAAGTTCTTTTTAAATAATTTATCATGTTCCCAGACCTAAATAGTCAATTTTTCGAAATAAAAGCAAATTAAATAAAAATCTGATTATATTGCCATATCTTGTATCAGTATGAAATGTCATGAAATATGTCATTATGAAAATGTGACAATTAGTGCATCAATACTAAACCCTCTCGACGTTTATTAATGAAAATTAGATTTGATTAGAATAGAAATTACAGGCACTAACTATTCAAAAAAAGTTCTTGAAATTCTTGGGTGCTGTGTATGGGCCTCTTATGAATACCGAGACGAGACGAGCGACCTGGCTGGGCAGACTGAGGTCACCCTCATTTGGGTGCCGGGTCACTCGGGGTCAAAGGCAATGAAGAACCTGGCAGTCTCGCGAAGAGAGGGTCATCTGAACCATTTATGGGACCAGTACCGGTCCTGGGCGTGACAAAGAGCACTGCCAGGGGATCCTTTAGGTCTTGGATCAGAAACGAACATAAGGTGTACTGGGCAAACTGCCAATGGCTCAGACATGGGAAGTCAGTAATTGAGAAACCCAGTTCAAAGAGAGCTGTGGAGCTGCTAAATCTTAGCAGAGGACAGCTAAGAAGTATAACAGGTCTCTTGATGGGACACATGGCCGTCAAGAAAGACCTGCATAAAGTGGGACAGTTCGAGGGGAACCTCGCATCCAGACTTTGCGGCGAGGGGGGGGGGAATCAGCCCAGCATATCTTGTGCGAGTGTAAAGCTCTGGACCGTAAAAGAAAAGTTATCTACGGACAGTCTAGACCTGAGACAGAGCAATATAAAACTTCACCCTACAAATAATTGCTGTGCAGACTAGTTCAAGGCACAGTGATTTTAGAATGGGTGGAGTAGAAAAGACAAAGGGCATGCACAATAAGCCAAAGGCTGCGGTGCTAACGGGGCGGCAAAGACGCGGACGAGCCCTAAGGGGAAAATGGGTCTCCTGCATCCAGTGAGGATTCTTTGTCGACCAATACCTACAATTATGTTGGTTGGCTGTTGCATCAAGCCAAACTAAAGCCTCATCAGTAAATAGATTACACTGGGCGAAATTTCTGTTATTATTACAAATATTTTGCATATTCTTGCAAAACTGAAGGCCTCGATGGTAATCGTTATCATTCAGTTCGTGGACAAGACAAATTTTGTAAGGAAGACGAATATTTTGTACAGATTTATAACAAGTATTGTGAATCATACCCATTTGACGAGTGCTAGAATGGGGATTGTCTTGATATGGCAGTAAAACGTTTAAGCTAGTTTCATAACAAGTTTTGGGATGGGCCCTTTTTGGTTTATTCCGCACAGAACCAGTTTCTGTGAATTTTGAAATTATCTTACTGTAGACCTTTATATCGGCGTTCGCACTTGATTGACATTATTAAAAAGTGCACATACTCAAAATGTAAATCTCTTTCTATCACCACCGCCAACCATGATGAGGATTTCCAGGTGCTCTTACAATACAACGAAATCTTTTTTGACAATAAATGTAACTTAAAATAAAATTACAGAAGCTAAAGTTCTTTGTCTCCAGGTTACTACAATGAAAATCATACAGTTCCGTACTTTCTTCTCTATTAATTATTATTCGACATCATTATTGTTTGGATTGTAATATTTAGAAAGCTGCTGAAGATTTAAATAGGGTATGTTACATGAAAAATATTCAGAATTTGAAGCATAATTCAAAAATGGAATAAAATTTGGGATATTCTTTTAAAAAAATTCACCTTGACATGTGACCCGCCTTTTTGAGCAATCCTTTATAATACTACCAACTCTCAAAAGCTGTAAAAAGGAAAAATAAATTCGCCCGATCCGAGCGTTTTTCGAAAATATACATGATTATAAAACAATAGGGGTGTTCTATTCTTTTTGCTCACGCTGTATACGAAACAACTTAGACTGATATATCCATAAATGTCATTTTTAAGTACTAAAAAGTAATATATATAATAATCTTGTCCCAACATGATATCATAATTTTTCTTTGAAAGTGAATTTTCCAGTACATTTACTCAAAGACCAAAACGAAACTGGCGTCTCGAGACTACAGCATACTTGAAATTTTAAATAAGCAAAGAAATAAGAAACCTCAAGTCTAGAACACCGCTACCTAAGATAGCTCGTTAATGCTCACAGAGTAAATGTTTCCTGAACTTTTTAGAAGTTTAGAATGCCAGTTTATACATGCCACATGCTGATATGAATTTATTCAAAAACTTTGCATCTGTTTAGTGTGAGGTGTCGACGAAATATTACTCATTCTTCAAAGTTTCTGTTCAATTCACAGGAAGTTTGGCAGCACTGGAGTAATGAAAGTTTCAAGTGTGGTGCATTCTGTAGCAGTCTTACTTGGGGCCTTAGAGTGGTATATTTCAACCTGCAAATAGCTGAAGTTTAATATTTTTACTGAAACAAAAGCGCCACAGGAATTTGCTAAAAATATTTTAGGTATTAATAACGATCTAGTTGATTCGAAAACTTCAGCGACTGAACAAAAACCATTTGTATTTCACAGAACTTTCGTAGACCAACTACTTGCTAATATATATATATATATATATATATATATATATATATATATATATATATATATATATATATATATACATATATATATATATATATATATATATATATATATATATATATATATATATATATATATATATATATATATATATATGTAATGACTTTCAATTCTTAACAAAATTTCAAAAATAAAAAGGCAACTAGGTTTCTTAAAACCGATTCCTAGGGACAGTTATAATGTTTAAACTCGTGTCCATTTAGTGACTACTTCATCTTGTAACGTTCAAAACGTTACATTTATTTATTTGTTTCATTTACTGCTTATCATCATTTTATATTCAATGATACACCCCTTTTGACAATTATGACGTAGCACTCTCCATCTCTGTCTAATCACATAGAGTTCCAAGCTCTAAGACTGTTGGTTAACCTGCAGCCTGCTGAAGGTACTAAGTTTTGACAGCATTGGTCTCTTATCACAACCTATAAATTGAAACTCCATCCGTCGATTCATTCTTTTCTAATTAAACTTGTTTAACCAACGAAGAATTAATCATGGCTTACTAGAGAGTTACAGTCTTACTCATGGATCTGAAGGAGGCAGTAACACATTATCTATATTAGCAGTAACACAATGAATATCTGAAAGAGGCAGTCACAAGTAATCTGAAGGAGGCAGTAACACATTATATAAATTAGCAGTAACACAATGAATATCTGAAAGAGGCAGTCACAAGTCATCTGAAAAAAGCAGCCACTAGTCATCTGAAAGAGGCAGTCGCAAGTCATCTAAACGAGGCGGTAACATATTAAAGGCAGTAACATAATGAATATCTGAAGATAGCAGTGACAAGTTATCTGAAGTAGGCAATAAACAGTCAAAGCCACACCTGGAATAACCGTTGCAGAAGCAGGCACTCTAATGCCCACCGATACAACCGAATTATCCACGAAGAGGACAAGACACAGATTTCAGCTGAGCAAGGATGTATATGGTGCACATCGAAACCAGGAGATAGCAGCTTATACATCGGAGTCCAAGCTAAGTGTCCCAAAAATGCGAAAACTAACCATTGCTTCGTTTTTTCTTTATATAACGTTTCATCTTTGCATAGCTTTACCTTCATAAAATGCCTCACTATCGTAACTCTGTTTTAAAATGATTTTAAATTCACTTTGTCTTTGGATTGTGTAAATTTTCAATATTCACTTATAGTTAACTTTTTCTGCACATGCAGAAGGAGAGCTTAATGTAATTTTCTTTTAATTGAAGTTTAAAGATATTTTATTGCATTCAATTTATTCATATTGATTTTAAAATGATACTCATTTTTTTCCTTGCAAATTTAATTATCCTGCCTTAAACTTTTCCATTTTAAAATAAATCTACTTGAACTGACATGCTTGTTTTGATTCCTAGCTTGTGTAATTTATGTGAGTGATTAACTAGTGCCCAAAGTCGACCTGCTCTCTGAGACTCATGTGAACCGACTACTCGCTGGAGAAAGAATTGAAAATAAATAAATTTTCGTAATAATCTGTTACGTGCACACCATTACAAATCTTAGAAGTCATGTCGCAATGGAACCCTATGCACTTATTTAGAGTAATTTTTCTTTATACGGGTGTCGCATGGAAGCATGGCAAAAATAAGTTTATAATGAAATATTTAACTGTCTTTAAATGCCCCACTGTTTGGGTGGCAGTATAATCAAATTTATATTACTTAGTCCAGCATTGCGGAGACAGTATAACGAAAAATGCTAATTAACTGTAATAATAATATGATATGACACAACGTAATATGACATGATACAAATTATCTCAGGGCTTGGGATTGGGCACTTGTAGTTGGTAGGTTTTAAGAGGTACAAATAAAATCAGGCATTATGAAGAAAATCAATTTATTTTAAAAGTTATTGAATTTGCAGTGGATTGAATTTAATAAATTAAATGAAAGAGAAATATGATTTGATTACTTATAACACTGTAAAAATGAATTGTGGAGCACACTCTACAAAAGAAAAATAAAGCCACAGATAAATAGTGTACTTAATTTTCAGCTTCAGGTTGAGGGCGATGGTGCTGAAGGAGACTCCTTAATGATGTTGTTGAGGGGCTCCTTACTAACAGTGTTGAAGGACTCTTACTATCGGTGGTGTTGAAGGTTCCTCCCTAACGACCTTGTTGTTGAGGGGTCGTCCCTAGCCATGTACCATTTAGTGGGGCTCCTTACTAGCGGTGGTGTTGAAGAGAGCCGCTACCTAACGGTGATGTCGAAGGCCGCTTCCTAACTAACGGTGTTGAAGGGGCCTTGCCCACGGTGGTGTTGAGCGGGCCTCTACTCACGGGGTGCTATTAAATTCAAAGCGCATGAATAACAGTTCAGGGCTTAATGATTGACATAGGGCGGCTGGTAGCAGGTTAAGTTTACTTCCAAAATTTTTTGTGTTAATGATTGGAAGCAAACTAACGTATATGAAACAAAATCTTCGTTACAATGCATTTAAAACAGTACAATAGCAGTTAATTACCAAACTAACGCTACCACAAGTCACTCTTTAAGAGTATAAAACTTATAATAAAGAAAGCAATCATTGAAAGTAATTTCAACACACATACATTAACAAGCAATCTACCATTATTACCAAGCAAAGAAATGTATGAGTAACTGGAAACAAGTCGGTATTTAAATATAAAACTCACCCATTCAGGCATGCTGCTTTCCGAGTAAACTTTAACTGTAATATTTCATTTCTTAAGGTCGATTCAGAAGAGAGCCTGGCACGCGTCGCAAGCGTATATATAACGATCCTCTTATCGCAAATATGTCATAAAATCAGCTCGTACGGAGGCGCGTTTCCATGAGTCGAGTGCGGTAGAGTAACCGACCGCCGAGTTTGACGTCACTGAAGGGACTTGGACGCTGACGTCACAAAAGGGGTTGATTCAGAAGCTTAAAAGTCAACGGCGTTGACGCATATGACATGTCACGCTTATTAAATACACGCGACATGTTACAAGTTAGTTGTCTTTTTAATAGAACACACTGCATGTTTTTAAATAGTTGGATTGAGCATAAAATTATATATACAATAGTACTGCACTTTTTTTTATTTGGTTGCGTTGTTGCCAGGCTATTCGTCAAAATATCAAAATGTTAGTCTCAGTGGGCCTATATCGATTGACACACTATATGAATACTATAAAGTCTTAGGCAAACATATTTTGCAGTTGTGTTGAAGATGTGTTTAACTGATATTGCTACCAAATGTTCATTTAAACCTCCAAAGTTGATCTCTGAGGGTGTAAAATCTATTGAGTAATTAATAGGTACTCTAAATAGATCATGTCTGACCCGGCATATATGGGATAATAATCACCACTTGGATTAAGACAACCTATTATATTTTATGAATTTAATTATACATTGTATTGCATGTTAGTAATTATTTTCTTTTGTTACTTTTGTAACTTTATTGAATTATATTTAAAAAATCACTAATTAGGAGATTTCGACTTTTAAATTTTGAAAAAATGTCTTTAATCGAGCCTGAACTAGCCCCCCTAGAACACATATCCCTGGTCAGTTTCAATTTTTGTATGTTTATATATATATATATATATATATATATATATATATATATATATATATATATATATATATATATATATATATATATATATATATATATATATATAATTATATATAACACTGATAATTGAAATAATAATGGGCCAATTTTGATGAAATTTAGTGACTACCTTCCTTTTGCAAGTGGCTTGGACAATTTCGTTAGCCAGTAAAATCGGACCGGTTTTTCTTGGGATTTTGTTGCGTAAAATGTTGTTTTATTCACAAACATTTCTTGGCATTTGTTATATTAATTAATCTGAATAAATGTGCAATACTCGAATTGTTGACTTAATAAGTGTCTAAATGTGAGTTTACAGGTGTGTGTAGCCACTAGAATAATGGTAACCTACACAAGGGTGTGATAGAAGTTCAAATTCCAACATATATGGCGAGTTGGGCTTGCTTATAGAAAAATATATACAAGGCCAGTTAAATGGAGCAAAATCAGTAAATTTTGAAGATAAATCAATTATTTCATAGCGTTGCATTTCCTTAATTTATGTGTCATTTAAAAAATGCACACAGGGTGTTTCGCATAAGAACCGACACAGAGCAGGGGCATGTAGGTAAACCTAAAATATGGTGATTTAATGCAACTTACCCCTATACTAAGTTGCACAACTGAGAAGTTATAGGCCTTCAAAGTGGGGTTTTGAATTTCAAAAAAAAAAATCAATATCTACGTAATACTTTCACTTAGAGAAATCAAATTTGATACACGTTATGAGTATATCAAGAGCATTAATCGATGGTAAGTAGAGTTTAATTGAGGCATTTGAAAGGGGTGATGCACCCTTAAATTTTCACAATTTTTTAACATATTGGTGGATTTAATAAATTATTATTTCATTTTATGAGGCATTTAACTTTAAAACTTTTGTTACTCCTGTTATTTTCAAAAACCTTTGTTGGTTTCAAGAAAAACACGAAGAACTAAAGAAACATATTTTATCAGTGCTACTAAAAATCATAGAAAATTCAATATTTGCCAATAAAATTGTGTATACGTCAAATTTGATAATCAGGGAAAAAGTGTGAATAAGTATAATTTATGAGAAGAGAAACAATATAAATAAAAAACTCGGGACGCAGCAAGTGCGTTATGGTAGTGAATTTTTATTAAATGCTTCAAATTTAAATAACTCAATTTGCTATAAACTTAGAGAGTTTAATTTTAATACGTAGTAAGGTTTTTCCTAAGGCAAGATATCCACAAAATTTCATTAAAATAACTTTGTAATTTTCGGAGAAAAACATTTTCTTCGAAAGAAAATTTAAAATTTGAATAACTCAATTTTCTCTAAACTTAGAAAGTTGAATTTTGGTACGTAGTAAGGTTGAGGCAACATATATAGTAAATTTCATTAAAACAGCTTTGTTACTTTCGGAGAAAAAAATTTTTTTCGAAAGAAAACTCAAAATTTTTCCGGAAAACCCCGTTTGATTTTTCTGGATAACGAACTCATCCAAGCCATTAATAAAAGACATGCACTTGCCAAGTTTCATCGAAATCGGTTAATTATTTTTTGAGTTATCATATATACATATATATATATATATATATATATATATATATATATATATATATATATATATATATATATATATATATATATATATATATATATATATATATATATATATATAGACATATAAAAATTAAACCTATTTACAAATGAACTTTAATAAGATATTATGCTGTGACAATACCTCTCTCAAGCACCCTAAAATATAATCAAAATGTGCACAGTTATAAATGTTTTATTTCTTTTTCCCTTGTCGTAATACACTACATATTTTATGACAATCGATTTAATTTACTTATTTGATTTCATAAATAGTCGGTTAATAGTGACTTGGAATGAAGTAAACACCACATCTTCAAACATATTAAGAGAATATGAGTAAATCAACAGCAACTGGGAATGAATTCGGTCAGTCCCCCAGCCATGTGGTTAAAAAACACTGGCTGTATGAGTGGTTACAACTCTACCTCTTAATAAAAGGACTGTAACAGCGGCAGAAGCAGAAGACAATGGAAGCTGTGTATATTCGGAAAGAAACTATTGACTATTAATAACAACAATTGACTAAAAACGCTGCGAGTTGTAAGGAAAAAAATAATTATACTACAGAGGTGATAAATGATAATAAATTACAATAGGGTTATATATAATCGTAAATGCTTCCAATGATTAACAATCAGTGAATTCAGTATTATTGACATTTCTCGGAAACTTAAAAATGAATTTCATGAGTCAATAAGAGAAGCATTGACTAACCAACAGCAACCACATACTTATGATTTAACTACAGAGGTGATAAATGATAATAAATTACAATAGAGTTATATATAATCGTAAATGCTTCCAATGATTAACAATCAGTGAATTCAGTATTATTGACATTTCTCGGAAACTTAAAAATGAATTTCATGAGTCAATAAGAGAAGCATTGACTAACCAACAGCAACCACATACTTATGATTTAAACATAAATGTTTCAAATTTGAATAGCTCAATTTTCTGTAACCCTAGAAAGCTGAATTTTGGCACATAGTTAGGTATTTCCCAAAGCAATATGTAGACCAATGTTATCGAAATTTTCGGAAAAAAATTTTTTTGAAAGAAAACTCATAATTTTCCCGGAAAACCCCGTCCGATTTTCCTGGCCAACGAACTCATCCAAGCCATTAATAAAAGAAAGGCACTTGCCGAGTTTCATCTAAATCGGTTAATTATTTTTTGAGTTATCAGACGGATACATATATATATATATATATATATATATATATATATATATATATATATATATATATATATATATATATATATATATAAACATATAAAAATTCAAACTGACCCCGGATATGGGTTCTAGGGGTCCTAATTCACGCTCATTTGAAAGAATTTTTGCAAAGTCTCACCATCGATACCTCTCTATTAAAAATTGCTACCGATAATTTATAGAAATTCTTCAAAATGATAATTTTACAGGCGTCTATTGAATTTTTGATGATTGTAAATAACATTGATTAAATTTAGTTTAGTTCTTCGGATTTTTCTTGAAAACGACAAATATTTTTTCAATAATTAGCGGAAAAAGTTCTAGAATTTACTTCCCCATAAACTCAAATAATAATTTTTCAAATCTGTCAATATGCAAAAAATTATGTTATATTTTATGGGTTCATCACACCATTGAACCCTTTGAAATGCTTCAATTAAAATCTACTCACCATCGATTAATGCTCTTGGTACACTCAAAACGTGTACCAAATTTGGTTTTTCTAAGTTGAAGTGTTACTGAGGTATTGATTTTTTCGAAATTTAAACCCCCTTTTGAAGGCCTATAACTTCTTAGGGGTGCAACTTAGTGTGGGGGTATGTTGCATTAAATCACCATATTTTAGGTTCCCCTACATGCCCCTGCTCTGTATAGGTTCTTATGCGAAATACAGGGTATTTCTTTAAAAAAAAAAGCAATTTTCCCATGAGTATATGTATGAACATTTTGAGAAGATTCATTGAATGTTCGTGGGACATTTTCAGAACATACTGAGAGCTCCTAAGAATATTCCAAATAACATTCTGAGAACCTTATTAGTATGACAGAATCTGTCCAATTGTCATGTTCATAGAATGTTCTAGGAATATATATATATATATATATATATATATATATATATATATATATATATATATATATATATATATATATATATATATATATATATTGTACCTTGTGAGAATGTTCTGGGAATATTTGAATATTCTTTCGAAATATTCCTTGTATATTCTCAGAATGTGTCTGTGCTGTCTGGGTTTGTACCAGAGGTCCAACACCATCGCACCCGAATGTGCCAGAAAATCGATTCACAGTGTAACCGGTGTAATCAAATCAATATAAAACGGTAATTTAACCACAAGACAAGAGTCAAAGTCGGCCATTTTTGAAAACTCAAGCTCTTGTTTAACAAAAGTTTATGTAACACATATATTCTTGATTCTAAAGAACTACAGGCCGGAGTTCTTGACATACCTTTTAGAACATCACGTATAAAAAAACTTTGATTATATCAACTACATAATATAATATTTAAAATTCTAGGGGCTTGGTTATCGTCAGCTCCAACAAATTGGTGAAGCTAAATTAATTAATTATTCATTGGGAAAACAGATAAAATGAGGAAACCTTTTACAGAACGGTTTTATGTATTGTTTGTCTGCCACGAAAACGTTTCTTTTTACACACAAAAAACAACGGCATGAAAACTTTATACTTTTAAATGTACTCTCGTTTCATTTGATAAAAACTTCTGCCTGAAATGTAAATTATTCCCACTGTTCTTTTTGTTAGAAACTTTTTTACAGTATTCGTCAGCTTAAAAAATTATCTAAACATAATTCCTTTACACAAAAGGTTGCGCCTACAGAATTTTAAACATAATGTTTGGAGAAAATGTTATTTAACAGGCGAACTTAAACAGTTTTTATTTACACAATTTCTTTTAACACATTTTCTTGAAATAATTAATTTGGATCACTGATGGTACTAAATTGGGAGCTTTATTTAGTAGATAGAAATATACATGCCTTATTATTGATTGAGGTTTTAACCCTGGACTGGATTAATTTTTGTCAACTTTAATGTTAAAAATACTTCTTGCATAAGTACTTTTTCGAGTTTGGGAAAAGGAAACAGTCCTACCACCAGAAAGACAAATGCTGTTTTATTTTTTGTTCTTATTACGTCTGCCTATTTCCGCGACTACGACCAATCACCGACACCAGGGAGCAGTTTCCCCCCACTATCCTGAAAATTTTGACGAATCACTGCCTTTCTGTAAGGATGGTAGGGATCTTTAACGTGCCCAACATCACATGGACACGGGACAGGCGGATTTACGCCCCCTCCGAAGGGCGTAATGTGCTGACATTCAACTTACTCAAATACAATGTCACAACCTTGGTTGATGTTAATTTTACAGGTAATATATACTGAAACAGTCTAGACGCAGCAAGTGCGTTATGGTAGTGAATTTTCATAAAAATGTTTTTAATAGCAAATATGTGTGGTTTTTTTAAGCGAGCAGGCATCAAATTTGATTACCAGTATAACCTATGTAGTAAAAACAATGTGCCATGTTTCATCAAAATAACTTTATTCTTTGAAAATGTACAAAAATTTCCGAAAGTAAACTTAAAGTGTTCCCGAAAAAACTCGTTTCTTGGTCAACCTTATAGGTTAATAGCAAATTGAGCTATTCAAATATGAAGCATTAATTCAAAATTCGCTACTATAACGCACTTGCCGCGTCTGGAATTTCTTTTGTTACAAACATGCATTATATTTTGAGGGAAAATGCAAAAATGCAGAAATGCTATAACATAAGGCGTGTTCGACTAAAAAAAAAAATTTGTATCACCAACGACTTATGGGCCACCCTGTGATTGTAGATATATTTCTTAAGATGTAGCTCAACACACCCTATTAAATTAGTGTAAACAATTTTTGTTCGTATCTTGTATAATAACGAATATATTGGCAAAAAGTTATGGGCAGCTAAAGAAAAAAATTTTGGAGTTTTCCTCAAAACGTCAAAGTTGCGATTTGAAACGTCAGAATTGGCAATGTTTAGGTAAAGAACGTGAAACAAATACGGATTGTGAAAAGGAAATGTTTCAAGAAGAATGTTCTTCGAACCCTTAAGTTTAAGCTTCAGCCGTCATTGCCCTTCATTTTACTAAAATGTTTACAGAAAATTCATTTCAAATAGACCCTTTCTCTGATGCTTTGGCTGTCGGTTTAGTTAAGTTGATGCTTTCGCTGTAGGTTTAGTTAAGCTTATGGTTTAACGGTCTATAATTTTTAACTAATTTTCGTAGAACAAATTCGTTAATGCAATTTTGCATTTTTTTATCTAATTATGATGCATGTTTGTAAGAAAAAAATATGGACGCAGTAAGTGCGTTTTGGTAGCGAATTTTCATTAAATCCTTCAAATTTCAATAACTCAATTTGCTATTAATATAAGGTTTGTTGGCTAGGAAACCACGTTTTCAAACAATAAATAATTTTGATAAAATATAGTACATTGTTTCTACTACATAGGCCATACCGGTAATCAGACTGATGCCTACTCGCATTTGCTATTGAAAACATTTTTATGAAAATTCACTTCCATAACGCACTTGCTGCGTCCAGCCTTTTATTGTTTAAGGTTGCACAATGTAAAATAGAAACATATAATAATAATAATAATAATAATAATAATAATAATAATAATAATAATAATAATAATAATAATAATAATAATAATAATAATAATAATAATAATAATAATAATAATAATAATAATAAACTTTATTGAATACAAAATTACATACAATTCTATTTCAATGTCGAAAGGCGAATAGTATAGAACAACAATAAAGCCGCGAAAAAGTATTAAACTTAAATCAAGAATACAAATCAAAAATATCTACTCTACATACTTAAATTTATATTATTGCCAGTCTCAAGATTATGTTAAAAAGTACAAGTTCTTTTTTCTAGATGTATATCACTTTTGTGGTATGTGTATTAATATATCTTTAAGGACTCTGATTGTTTGGCCAATGTATTTTAAATGACAATTACTACATGGAATACAATATACCACCCCAGATACTCTAGAGATTTCATTTTTACTTTTAAGTCAACGGAATACACACACACACACACAAATATATATATATATATATATATATATATATATATATATATATATATATATATATATATATATATATATATATATATATATATATATATATATATATATATATATATATATATATATTCGCTACCAAAACTTGCTGCGTCCCGAATTTCTTTTATTACAAACATGCATTATATTTCGATGGAAAATGCAAAAATGCAATACCATAAGGCATGTTCGATTAAAAAGAGAATTGTGATTTTAATGAATTTTCTTTTAAAAAATTAACTAATAAGGAGATCCCGACGAGTCTGGGCAACCAAATTTGGTACGCGTGTTTGTATTAAAAATATTGACCCACGTACCAAATTTAGGTCTGCAAGTTTAAAGACGAAAAAGTTATAGGCATCTAGAGAAAAGAATTTGGGGTCCGCGAAAGGTCAAAGTCGCGAGTTGAAACCCCAGAATTTGCAACATTTAGGCAAAGAACATGAAACAAATACGGACTATGTAAAAAAAATGTCGCAAGAAGAGTATTCCTCAAACATTTAAGTTTCAAAGTCGCGATTTGAAAGGCCAAAATTTGCAATTTGTAGGCGGAGAACCTGAAACAAATACGCACTATATAAAGCCAATGTCACAATAAATGTTTCTTACAAAGCCTTAAGTTACAGCTTCAACCGTCATTGTCCTTCATTTTACTAAAATGTTTACAAAAAATTCAGGTCAAATAGACACTTTATCTGATGATTTGGCTGTAGGTTTAGTTAAGTTCATTCTTTGGCTGTTCTAGTTAAGTTTATGGTTTAACGGTCTATAATTTTTAGCTAATTTTCGTAGAAAAAATTCGCGACTTTTGAATTTTAAAAAGATTTCTTCAAATGAGCGCAAACTAGGCCCCCAAGAATCCATATCTGGGTTTACTTTCAGTTTTTGTCTGTTTACATATTTACAGGGTGACACATTTGCACGATAAAGCTCAATATAATTGTTATTATACAAGATACGAGAAAAAATTGTATACGTTAGTGATAGGGTGTCTTAAGCTGCATCTTACGAAAATATTTTGACAATCATAGGCTGATCCATAAGTCGTTGGTGATTCCTAGAATTGTTTTTTTTTGAACACCCTTATATTATTGCACTTTTGCATTTTTTATCGAAATATGTTTGTAACAAAAAAATAAAGACGCAGTAAGTGTGTTTTGGTAGCAAATACTTTAAATTTCAATAACTCAATTTGCTATCAACCTAATGTTTGTTGGCTAGGAAATCAGTTTTCTTGGAAACATTTTAAGTTTATTTTCGGAAAATTTTTGTACACTTTCAAACAATAAGTAATTTTAATAAAATATGGTACATGGTTTCTAATATCTAGGCTATAACGGTAACCAGATTGATGCCTGCTTGCATTAGCGAGACATATATGCTCTTAGAAACCTTTTTATGAAAATTCACTTCCATATCGCACTTGCTGCGTCCAGACTTTTTTAATTATTGGCAGGACTCATTAGTGACCTTAATGCAATCTGTGTGTAAAGTGGATAGACAATAAAATTTTGATAGATTACTTGATTTATAACGCACTTTTGTTTTCTCTTTGAGGAGACTCCGACAATGACAAATTTTAAGGATATTTTACTCCGAGGAAATAAATTGTATATTTCTTTTGTACTAGGTAGTATATTACAACTACTTTCGGGTAGACATAATGCAGAATTTAACAAATGATCAATAATGTCCAAGGTCGACAAATAAATCTATTTGTCGTTGGTAATGAACAGTGTAATGAATAGTTGTCAACATATATCTTGATATACGGAATTATTTATAGCAGAAACGTCCATCGGGATCGCAAGCCAGGCACCACTAAATAACGGGATTAACTCCACTATTCTATTCGCAAATAATTAATACGGGCCCAATGGAAAATACATGTTTATCGTTCAACACCTTTCGGCAAATATATAAAGTCCTTGACAAATATATTAAGTAAATAAACGTTACATTAACTAAATTACAAAATATCGCTAGGTACAGATAACATGCACTATCTGTCAGTGTGGATGTAGAATTAACAAAATTACATGTGATTTTGAATACCTATCGCGTAATAAAAGCATTGTTTTCTCACAAAATCTGAAGTTTACAAAACTGCTTTACATTTTAACGCAGCTTACGTAGGTCAAACTTATAGAAGGATAAACATTTAGTCGAAAATACCTACTAATACTTGTGTTTTAAACCATGGTTACATTTATTTACTAGAACAAAATTATTTTGCCGCACACTTTAGGTTATCTTGTACATAATCTTTTTTTTTTATTTAAGAAAATATCCTGCTTCAACCTAGAAGGTTATTAGCAGGTCTTGGTGAGATATAATTAGATAATGATTAAATGATAACAATAAATACATACAATAATATCATAAGAAGGTGCAGTTAAAGTTTATTAGCACTAGATCTGGTTGAATAATGCACTTGACTTCAGGAATGTCAGGAGCTGAGTATGGTTTTATCTGTTGGATCCTAAAAAACCGGTCAAGTTGTTTGGTATGTTTGAGGATATCCTATATGGGCATTCCACAAGGAGATGTTGAACAGTGCATTGTGTATCACAGCAAAAACAAATAGATGGGGGCAGCTTCTTCATTATATATTCGTGGGTGAATTTAGTGTGGCCTATTCGCAACCTGGATATGACTGTCTGATTTTTTCTTCCATTTGGAAGTGGTAGCTTATCATTTACTCTTGGTTTGATATGGAACAGTTTTGAGGGTTTAGTCTCCCACATTTTTTGCCATTTTCTAGAGATAACTGTTTTTATATTGATCTTGATATCCTCGTTCGTATGGATTTGGTAGACTGGATCGTTACAGGAAGTGGCGACTCCTTTTGCAAGTGCATCCATAATTTCGTTATCTTGGGTGTTTACATGGGAGGGGGTGAACATGAAAATGAGTTTATTTTTATGTGCAATTATGTACGCCATTTGATCTCTTATTTCCCTTTCAACATGGTGTTTAGGGTAAATTTGCCTAATTATTTGTAATGCACTCAAAGAGTCAGTGCAGACAACAGTCTGTTGTATATCAGATAGTATAACATGCCTAAGTGCTTCTTTTATGGCATATAGTTGACCAGTGAATATAGATGCCGATTTAGGTAGTTTGTATGTCAAGGCTGTATTGCAAGTATATACAGCTGATCCTGTACCGTTTTGATTTTTAGAGGCATCTGTATAGATGAATATGTGGTTCTCATACTCAGATTTCATTTATAAGAATTGATTTCTTATTACACTGGGATTGGTGGTACTTTTCGGGTGGTGTGTTAGTCTTAAATCAAAAGCAGCTTGTTGTTGTGTCCAAGGAGGGCTCAATGTCTTGTATTTATTGGCAGGCTCTTCAACACTTTCAAGGATTTTGTGGCATCTATGGTTTATGGGAGCTGAAAGATGCGGTTTTCTTCTAAATAAGGTCTCGTAGATCTTTGACGAAAACAACTCATAATTTGGAGGTTCTGGTGTAGTAAGAACTTTGGAGGCATAATTTAAAGTTAACTGTTCTTTTCTTAGTTGAAGGGGCATTTCATTTGCGAGACTCCTAATACTTTCAGTAAGGCTGGTTCGGTAACAACCAAGGGCTATTCTTAGGGCAGAGTTTTGGATAATGTCGAGCGTATGTAGCAGCTTATTACTGGCTGTACTGTAAACTATGGCCCCATAATCTATTCTGGATCTGATGAGCGTCTTATAGATGTTGATCAGCAAGTTGGTGTCAGCTCCCCACTCATAGTGTGCCAGAGTCTTCATCATACTAATAACACCGATACATGATTTTTTAACTTGCTCTATGTGTGGTCCCCATTGCAGTTTTCGGTCAAAAGTTAATCCTAGAAATTTAACTTGTTCTACAGATCTTATATTTGCGCCTGTACAGAATCTTATTGTTAACTATTAGGAAAGATATGTTACAGCTGTCTTTATATTTTTAAATTAAAGATTTGCTTCACCCCAAGGGTTATTAGCGAGAGGTAGTATTTACAACAACGCAAACTTATGTACGTTAGAAATAATTACATCACTACAAATAATTACAGTATAAACACATTTTCACAGTATGCCCATTCGGAGATTTAAGATCCCAACAGAGTAATTAATAATCCTAGTTATTACAAATAAAGTCAGCTAGTTATTATGGAATCACTAATCTAGAATTTATCGCCAAAATTTTCATCTAAGATTATTGCAAGTGACTTTTTATAGTATTTTTAATCAAATTAGGTGGTGAAAGACAATAATGCTGTAATTAATAGATTGGGAGTGTTAAATTTAGAATGATTCATTGATTGTTATTGCCCTTACTTGGTGAAACTGGTCCATACTAGATACAGACTTGGAGACTACTTCTCCGGCTTCACTGTTGGGTTTCATTTTTGTATGTGAAGGACGTAGCCAACACGTTAGCTAATTGAAGCAAGTGGTCCCTATGAATTCTAAATGTTCTCGGATGTTCTTTAAAGTTTCTGTGACTATGTTCGCTGCTTGACAGCATCATCAGACAGCTAAACATTGAATTAATACGAAATCATGACAACTACAAATAAAGATCTGTTCCCATACAGCACAATATATTCTCAGAATGTTCTCACAATTTGCTATGTTATAATGTTTTGAGCAAAAAATTCATCAAATAGAAAATAAAATTAAACACAGATGACGAATGAGGCTTTTAAAATGTCTACGTGATGTATGTCAATATTTAACATAAAAATAGAACTACTCTATAATAACTATAATAACAGTTACAACAATAAAATAACTAAACAATAACAGTAATAAGTCTGACTCTATACAATGAAAATATCGACATACATCAACTCATTATCTAATTGCAACTTTGTTGAAAGAATAGTAAAATTTATTTTCTTTGACTTATTTAATTAGGAAGAAGATCTTCCAAGAAAGAGGAATTCATTAAATCAGTTTGCTCATTTAAAATATACATAAATATTAAGTTTACTTTGGAAGCAGAAGCTAACAGTTGTATACATTTTTTAGACTTAACGATTAGAAAGCTAGAAAATAATTCATTTGACTTTTCAATATATAGGAATCCAACTTACACTGACACAACCATACCATACTATTCATGTTACCCTTTTTCACAAAAGCTCTCAGCCTGTCTTACAATATAATACATCGTGTATTTTCTATACATATGTCACAAAACAATTTTGAAAAAGAAAATTCAATAATCAATCAAATAGCATTTAATAATGTCTACTCTGTTAAAATAATAGATAAAATGATCGAGAGAAAATAATACAAATTAGCGATTAATTAAATTTATCCAAATATTAGAGACAAAAAGACAACAGGTATGTTTCGATATCTTCTTTTGGAACCATTTCAGAAAACATTTCAAAATTTAAAGTACCTGTACAAATACAAAGGTAGCTTTTAAATGTTACAACACAAGGCTTGATTTGCTATTTAACGCGAAAGAAAAATCTTATTTCTTGATAAAAGCTGGAGTTTATAAATTAGCTTGTACACATTGTAATGCAATCTACATAGGTCAAACTTCTAGAAATTTTAACACACGATACAAAGAACAGATTTCTGCATTTAGAAATAACCACGCTGACAAATCTACATTTGCAAAACATATTATTGATACCGAACATTGGCCTACAGTAAGTAACCGCGTTCAACCACAACATTTTTGTAACGACAAACTTAAACTAGACTTTTTGCTGGCTTTAGAAGTCAAAAAGCATACACACGACAATAGCTGCTTTGTTTTAAATGAGCAAGCTGATTTAATGAATTTTCCTTTCTTGGATATTCTGCTTCCTAATTAAATAAGTCAAAGAAAAAAAAATTAACTATTCTTTCAAAAAAGTTGTATTAAGATAATGAGTTGATGTATGTCGATACTTTCGTTATATAGTCTGCTTTATTATTGTTATTGTTTAGTCATTTTATTGTTGTAACTGTTATTATAGTTATTATAGGCTAGTTCTATTTTTATGTAAAATATTGACAAACATCACGTAGACATTTGTACTGGGCTCGTTCCCAGATTTACCTCTCTCCTCCCTTTTTCATTACGTAAGTAACATTAACACAGGTTGTGCCATTGTGATAAATCAAGGTAATCTGCATGTTTTACCCTTCCCAGGGGGCGTAACGCCGTGGGTCCCGGGCCCATGTGATGTTGCGCACGTTAAAGACACAAATTTCCCGGACAGTGAGGTGAATTAATCACTTTAGTAAAGTTAATGAAGCAATTTCCGTTGCAACTTGCTGATGATAAATCCAACTGTATATGCTAATAGCAAACGGTATCCAATATATTATTTTGACCAGTCGTAATGTTTCATGGTAATGAAGAAATTTCTACTGACAACTGTCGATGATAAACATAACCGAGAAAATCGCTCAAAATGGGCTTCCCTTCGAAGTCTTTGTTTATATCGTAGTTTCCAACCTTAAATGAGTATGAAAAGTGAATAAAGTGATGATAAATACAACTGTATATGCTAATAGCAGACGGTATCCAAAATATTATTTTGAAAAGTCGACATGTTTCATGGTAATAAAGCAATATCTACTGACAACTGTCGATGATAAACATAACCAAGAAAATGGCTCTAAATGGGTTTTACTTCAAAGTGTTTGTTTATATTTTAGTTTCCAACCTTAAATGAGTATGAAAAGTGAATGAAGCAATTTCCGTTGCAAATTGCCGATGATAAATACAACTGTATATGCTAATAGCAGACGGTATCCAACATATTATTTTGAAAAGTCGAAATGTTTGATGGCAATGAAGCAATTTCTACTGACAACTATCGTGGTTGGCAAGACATCACAAAAAGTATTTCTATCATTAATTCGTGGAGTAGGCCTCCTGGGGATACCACGCTAAAAACGCACCAGCGACCCTAACTCCTCAGTCTATATGACAATAATTGGGTTTAGGTGGTGTGGAAATGGGTCAATACACTACATTACATTTTTATTTCTCAGAAGCAATTTGCAACAAACATTGCTTCATTGACTGTTGTTATATGCCATTCAAGGTTAAAATGTGGTTTTTAAATTATTAAGGCAAGTTAATGTCTCAGAATGTGTATATATGTCTGCATGCATACTGCTTTGAAACTCTTAAGATATATTTCATATTTAGCCAGGCGAAAATGCAAAATGCGTCCCTCCATCTTAAACAAAAACAAACACTTCGAAGGGAAGCCAATTTAGAGCCATTTTTTCGGTTGTTTATCATCGACAGTTGTCAGGAGAAATTGCTTAATTGCCATGAAACATTTCGACTATTCAAAATAATATGTTGGATACCGTCTGCTATTAGCATATACAGTTGTATTTATCATCGGAAATTCGCAACGGAAATTGCTTCATTCACTTTTCACACTCATTTAAGTTTGGAAACTAAAATATAAACAAACACTTCGAAGGGAAACCCATTTAGAGCCATTTTCTCGGTTATGTTTATCATCAACAGTTGTCAGTAGAAATTGCTTCATTACCATGTAACATGTCGACTTTTCAAAATAATATTTTGGATACCGTTTGCTATTAGCATAAACAGTTTTATTTATCATCACTTTATTCACTTTTCATACTCATTTATGGTTGGAAACTACAATATAAACAAACACTTCGAAGGGAAGCCCATTTTGAGCGATTTTCTCGGTTATGTTATCATCGACAGTTGTCAGTTGAAATTGCTTCATTACCATGAAACATTGCGACTTTTCAAAATAATATATTGGATACCGTTTGCTATTAGCATATACAGTTGGATTTATCATCAGCAATTTGCAACGAAAATTGCTTCATTGACTTTACTAAAGTGATTAATTCACCTCACTGTCCGGGAAATTTGTGACTTTAACGTGCCCAACATCGCATGGGCACGGGACCGACGGCTTTACGTCCCCTGGGAAGGGCGGAACGTGCAGATTACCTTGCTCCTTCACAATGGCACAACCTGTGTTAATGTTACTGATGTACTTAAAAAGGGTGGAGAGGGGGAAATCTGAGATCGAACCCAGTACCCTTAGGTCCAGAGGCCCACGTTTTTCCCCTGGACCACCATGCGGCTGAAAATTAACCATTTACATTTCCGTTTTCCTACTGCTTTCCGCAAAATATGTCAAATATCGATTTATGTAGATGACGCCATATCATAGTTTATTTACATTATAAAAACATTTTTTCACCCCTTGATTTCCTTCTATATGTAAAATTACCCTTGGTAATACTCATCTGGCAACAGTGCACATCGTGCAGCGTCCACTTCTGCGTTCCGATTCCACCCGAATTGTTCGTTTACTACTGAGGTGTCTACAATACAGGATTACGAAGCTCTGTACAAAGGCTCTAACACTACTTTTAAGCGCTGGCATATTTACTAGCTTCTAAATTTCAACCTATTTTCCGCAAAGCTTCGAATATTTAATTTATAGGTTTAAATTCTGTATCCAGCTGCATCGTGCCTACTTAGCAAGAGGAAACAGAATGCTGCACAATATACGATCCAATATTTGCTAAAAATTTCTAATAAAAATTCCAGTCACATCGCAAACATGGAAAACTATGCTTATAACCAAATAGAGAGAGCAATATCATTCGAGGCATTTATCGTAATGCACTGTGTAATATTTGTTTCCGGGCACATGCCTTTTAGTTTTGCTTATTTTCCTTTGTGTTTTCAATTGTGTCTGAAGCAATTGACAACCATGTCTAAAGTTCAGAAGTCGCACCGCGACAACTCATTAAACCCCCCCATCTTCATAGAATTCGGTCCCGTGCGAAAGTTGACTGAACTAAGCCTCTTTGCATTCTGTGCTTTAATATTGATTTGTTGCCTCATTTAAATTATTCCAATATACTACGGCAAGTAATTGTTCACTCAATTTGAAACTTCCGATGTCTTGTGCTATGCAATAGATGGAATACCTGAGTCAAGTCTTGTATTTGTATAAGAGGATTCAGTTAAATGCAGGAGCAAATCCTGCAATTAATTGTCTTTACGACTACGCTTTCCTACTATGATTATACAACTAATTTGAGACTATCCTTCAGTTTTAGTTTTAGCAATATTTTTCTGGTCTGCAGATTTATACGAATAGAGAAAAAGGACACAAGGCAAGAGTAAAAACGTTTTTAAGGCCAGTGCAACGTAAAGATTGCATTCAAAATTTGGAAGACCAGAAAATTATTAGTTAAGCCTGTGACAGGAAAGTGTTTGCTTATTTTGCACGCACAATGACATCATAGTAAAAAGCCGCAAATTAGAAGCCCTAATGCCCACATTCATTTATATACATATACATATACATACATATATATATATATATATATATATATATATATATATATATATATATATATATATATATATATATATATATATAGGGGGACATGTTTTGACATAAAACTCAACTTTGTCACATCAACCCGTTAAGGGTGGTGATAACAACCCTTATATTTTAAATAGGGAACATGGGTCGAGTGTTACATCATTTGAAAGCTCTTTCTTTTATGAATTCAGCACACTAATTTTTTTGGAAGTTTTATTAACACGTTCAAAAATTATTCACAGTTGAAGATGAAAAACGCATTTCACTCATTCCGATAAGAAATGTGCTGATAGTCAATGTTTTGTTAGTTTGTAAACAAAAAATTGACCATCAGAACTTCTTAGCGGAATGAGAGAAATGCGGTTTATTATTTCAGTTAATCGTCGGTTTGATACTTGATAGTACTACCGAAAATTAATTTCAGAATGGTGTATTCTGTAGAAGAAATAGTTGAAATAATTACTCTTTTTTTCAAAAACGATGACTGTGCCAACGGTAACGCAAATTTGTTTAATGAACGACATCCGAACAGACATGTTAACAGAAAATACATTTTGGAGTTATTACAAAGTTTCGACAAAGTGGTTCAGTAGCCAACAAAAAACGGGATCCTGAACGTGAATTTCCGGTTAGAAATGAGACTACCGAGATTGAAGTTTTAGGACAAATTCCTGCAGACCCAACTTTGAGCACGAGAAAATTGGCCACTGTTTCAAACATCAAAAGAAGAACTATTCAGCAAATATTTAAGCATCATAAATTTCACTCGTATAAAATTCATCTTGTGCCACAACCGAATGAAGATGATTTTGATCGGCGGCTGGAACTTTGTGAAGTAATGACTGCACGAATAGCTGATAACGGGAACTTTTTGTTCAATATATGTTTTCAGACAAGTGTACGTTTTTATTAAACTCTACAGTTTCATCGTCATAATTGTCGTTATTGGGCAGATAATAATCCAAGAAATTTTCACGAAGACCACACTGAAACTCCACAGAAATTGAATGTCTGGACTGGCATTTTTGGAGACCGTTTAATCGGACAAATTTTTCTTGATGGAAATTTGAGTGGCGAAACGTATTTGGAGTTACTAGAAGATATCGTTTACCCTCTACTAATTGACATTGTTTAAAATGATGATCGCTATCAAGAATATCAATTAGTGTTTCAACAAGATGGAGCTTCTCTGCATTTTTCACAATGTGTAGGACAATGGATTGGGCGTAGAGGTGCTATTGAGTGGCCCCCTAGATCACCGGATTTAACTCCTTTAGACTTCTTTCTATGGGGCCATTTTAAGAGTGGAATTTACGCAACAGAGCCGGAGTCTCTGGACGAATTACGACGACGCATTGTTGAATAATGCCGTCTTATAACTCCACAAATGCTCCAGAATGTCAGAGCTCGTTTTGAACAAAATTTGTACTTTTGTATGGAAGCTCGTGGTCAACAATTTGAACACTTACTTAACTGGATCAACATTTTTGAACGTTTGGTTTTGTTTTTTAGTTTTTTTTTTTAAACAAAAAATTGACTAATCAGTGCATTTCTTATCACAATGAATGTAATACGTTCTTGCAACTCTAACTGTGAATAATTGTTAAACGTGTTGATAAACTTCCAAAAAAATTAGCGTGCTGAATTCAGAAAAGAAAGAGCTTTCAAATGATGTAACACTCGACCCATGTTCCCTATTTAAAATATACGGGTTGTTATCACCACCCTTAAGGGTTTGATGTGACAAAGTTGAGTTTGATGTCAAAACATGTCTCACTCAATATTAAAATTGACTTGTTTCAGCGTTTCTTAAAAAAAATTATCTGGACGCAAATCGGTCTGTTTCCTTTTCAATGCGCCACCCTGTCTGTATATATATATATATATATATATATATATATATATATATATATATATATATATATATATATATATATATATATATATATATATATATACGATATATCGTATATATCTAATTTTAAAGTGGGTCTGGACATGGGTTCTATAAGGCTGATTAAAAAAATTTCTTCAAAATCTCAATCTCCTCTTCTGCAAAATTTTCTACAAAAATGTGCTAAAATTGCCATACGACCATGGCAACGCAGCATTAATATCATCTAAGAGAACAAGTATGTAAGTTTGATAAGCATTAAGAATTTGATGAAGAATTAGAAGCATTACAGGATTCCAGTTGTATCTACTAATAGCTGTTTTTTAATCTATTACAGTTCTATCTAGTTCATTTTTAAGATCATTAATATTTAACACGTTGCTTTTTTGGGATTTGCTGCGTTAATAAATTATGGCACGAAATGCTCTTGTGTCCCATCCTTCATAAGCGATGTAAAGGAGCCTGAAAACTGTACCATATCATTATAAGCATATGTCGCTTAATTCTTTGATTTAAGGCAATATTCCTATTTAAGTTAATATTTTCAATGAACATTGTTTGTGTCTATTTTGTTTCTTTAAGGTAGATCTATTTCCACGACTATGGCCAATCACCGACGCCAGTGAGCTATTTCACCTCACTATCCTGGAAATCTTGGCGATCCCCGGCCTCTCCTAAGGACGGTAGTGCTCTTTAACGTACCCAAATCGCATGGACACTTGACCGACGCCCCCTCCGAAGGACGAAACATGCAGACATTCAACTTGCTCAATTATAATTCCACAACCTCGGTTGATGTTAATTTTACAGTATGTACTGAAAAAGTGAAAGGGAAACCCTGGGAATTGAACCCAGTACCCTTCGGTTTAGAGGCACGCGTTCTTACCCCTGGAACACCGAGATTCTTTCAATAAATATTGTATCTATTGTCGTCTATGCTTATGAAGGAGGGCAAATTTTCGCTAAGCCCTTTTTGGCGGATCCTGTTTAGAGATAATAACAAAAAACACTTGGTGAAAAGTTTACTGCAATTTTTTTGAGCTTAAACACAGTGTTTCGGTCTCAGAATCAATATCAGTTAACACTAAGTGAAGATTGGAACCTGTGATGAGCACTGACAAGTACACTTGGAGAACCCAAATTACTAAGACACATTTTAAAAAAGACCTGACAATCGTTTTACTAACCAAGTTTGCGTCATCAGAGGATGAAAAATTCTAACTATTTTAAAAACTAAAATCACCTTATATGCCGGATCTTAGGTAAAGGTACGGAACATAGATGGGAAAATAAAGGCAGACAAATTCTGCAGTGTATTGTATTTTTATCGCGGGACGAGGTCTGCACTGTCCTTACTAACTTATCTAAAATGTGTCCATCTGGAGTAATTTGGGAAAGATTCAACGACACCTAAATTAACATAGTTTGCTTTGTCGGAACTATCTGTATTATTATGTTATCTCTAGTACGTGTTAAAAACGTGGGAATTTTTATTTAGCGAAGCAATCGATCAGGTGGCTCGGAATCGGCGGTGGTGCCACGTTCATACAATTTTTGTTGTAACTATATTTCGCAATATATATATATATATATATATATATATATATATATATATATATATATATATATATATATATATATATATATATATATATATATATGTATATATATCTATATCTATATACTTTAGAAGGAGTTCAGCTGTCCTGGATGTCTAACATTTTTTATTAATTTAAGATTATCTTCATTAACGTGATGATTATTATCCCAAATATGTCGGGCGACAGTAGATATATCTATAGTACCGTAACGTAATTGGGCTTAGTGTTCTTTGAATCTAACTGCAATCGATCTTTTTGTTTGTCTGGCTTACTTAAGGTTACAATCTTTACAACTTATGTCATAAATTCCCGACATTTTGTCCGTGCTAGCCTTGTCTTTTGGGTTACCTAGCAAGTTTTTAAAGGTATTTTTTGTCGAAAATGTTAGCTGCAAGTTGACTTTTTTAAAAATGCTCTCTAGACCCCTCGTGATTCGAGGTTCAAATAGTAAGCAAACAAAGTTTATTTAGGATTTCTCTCTTTTAAACGTTGTTGATTCCATCAACATTTTCTTTGTTTTCTGTTTGTTGATTAATTTTTCCACCAGGCAAGCAGTGTATCCGTTATATTCGGCCACGTTCTTAATATAATTTAATTCTTTGGTATATCTACTTTTGTTTTAAACAAACTATATGCCTCTATTTCTAACATACTACGTTTCGCGTACAGATATTGCATTTCTAGATCCAGCCATTTTAGTGAATTTTCTTTAAAAAAATTCACTAATGAGGAGATCCCGACTTTTGAATTTTGAAAAAATTTCTTTAAATGACCGCTAATTAGGCCCCCCAGAACACATATCCGGGGTCAGTTTCAATTTTTATATGTTTATATATATATATATATATATATATATATATATATATATATATATATATATATATATATATATATATATATTTATATATATATATATATATATATATATATATATATATATATATATATATATATTTATATATATATATATATATATATATATATATATATATATATATATATATATATATATATATATATATATATGTATCACACCGATAACTCAAAAAATTATAGGCCGATTTTGATTAAATTTCGTGAGTACCTTCCTTTTACAAATGGCTTGGATAAGTTCGTTAGCCAAGAAAATCGGCCCAGGTTTTCCCGGAAAATTTTGAGTTTTCTTTCGAAAAAAATTGTAAAAAAAGTATATCTCAAAAATTAACAAAGTAAGGGCAAGAAAATTTGGTACGCGGGTTTATATCATTATACGTAAGCCACCTACCAAAATTTAGCTCTGTAGATCAAAAGACAAAAAAGGTATAGGCATTTAAATAAAAATTTATTGGGATTTTCCTCAAAATGTCAAAATTGCGATTTAAAACGTCAAAAATTGGCAACATTTAGGCAAAGAACTTGAATCTAGTACGGTCTATGGAAAGGAAATGTCTCAAGAAGAATGTTTTACAAACCCAGAAGTCTTAGCTTCAACCGTCATTGTTTCATTTCCTAACATATTTCCAGAAAATTAATTTAAAATAGACCCTTTCTCTGATGTTTGGCAGTAGCCTAAGCTATAGAGTTTATCGTTTAATGGTATAACATTTTTGTCGAATTTTCGTAAAAAATCAATAAAGCTCAATATATCCATTATTATACAAGATATGAAAAAAATTTATATATTAATTATAGGGTGCCTTGAGCTACATCTTAAAAAAATATTTCTACCATCATAGGGTGGCCCATAAGTCGTTGGTGATACAAATTTTCTTATTTTTTTAATCAAACACGCCTTATGTTATTGCATTTTTGCATTTTCCATCGAAATATAATGCATGTTTGTAAGAAAAGAAATTCTGGATGCAGCAAGTGCGTTATGGTAGCGAATTTTGATCAAATGCTTCATATTTGAATAGCCCAATTTGCTATTAACCTATAAGGTTGACCAAGAAACGAGTTTTTGTGGGAACACTTTAAGTTTACTTTTGGACATTTTTGTACATTTTCACACAATAAAGTTATTTTTATGAAACATGGCACATTGTTTTTACTATATAAGTTATACTGGTAACCAAAATTAATGCCTGCTTTCTTGAATAAATAGAAAACAGACATATTTGCAATAAAAACATATTTAAGAAAATTCACTACCATAACGCACTTGCTGCGTCCCGAGTTTTTTAGTTTACACTACATATATAAAGACGGTTTTCATATGATATCAGGGAAAAAAATGTACAACAAAAACTAAACACCATATATTTGTTATTTTTTAGAAAGTAGTTCTTTTCAGTAAAAGAACTACAGTTGCCATAAGGGATTATGGCAACTGTAAATTTAAATTTTGCAACTTTAGTCAAAATTAAAACCAAAACAACTATTTCATCTCACTGACTCACACTGTGTAAAAACTTTTGAATCGAGAACTTTTAAAAGATTTGTTAAACTGGGGCGTTGCAAGTAATTTTAATCTTACGTTTGCATTAAAACCGCTTTCTCTATCATAACATCATATCGTACACCCGAGTGGACACTCCTCTATATTTATAATTTATCTCTGAGGGTCTTTCCTTGAGAAAAGATTTATCTAAGGCGCCATCAGATTTTCGTCTCCGGGTCGCAGTATTAACCAAATTTGTCCTGTTTCAAGAACGTATATGGAGTTGAAAATACGGTCAATGCTTCCGGATGTAGAGAATGAATAGAATTTCACTAGTCAGCTAGGTTCCGTTTAGTTTAGCATGCAGAATCACAAATTTTGATGATTTACAACATTCTACCTAATATACTCCGCAGAATCTACTAGTGGAAGTGACGATATAGAGGATTACCATAAAGTAACACAGACATTTTAAAATAAGGGTGTGATCATAACAACAAAATGTCTGGACGTAGCAAGTGCTTTATGGTAGTGAATGTTCATAGAAATGATCTGGCACCAAACATTTCTTTATTAATTTTTTTTTCTTTTAACGTAGAAATATATACTATGGTATATAGTTTTCTTTCACTATCGTAAACTTATGTATCAAATTTGGTTACCATAACTTTTCTATTTTTGTAAATAAAAGATTTTTCCTAAAAAAAAAAATTTCGCGCAAAACCTGGCTCGATTCTACTGGCTAACGAACTTATCCAAGCCACTTACTAAAGAAAGGTACATGCCAAATTTTATAAAAGTCTGAACGCAGCAAGTGCGTTATCGTATCTTGAAAATGTTTTTAATAGCAAATGTCTTTCTTTGATGAAAGCAGGCATCAAATTTGGTTGCCTATATAGTAGAAACAATGTACCATATTTCATCGGAATAACTTTATTGTTTGAAAATATATAAACACTTTTCAAAAGTCTGGATGCAGCAAGTTTGTTATGGAAGTGAATTTCCATAAAAATGTTTTTAATAGCAAATGCGAGCAGGCATCAATCTGATTACCGGTATAGCCTATGTAGTAGAAACAATGTACTATACTTTATCAAAATTACTTATGGTTTAAAAATATGCAAAAATTTTCCGAAAATAAACTTAAACGTTGGTTTCCTAACCAACAAAGCTTACGTTAATAGCAAATTGAGTTATTGTAATTTGAAGGATTTAATGAAAATTCGCTACCAAAACGCACTTACTGCGTCCAGATTGTGTTCTTAGAAACGCATCATATTTCTATAAAAAATGCAAAAATGCATTAACGAATTTGTTCTACGAAAATTAGCTAAATATTATAGACCGTTAAACCATAAACTTCACTAAACCTACAGCGAAAGCATCAACTTAACTAAACCGACAGCCAAAGCATCAGAGAAAGGGTCTATTTGAAATGAATTTTCTGTAAATATTTTAGTAAAATAAGGGGCAATGACGGTTGAATCTGAAACTTAACGGTTGGCAGAATACTCTTCTTGCAACACTAATTCTCCACAATCCATATTTGTTTCACGTTGTTTGCCTAAAAATTGCCAATTTTGACGTTTCAAATTGCGAGTTTGACGGTTTGAGAGAAACAATTTTTTTTTCTTTAACTGCCCACAACTCGTTTGGCCTTAAAGCTGGAGACCCAAATTTTAGTACAGTGTTCACTCTTTATAATACAAACGCGCGTACCAAATTTGGTTGCACTTACTTTGTCATTTCCGGAGATATAATTTTTTTGGGAACAAAACACAAAATTTTTTGGGAAAACCTGGTCAGATTTTCCTGGCTAACGAACTTATCCAATCCACTTGCAAAAGGAAGGTACTCATCAAATTTTATCAAGATCGGTCCATTATTTTTTCACTTAACGGTCGGATAATATATATATATATATATATATATATATATATATATATATATATATATATATATATATATATATATATATATATAAACATAAAAATGGAAACTGACTCCTGATATGGGTTCTAGGGGTCCTAGAAAATTCATAAGTCGAGATATCCCCATTTGTGATTTTTTCTAAGAAATTTCACTAAAAATTCTGGACGCATCAAATGCCTTATGGAAGTGAATTTTCATAAAAATGTATTTAATAGCAAATACGTATCTAATGCAAGCAGGCATCAATTTGGTTCCCGGTATGACATATATAGTAGAAAGAATGTACCATATTTTATCAAAATTACTTATTGTTTGGGAATGTACAAAAATTTTCCAAAAATAAACTTAAAAGCTTTCCGAGAAAACTGGTTTCCTAGCTACCAAACCTTAGGTTAATACCAAGTTAAGAGTTATTGAAATTTGAGGTTTTTAATGAAATTTTCTTACCAAAACGCACTTATTGGGCCTTGATTTTTTTCTTACAAACATGCATCATATTTCGATAAAAAATTCAAAAATTCAATAATATAAGGGTGTTCGAAAAAAATTTTTAGGTATCACCAACAACTTTTGGGCCGCCCTGTAACTGTTGAAATAATTTTGTAGTATGCAGCTCAAGACACCTTATAATTAGTGTATACATTTTTTTCTCGTATCTTGTATAATAAGAATTATATTGAGCTTTGCCGTAGAAATGCGTCAGCCTGTATATCTATAAACAGATAAAAACTGCAACAAAACTCAGATATAGATTCGTCGGGGCCTAGTTTGCACTCATTTGAAGAAACCGTTTGAAAATTCGAAAGTCGCGGTCTCCTCATCAACGAATTTTTTCTACGAAAGTTTGGTAACAATTATAGGCTGTTAAACCATAACCTTAATAACTATTGCCAAAGCATCAGAGAAAGGGTCTATTTGAAATGAACTTTCTGTAAACGTCTTGAGGAAAACCCCATTTTTTTAATGCCTATAACTTTTGTCTTTAAACTTACAGAACTAATTGGTACAGGGTTCACTCTTTATATCACAAACGCGCTTACCAAATTTGGTTGCCCTTTCTTTGTTATTTTCGGAGATATAAATTTGAAGAATACACAAAATTTTCCGGGAAAACCTGGGCCAATTTTTTTGGATAACGAACTTATCCAAGCCACTTACAAAAGTAAAGTACTCAGCAAATTTGATCAAAACCGGTCCATTATTTTTGAGTTGTCGGTGTGATATATATATATATATATATATATATATATATATATATATATATATATATATATATATATATATATAAATAAATATATATATATATATATATATAAATATATATATATATATATATATATATATATATATATATATATATATATCTTCTACTCGTTTTGTATTTTTTATTATTTTTTTATTTTTTCTTTAACTTGTTTTTTCTCTTATAAAGGTGCCTTAAATAATATCGCATTTCGATTATCGGAACATAAATAAACAACGTGTACACACAAACCCGGATGGGTTTACAGTAGACGCATTAAAAAGATTTTGTAGTATATTAAATTTAAGTTAGAATATGACCTAAATTCTATCAATTCATTATAATTATTTTTTTAAGATTTAGGTAATATTCTCGAGTTTTAAATTATACAGGGATATAAAAATTGGAACTGACCCTGGATATGGCTTCTCGGGGGCCTAGTTCACGATCGTTTGAAAAAGCTTTTCAAAATTCAAATGTCGGGATCTCCTCCTTAGGGGATTTTTTTAAAGAAAATTCACAGAAGCGATATTGAAGCCTAAATTTGATGACCCACCTAAAAAGATCTCTGTACTTCCTTTCTAGCCTTTTCTTACAAAAGCGTTAGAGAGAATATTCAAATATTCAAATATGCAAAGCCCAGTTTCACAAAGGTTAATTAAATATTTAAGAGCTTGGTAGTTGTTAAGCCTTAATACAATCAATCAAACCTTCAAAACATTTGGATGCCGTGACAAAAACCCATAGTTTGTGATTGGTCGTCTGAACGCTTGACTATCTAACCGTCCGTTAAATATTTATTCGAGCTTTGGTAAAGTTGACAAATGACTTGAGAGCTATTTATAAAGTTGACAATTTAAAAAGCCTTTTGGATGGACCACAAAGCACTACTGACTTCCGACGAAAATCAGGCATTTATCAAGTATCTTGTAATAATTGCGAGAAAATCTAAATTCGGCAAACGCGGAAACGAATAAAAACGACATTCAAAGAGGACATAGCTCATTTACGATTCAATAGAGCAGAAAAATGTAGCGTCGCCCGACATACGATTGACTGGGGACATAAGGTGGGCAATAATAATCTAAATATATTGAAAGTAACCAGCATTTATCGCAAGTTAGATTCTTTGGAAAGTTTAGAAATCCGCAAAGTAGATCCACAAAATTTAATGATTTCAGCGTCATGGGTCCGATCAATCAGACACTTTTTGAAATAGCACGAAATAATCCAAGGTTACTTCTTTCAACAACCGGTTCGGCCCATCCACTTACACAACAATACTCCTTGGATTTCATCACCCGGTGTTACATAATCCGGTATTGCATCACCCGTTACTTAGGCATGCGACATTGCATCAGTATTGCATCATACAGTATTGCATCATCCAGTATTGCATCATCCAGTATTACATCATCTGGTGTCCCAACATCGTGCGTTACATCATGTGTATTGCATCATCTGGTATTGCATCATCCGGTATTATATCATTTCTGGTGTAGATGGTTCAGGTATATAAATAGGATAATTTGGCCCACACAGCTAGTTTAGCGACAGATACTGATAAAGGCAACTTCGTTGTCGAAATACTTATCTAACGCCTAACTCTATGTTATCATTTTGTGGTTTTTAGGAGGATTATGCTTTTTCTTTTAACAAAAACGGTGAAAAAGATTTATTTTAAAAGAATTGTGGCTGTCACGTCAATTGCAATGACGACGCAGTGATATTGTGTAACTCTTACTTCCACATCGTCACTATGTGTGAAAGTATGGCATTGGTGACAAAAATTTCAAAAAAAAATTTTTCGCCTAAACGTCGTAAAAAGTGTGAAAACATATAGAAAACATGATTTGGGTGCGAATTTTTTTGTCTGTCGGTCTGTATGTCTGCCTGTTTGTAGCCACGATAATTTTAGAACGAATTGAGGTATCGTCTTCAAATTTTGTATGAAGCTGGCACCCGTTAAACTAACAGTTGAGATTTTTTTTTTGGGAAAAATATCGGGATGAATGACGATTTCCTGAAAATTGCCATTTTTTTCGTTAAGACTCGAATAATATAATGTTTTAGGATTTGTTTGTTAGAAAATTTTTAATTTCATCAAATATCTGGTGTTCTGTGCTGAAATTTAATTAGGGGTTGAATGTTTAGGAGTGGAATATCGGTGTCAGAATTTTCGAATTTTTTTTTCGCTAAAACGGCGTAGAAAGTCTCAAAACATATGCAAAATTTGCGTCTGAAACGAATTTTGTTTGTTCGTCGGTCTGTCGGTCGGTCGGTCTGTCGGCCTATACGCCTGTCTGTTAGTAGCGGCAATAACTTTCGAACGAATTGGGATAAAATCATCAAATTTGGTATCAAGTTAGCACCCGACAAAACAACGCTTCGAGTTGTTTTTAGATAAGATTGCTTCAGAGGGTAAATGGGATAAATGGGGAACGATTTAGTGAAAATTTACATTTTATAGTTAAAACTCGGGTAGTATAACGTTACAGAAGTTTATGGGTACAGGAATACGAATATTTTCTTTGTTATCAAGTAATGGACCCTGAATTCATTTCATAAGGATGTCTTTCTGAGTAGAGTAGATTATGATTCGAATTGCAGCACTGTTTTTTTTTAGTGTGAAGGCATACACTTTGTTGCGTCATTTCAGTCAGTTTCTGCAAGCTTATTGACTCTCCCCATCGACTACTTTGGTCACTAGCAGAGGAGTACAGCACTGAAATTTATAATAACCGTCTACTCATACAAGTTGTTGCCGCGCTGAACGTTGCATAACCTAATTAAATCCACGTTCATTCGACCAGTTGAACCTGCCAGCAAATACACAATGAAAATTATTTTATTTATTTTTATAAATTTTGTTAATTTTGTAGCATTGCCACAATATGAAGGAGAATAGCGCAAAGCGCCATTTATAGTTTTGTGACGGTTTTAGGCTGCGACTGCAGCTTCCATGTACACGCAGTACAACAAAAAATGAGCTGTGGTAAGAAAACTAACGAGCAAAAACAACTCACTGCACTACTCCCCCAACTAAGCGACGGATCTTGAATTACATCTCTCGCTAGTCACATGTGGCTCCGGGGACAAACGAAAATAATAGGCCCAAGGTATCTCCTGGCTGTCGCAAGAGGCGACTAATTGGAGTCGAACACCACCAGGGATCTGGTCCAGACGAGCCTGAGGGGAGGCGGACATCTCTGCGAATGATATACACTCGGATTAGGACTCATAGACTGTGCGCTTTGAAATGGACAATTGACCTTGGTTGTTTCTCGGTAGCAGGGTTCTAGATGATACCACCTTGGGTTAAACGCGTACGGGTATCGGGTGGGTGTTAGTTGTCCAAACGATCCGAAGGGGGTTGATATCTCTGGGGAGTGGTACACAGCCGGATTTTAAGGGCCCCATTGTCTGCTTCGAAACGGAAACGAAAGCCCCCGCTTAATGCTCGGGAGTGGGACTCGGTGGAATGTCGCCTTGAGTCAAGCACTAGTGGGTGTCGGGTCTAGAGGAACCCGAAGGAGAGCTGACATCTCTGGTGGTGGATTACAACTTAGAAACAGACTTGGATGCTGCTTGGATGCGGGACTTCATAGTACCGCCTCGAGTTAAACACAGAGGGATGTCGGATCCAGACGGACTTAGAGATAGGTGATCCTTCTTTGAGTCTAGAAAGGGGCAAGCGACTCCACACAGATGGATGTTCACCTGTCAAACCAACTTTCACCCTCAAAAATATCGCCCCCTGCAAGAAGTTCGATTTGTTGGGTGAAATTTAAGCAACACTATCGGATCTAGATGAACCTGGAGGAGCCGAGATCTATAAATGTGGATTACATCTAAAGATTTAGGCCTCCCATGTGTCCTTCGAAACGGGCTAACGACGCTGCTTGGATGCGGCTCGAGAGCGGGACTTCATGATACTGCCTAGAGTCAGACACTGGCGGATGTCCAGTCTACAGGGACTCGTAGAGAGGTTATCCCTCGTTAAGCTGATAAACTTACTTCACTCAGATGACAGTACACCTGTCAAACCAACTTTCACCTTGAAAAAAATATCGACTGTCGCAGAGAGCTGGATTTGTTGCGTGAAATTTAAGCAATTAGACGTGAGCCACAATGGACCTAAAGTCGCGATGGAAGAACTGGAATAGCCCACTCTCATTGCATCTAATCTATTCTAATCCAGATCACTCACTAGCCACCGTCACTTTAGTCATGTTGGGACTTGCGGTAAGGTGTACAGCAGGGGACACAGGCCGGTTGCGTCCTTCTTAGGGCTCATCAACATGCCATACCTGCGGTCCAACAGGTCGGTCTTAAGGTATGTAATGGATAATAGCGCAAAGTGCCGACACTGGTGTTGTGGGGGTTCTAATCTTCCACGGCAGCTTCCAAGTACACACAGTACAACAAGAAAGCTGTGGCAAGAAAAATATAAAAATTGAAACTGACCCCGAATATGTGTTCTAGGGAGCCTAGTTCACGCTCATTTGAAGCTTTTTTTTTCCAAATTTAAAAGCCGCGATCCCTTCATTAGTGAATTTTTTCTACGAAAACTCACTAAAAACAAAATCCTTAAAACAATAATGTGAACAGCTGGCTGTGTTACACCATAAAAAATTTAATACCAGATAAATTACGTTAGATTACACAGTCTCTGGTGGGAGTGCTTACATATCAGATAAATTTTCGTCAGCGGTGTCATAATATTTTCACCGAATATTCGATTAAGCCGCAAAAAAGACGCGAATTTAACAAAGAGCACGAACTTATCAAAATAAGAATTTTTCACTCAATGTAATGTCAACAGCGTAACCCATTTAGGTAATGTAAGCAAACATTGAACAGAGCGAGTTTCAAAGCGGCCTGCTACAATATGGTAGATTAACTTAAAATACCGTTGCGTTGAGGGGTCTCTACATTTATATTAAGGATTTCATTATGTATATTTTATAATTCATTTCTATTTATATCCTTAATTATCCCCAGAAAAAATATATGTCTATTCTACCAGGCTATAAGCTGTTGATCGTAAATTGGCAGAAAAGGTTGGTCCTTGCAAAAGAAAGCTTCTAACCATATTTATCCCAAACTCGACATACAGGGCGAGTCGAAGATTGAAGAATGTAATTTTGTAACTTATGGGTGAACGTTTTAAATAAAAGTCTAGACGCAGCAGGTCCGTTATGGTAGTGAATTTTGATTAAAATATTTTTAATAGCAAATATGTGTGTTTCTTTAATAAAAGCAGGCATACAATTTGGTTACCAGTATAACCTATATAGTAGAAACAATGTGTCATGTTTTATCAAAATAACTTTATTGTTTGCAAATGTACAAAACTTTACAAAAGTAAACTTAAAATGTTCCCGAAAAAACTGGTTTCTTGGTCAACCTTATAGCTTAATAGCAAATTGAGCTATTCAAATTTGAAGCATTTAATGAAAATTTGCTACCATAACGCACTTGTTGCATCCATAATTTCTTTTCTTACAAACTTGCATTAGATTTGGAAAATGCAAAAATGCAATAACATAAGGCGTGTTCGATTAAAAAAAAGAAAATTTGTATCTTCAACGACTTATGGGCCACCGTGTGATTGTAGAAATATTTTTTAAGATGTAGCTAAAGACACCCTATAATTAATGTATAAATTTTTCTTCATATCTTGTATAATAACGGATATATTGAGCTTTATTGATTTTTTACGAAAATTCGAAAAAAGTATGTATCATTAAACGATAAACTCTATAGCTAAGACTACTGCTAAAGCATCAGAGAAAGGGTCTATTTGAAATGAATTTTCTGGGAATATTTTAGTAAAATGAAGGATAATGACGGTTGAAACTAAGACTTTAGGCTTTGCAAAACATTCTTCTTGAGACATTTTCTTTCCATATCTCGTATTAGTCTCAGGTTCTTTGCCTAAATGTTGCCAATTTTGACGTTTTAAATCGCGGCGTTTTGAGGACACCTCAATCTATTTTTCTTTAAATGCCTATAACTTTTATCGAATTAAAAAAAAATTATTCGCTCACGCGGAGATCTGTGTTTATATATATATATATATATATATATATATATATATATATATATATATATATATATATATATATATATATATATATATATATATATATATATATATATATATATATATATATATATATATATACGACCGATAACTGAAAGAAATAATTGACCGATCTTGATCAAATTTGGTGAGTACCTTCCTTTTGCAAGTGGCTTGGATAAGTTCGTTACCCAGGAAAATCGGACCAGGTTTTCCCGGAAAATTTTGTGTTTTTTTTTATAAAAAAATGTATATCTCCGGAAACAACAAAGTAAGGGCAACCAAATTTGTTACGCGTGTTTGTATTATAAAGTGTGAACCCTGTACCAAAACTTAGGTCTCCAGTTTTAAAGCCAATGAAGTTATGGGCAGTTAAAGAAACAAATTTTGGAGTTTTCCTCAAAACGTCACACTCGCAATTTGAAATGTCAAGATTGGCAATGTTTAGGCAAAGAACGTGAAACAAATACGGATTGTAAAAAGAAAATGTTGCAAGCAGAGTGTTCTGGAAACCCTTAAGTTTCAGATTCAACCGTCATTGCCCTTCATTTTATTAAAATGTTTACGGAAAATTTATTTCAAATAGACCCTTTTTCTGATGCTTTGGCTGTCGGTTTAATTAAGTTGATGCTTCCGCTGTAGGTTTAGTGTAGTTTATGGTTTAACGGTCTATAATTTTTAGCTAATTTTCATAGGACAAATTCGTTAATGCATTTTTGCATTTTTGTCGAAATGTTATGCGTTTGTTAGAAAAATATCTGGACGCAGTAAGTGCGTTCTGGTAGCGAAGTTTCGGTAAATTTGGAGATTAGCCCCCGATCGCTTTTCAAAAAACTGTTTTCAAAAAACCTGCCTAGCTCCCCCCTCTGGATCCACAAACCCTAAAAAAAAATATTGTTTGCACCCCCCAAGGAAGTTACGGAACCAGGAGTGAGTAGGGTTGCTGGTCGGGGTAGGTAGTAAAAAGGAAATATGAGCAGAAAATGCGAATAAAGCAGGCCTGAAAGCTGTCTTTGTTACATCTTGAAGCCATATCTTCCTTAAACCCTGCCTACCCCACACAGCAGCCCTATGCCCCCAGGTGCTGTAACTTTCTTGTCGGGTATGAACAAGACATTTTTCTCGTGGTTTATGCAACGAGGGTGGTTGTATGCACCCGAGGGGGGAAGAAAAATCCCCACGATGAAGCAGCCAACCCCCACCCCTGCCGCAAGTCGAACCGGGGGGGGGGGTTGCTTCGTCATATGAATTTTCCTTCCCCCCTCGTGTGCATACAACCACCCTCGTTGCACACACGACTTCTTGTTCATACCCCCAAGAAAGTCACGTGACCTGGGGCGAATAGGGGTGCTGTACTGGGTAGGCAGGGTTTAATGGGGATATGGCTTCAAATAGACAGCTTTCAAGCAGTTTTCTTCGCATTTTCTGCTCATATTTCCTTTTTACTACCTACCCCGCCCAGCACCTCTATTCACTCTCAGTCCCGTAACTTCCTTGCGGGGTGTGAACAAGAAATTTTTCTTGTGGGTAGTGCATCCAGCGGAGCTCCTAGTAATCTTTCTGAAAACAATTTTTTGAAAAGCGTTCGGAAGCTAATCTGCAAATTTACCAATTACCTTCAAATTTCAATAACTAAATTTGCTATTAACGTAAGCTTTGTTGGTTAGGAAACCAACATTTAAGTAAAGTTTCGGAAATATTGAATATTTTAAAACCATAAGTAATTTTGATAAAATATAGTACATTGTTTCTTCTAGATAGGCTATACCGGTAATCAGATTGATGCCTGCTCCCATTTGCTATTAAAAACATTTTTATTGAAATTCACTTCCATAACACACTTGCTGCATCCAGACTTTTCAAAAATGTAACAGTAAAGTTATTTCGATGAAATATGGTACATTGTTTGTACTATATAGGCAACAAGGTTTGATGCCTGCTTTCAGCAAAGAAAGACATTTGCTATTAAAAACATTTTAAAGAAAATTCGATACCATAACGCACTTGCTGCGTCCAGATTTTTTTTTGTATTTTAACCTACAGAGTTAAATTTTGGCAGATAATTTACCTATAATGATATAAACCCGTGTCCAAATTTGGTTGCCCTTACTTTGTTATTTCCGGAGAAATGATTTTTCCAAAAGAAAACACAAAATTTTCCTGGAAAACCTGGGCCGATTTTCCTGGCTAACGAATTCAAGCCAATTGCAAAGGGATGGTATTTACCAAATTTAATCAAAATCGGCGCATTATTTTTTGAGTTATCGGTGTGATAAATATATATATATATATATATATATATATATATATATATATATATATATATATATATATATATATATAAACATATAAAAATTGCAACTGGCTCTGGATATGTGTTCTAGGGCGCATAATTAGCGCTCATTTGAAAAAATTTTTTCAAATTTCAAAAGTAGGGATCTCCTCGTTAGTGAATTTTTTTAAAGAAAATTCTCTAAAATGTACATATTATATTATATGGTAAATAACGGTGCGCATTTTAAAATTATTATATGCCAAAGAATAGGGCAATACAATTTAGTTCTTTATTTATTTATTTAGATTATATTGTGCCTTAAAAGTAAGCGAATCCTTGTATTAAACACATTTTGTTTTATGGCATTTCCAATGTGCGACTGCCAAACTTTTCTATTAATACCTCACTACCTAAATTTGTCCAAACGTGCTTGGTTTTAGTAATTGTTCATTAAGAAAAATCACCAATAGGCAAGTAACGATGGTGAGACTTTCGGGAATGTTTCCAAACAGGCGCGAATTAAAGCCCCTAGAACCCAAATCCAGGTCTCAAAAGACCTGCATTTCCTGCATATACAGGGTGGTGCATTGAAAACGAAACAGACCGATTTACGTCCAGATAATTTTTTTATAAGAAACGCTGAAACACGTCAATTTTAATATTGAGGGGGACATGTTTTCACATAAAACTCAACTTTGTCACATCAACACCTTAAGGGTGGTGATAACAATCCATATATTTTAAATAGGGAACATCGGTCGAGTGTTACATGATTTGAAAGCTCTTTCTTTTCTGAATTCAGCGCACTAATTTGTTTGGAAGTTTTATCAACTCGACAAGAACGTATTTTATTCATTGTGATAATAAATGCACTAGTTAGTCAATTATTTGTTAAAAAAACTAAGAAACAAAACCAAACGTTCAAATATGTTTATTCAATTAAGTATGTGTTCAGATTGTTGACCATCGGCTTCCATCCAAAGTACAAATTTTGTTTAAAACGAGCTCTGACATTCTGGAGCATTTGTGGAGTTATTAGACGGCATTCTTCAACAATGCGTCGTCGTAATTCTTCCAGAGACTCCGGTTCTGTTGCGAAAATTCTACTCTTTAAATGGCCCCATAGAAAGAAGTCTAAAGGAGTTAAATCCGGTGATCTAGGGGCCACTCAATAGCACCTCTACGCCCAATCCATTGCTCTGAAAACTCTTTGTTCAAAAACTCCCTAACACGTTGTGAAAAATGCTGAGGAACTCCATCTTGTTGAAACACTAATTGATTTTCTTGATAGCGATAATCATTTTCAACAATGTCAATTAGTAGAGGGTAAACGATATCTTCTAGTAACTCCAAATACATTTCGCCACTCAAATTGCCATCATTATCTGTCTAATAACGACAATTATCACGATTGACTGTAGAGTTTAATAAAAACGTACACTCGTCTGAAAAACAGATATTGAACAGAAAGTTCCCGTTATTAGCTATTCGTGCAGTCATAACTTCACAAAAATCCAGCCGCCGATCAAAATCATCTTCATTCAGTTGTTTTACAAGATGAATTTTATACGGGTGAAATCTATTATGCTTCAATATTTGCTGAATAGTTCTTCTTTTGATGTTTGAAACAGTGGCCAATTTTCTCGTGCTCAAAGTTGGGTCTGCAGCAATTTGTCCTAAAAGTTCAATCTCAGTAGTCTCATTTCTAACCGGAAATTCACGTTCAGGATCCCGTTTTTTGTTGACTACTGAACCACTTTGTAGAAACTTTGCAACTAACTCCAAAATGTATTTTCTGTTAACATGTCTGTTCGGATGTCGTTCATTAAAAAAATTTGCGGTACGGTTGGCACAGTCATCGTTTTTGAAAAAAAAATAGTAGTTGTTTCAACTCTTTCTTCTACAGAATACACCACTGTGAAATTAATTTTCGGTAGTACTATCAAGTATCAAACCGACCGATAAACTGAAATAATAAACCGCATTTCTCTCATTCCGATAAGAAATGGTCTGATAGTACATTTTTTGTTTACAAACCAACCAAATATTGACTATCCGCACATTTCTTATCGGAATGAGTTTAATGCGTTTTTGCATCTTCAACTGTGAATAATTTTTAAACGAGTTGAGAAAACTTCCAAAAAATTAGTGTGCTGAATTCAGAAAAGAAGTAGCTTTCAAATTATGTAAAACTCGACCCAGGTTCCCTATTTAAAATATAAGGGTTGTCATCACCACCCTTCAGTGGTTGATGTGACAAAGTTGAGTTCTATGTCAAAACATGTCCCCCTCAATATTAAAATTGCCGTGTTTCAGCGTTTCTTAAAAAAATTTCTCTGGACGCAAATCGGTCTGTTTCGTTTTCAATGCGCCACGCTATATTTGCTAATTTACCTCTGATATAGAAGATAGCTGTAGTGGACAATGAAAAAGTTGTAACCCTGTACATATATAAACAGAAGTTTTAGCTTTTATTCATTTAGTTTATTAATCCCTCTGACGCTAATAAAGTAAGAAAAAGGATCAGCAGGTGTAAAAAATGTATTATGGTATACTGAGTTCTATAAATTGTTCTTAAGATAACTATGATAATAAATTTATTGTTATTTCATTAGGTTCAGATTTAAGAAAAGTTGCTTTTCATGTCAAATAACTCACTTGCTACGCCAGCACTCTTTACCTAAACTGGAACATACCACACGAGGTTATTTCCATGTAACTTTTGATGAAGGCAATTACTGTACATTTTAAATAGCCGGACTATTTATTTTTCTTTTACAAGGCACAGCTATCAAAATCAGGAAATAAAGTGCAAGTAGTTTCCATAAAGTTGACCTTAACTACGTCAATACGACAAGAAGTATTTATAAAGTTGATACTGGAAGGTTCGGTCTTGTAAAGGAAATAAATCACCTTAAAAGACTTCAAATACTTTAAGAACCAAACCACTACGAGTTTATTCAAGCGTTCAATCGGATATAAAAACATGAATAATTGAGTTGGCAACTCTGTTTATGGTGTTTCTTGCAATAAAACATCCCTACTAGATACACTTCGGTAAGAGGATATTGATAGGTTTATTTTGTCATCTTATTCATTCCCAATGAAATAGATAAATAGATCAAATACTTTAACGAAATTATTGTTTCCTTTTTTTAATGCTGACCATTTGTGTTTCAAGTCATTTTTATAGCTACTTTATACAGAAAAATTATAGATACATCAAGGTAAGCACACTTGGAGAACCCAAATCACCACAACACATTTTAAAAAAACCTGACGATCGTTTCACTAACCAAGTTAGCGTCATCGGAGGATAAATAATTCTAAATATCTTATATCCACGACCTGATTTATATTCTTCTGCAAAAAGTCGGTCACTAACGATTTAGGGAGGTTCAAAGACACCAAAATTAACATATTTTGTTTGGTGGAAATATCTGTATTCTTTTATTATCTAAATTATCCAAATGTTCTTTGAATCCAACTCCAATAGATCTTTTTGTTTGTTCGAAGTATTTAGGATCACAATCTTTACAACCTATTTCATAAATTTCATAAATTCCCTACATTTTGACCGTACTTTCCTTGTCTTTTGGGTTACCTAGTAAGTTATTTCAAGTATTTTTTCTTTGTCGGAAATGTTAGTTGTCAATTGGCTTTTCTTAAAATGCTATCTAGGCCCCTCGTGGTTCGAGGTTTAAATAGGAAGCAAACAAAGTTTTTATACTTTCTCTCTTCTAAAAGTCGTTGGTTCCACTATCATTTTCTTTGTTTTCTATTTGTTAATTAATTTCTCCGCTAGGCAAGCAGTGTATCCGTTATATGCGGCCATGTTCTTAATATACTTTAATTCCTTGGTATATCTACTTTTACTTAAAGGAACATTAATTAACCTGTAGACAGTTTTTCGATGAGGTCAATTTTCCGAGGAACTGGTTATTCGTTTTTAAAATCACATTTTACCACTTGTTTGAATTTTCTATTTTATATATTTATTTTCTTAACCAATTTCGCGATAATGACTACAAACCTTTTGTATTTTAAGTTAATGAGAGAATAGGTTGTTTTTCGATTAATAATTTTAGTTTATGTGAAAAACTTGAATCATTGTCGAAAACATCAAATTTGTTTGATCATATTAGATGTCCAAGACCCTAACCTATAAAATAAGTTATGTTTTTAAATAAATTCTTTCACACAGTAGCAGTACTTATGCAATCAGGACGGTTGTTAAAAATTGGGTAGATATTGCAAAATTCGAAAATAATTCCATTATTTATTTAAAATCGAAACTTAAAAATTAATAGTGAATAAAGCTTGGATAAATAAACCTGTCAAGCGAACGACGAAAGCATGTTGACAAAACCAATTGTCGTACGATCACCGAGGTTAAGCAACCTCGGCCACGGTCTCTTCTTGGATGGGTGACCACCTGGGAGCATCGTGTACTGTTACCCCCTTTTAGGTATTGACATTTTTGTTATGTTCTTATTAGCCAATTTTTATTTAAAAAATTAACCGTATGTTATTGAGAAAAATTCGTTAATACAGAGGTATCGATGGTTAAGCTGCAAAAATTTTAGATACCATGCTTTAAAATGGTACATTTAATACAGCCACAAGCCTAAGCTTATTTGTATTGTACCTTGTAAAATGTGTGTCAGAAATAAATAAGAAAAGTTAGGGACGCAGCAAGTGCGTTACGGTAGTGAATTTTCATTAAATGTTTCAAATTTGAATAACTCAATTTTGTATAAACTTATCAAGCTGAATGTTGGTGTAACGTAAGGCCTATCCCAAGGCAACATATCCACCAAATTTCATTAAAATATATTAAAAACAAATTTCGAAAGAAAGCTCAAAATTGTCCTGGAAAACCTTGTTCGATTTCCTAGCTAACAAACTCATCGAAGCCATTAATAAAAGCAAGGTGCTTGCCGAGCTTCATCCAAATCGGTTAATTATTTTTTGAGTTATCAGTTGCATACTTATATATATATATATATATATATATATATATATATATATATATATATATATATATATATATATATATATATATATATACATATAAACTTATAAAAATGGAAACTGACCTCGGATATGGGTTCTAGGGGTCCTAGTTCGCGGCCATTTAACACAACTTTTGCAAAGTCTCACCATCGATACTTCTCTATTGTTTTTTTAAATTTACTAATAAATATATATATATATATATATATATATATATATATATATATATATATATATATATATATATATATATATATATATATATATATATATATATATATATATATCCACACGATATTATTAACTGATTTTGATTAAACTCGGCAAGAGTCTTTATTGCATTAATAGCTTGGATAAGTTCGTTTTTCAAATCGGGCAACCCCTATGTTATTTCGAATTTAATTACAGATTATGAAATTTATGTTTTATGTATTTCAACAGCAAATTTTTGTGTAAAATATATAAGTCAGTTTTCGCAGAAAACATTTTTTGTCGAATTATTGTGAAACGTTAGTGATTATCAAGTACTGTATTATATATAATATATAATAAATTATTGTAAAAAAAGGTGTTTGCAAATTCACATGGAAAACCTCTTTTGAATTTTCTTAAAAAGTAATTTGTTTAGCAAATTGTGTAAAATATTTTCACCTAACTGATTTTCGTAAAAATAATTTTATATAAATTTTGTGAGCATTTAAGCCGATTTCCGTAAAAAAATGGTTAATTTTCGTGAAAGGGGTTGTTTGCAAATTTTTGTATAAATATTTTTTTAATTTTTGTCAAAAAGCTTTTTGTGAATAATTATATCTTGGCTAGTGTAGTTTTTGTGTAAGTCTCTTGAATTCGCTCGTTGCCTAGAAAATCTGACCAGTTGTTTCGGGACAATTATATTTATTTTCGGAAAATGTTTATATTTTTTGAACAATAATGTCTAACACGACCCTATCTTGTTTACACGGATACCTTGGCCTGATGGTTATATTTCATCCCCATAGAAACATGCAGGGTACTCCAGTCCTTTCGGACCAGTTTTTGTAGAAAAAAATCCGCAAAAAAATTGTATCTCAAAAATATATTGCCGTCGTAAATACCTTACCCCACGAAAACTCAACTTTCTGGGTTCATAGAAAATTGAGTGATACAAATTTGAAGCATTTAATGAAAATTCCCTACCATAACTGCTTCTTGCTGCGTCCTGAAATTTCATCTTGTGACAAGCCGTCAGGGATTTGCTCTTCATTCTTCAGATACCTTATTTTTGTTTTATTTTGACAATTGAAGAAACAATACGCTTTGAACAAGATTTCATTTTGTTTAAAATGCCTGAATAAGTTTATCACCCTTAAGTCTGAAATTGTAATTTTGTTATTGTTGATATTGAAAAAAATGATTAGGTTGACTCAAATGAAATCATACTGGCGACTATTAAGGAAAAATAACTGCTACGTTTATAATTTAGCATATACTTTACTTTTCTAAATATAAATTAGATTTCCTTCTGGAAATCTTGTGTATAACTTTAATGAAATTTGTAGTACAAGTTTCTTTTAAAGATACTTACACTATCTACAGATATAGGAAAATTTAATTCTTTAGCTTCATAGAAAATTGAGTTTTGGGAATTTTTTTGATAATAGAGAGATCGATAGTAACACTTTTGAAATAACTTTTCAAATGTGCGCGTACTAGGACCTCTAAAATCGATCTTCAAGGGCTGTGTAAGTTTAAAGTATTAACTTTACTAATATGCCGTATAACAAGAGTGCACAATTCTTATGAAAATTCGCCACTATAACGCACTTGCTGCGTCCCGAAATGTTTGTAATCTTTCCTAGACCACGAAGTGAAGATTTAGACAAAATAATGCTTTATGCAAATCAACCATTCTTAAAATGATTAATAATAGAGTTATTTACGAGTATTTTGGAGACAGATTTCTTTGCTGTTGACAGTAACATTACAATTAATTGATATATAATTTATTTATTTATATATTTGTAATTAAAATTTTACATTGTATCTTACAAATAAGCTATGCTTGTGGATGTATTGATACACTTTTGATTAAGTCCTCCTGAACTGCTTCTATCAAAACTATTGATACACTTTTGTTTAAGTCCTCCTGAACTGCTTCTATCAAAACTACTATAGTGAATGTCATTTTTGATTTCGTTCCTAATTTTGCTTCTTCTGCTGCTGAGATCGCACCAACGCTTTCACAGTAGCCAGAAAGATTAATATTTCTTTTATTTAAATATTGATGTCAAATTTCCCTAAGAAACCGTAGGCCTCCAGCACATTAAATTTGACATTTCTATGATATGACGCCGTCAACTAGGGAAAAAGGGATCATTAACTTCATTATGTATATTATAGCTTTGACAGACAAATAAGTCATTCTGGAAAGCTCGGCTTTATAAAAAGTATTGCTTCTATCTATAAGCGAATCTTTCGTACGTATGTGTGTGTGTTTTGTTTCTTTAACGTCGGCCTATTTCCGCGACTATGGCCAATCACCGACGCCAAGGAGCAGTTTCACCTCGCTATTCTGGAAATTTTGCCGAACCCCTGCCTTTCTGTAAGGAGGGTAGGGATCTTTAACGTGCCCAACATCGCATGGACACGGGACCGACGGGTTACGCCCCCTCCGAAGGGCGGAACGTGTAGACATTCAACTTGCTCAAATACAATGCCAGAACCTCGGGTGATGTTAATTTTACAGTTTGTACCGAAAAAGTGAAAGGAGTACCCTGGGATCGAACCCAGTACCCTTCGGTTCAGAGGCACACGTTCTTACCCCTGAACCACCGAGGTTTTTCTTTTTTACGTATATTCGCTTTAATAAATTACAAAACACTAATAATGTATGGAGTGTTTAAAAATAATTGACAACTGGAATGCACTTTGTTTAATTTATTTATTTATTATTTTTCTATATCTTTATTTGTTGCTAAAAATTACACAGCTTGTCTTACATAAAATCTAATGCTTGTGCATGTATAAGACAAAGTTTAACTAAACGGTGAATTTATTCCTAAATGAAAATTCAGAAGAACTTTGTATTTGTAATTTTTTTTTTTTTTTGACCACGAAGTGAAAATTGAAAGGGGACAATGATTTACGTATCTGCATCCAATGATTAGTAATAGGCTTATTTGTTTTGGAGATAGTTTCCTTTGTTATTGGCTGCTACATTACAATCGATTGATAAATGATAGGTTGTTATCATTTGAAGAAAGCCAAAATTTTGGTAGCTTTTACCCAAGCAACAAATTAAGGCATGTTAACCAGCACTCGAGTCCAAATAACCTAAGCAAGTTGTAATTTAGTAATAATTTACCACAATGTTGCCTTAATTGTCATAATGACTACAAATTTGGAAATGCGGCTCCGAAATAGCTTATTTTTGACTATTAAAATTACTCCAAAGTCAGTAACTTACAAGTAACTAAATTGGGAAAAAATTGGTTTAATTTTACTCATAAAATATACTTGAATATACTTTTGTGTTTCAATTCCAGAGTTGGTAATTTTTAGGTCGAAGTGTGCCCTAAATTGGACTGAAAATCGACTACTAAGCCCAGATACCTGAAATACCTACTTTAAGGTAATTTATTACCTAATATTAACCTGCAATATGTCTCTGTGGTATAGTAAATTGGAGGTCTTCTCATGAAGTCCAGCTTACATATATATTACCAATTTCATTGCAATACAGCACAGGAAATATTTTAGGCACTGAGCTAACCTAAAATGGCTTTCTGATCGGCTATAAAGTCATAATTACTGCAGAAATGGTCTTCCAAGTCAAATTGCCTACCTTCAAGTTAAAAATAACCATAAAATCTGACTTGAAATAAAAATTGTCCTCAAAGTGCAAAGTGTACAGCAGTGAAATACATTTGTGAATCTTAAAGGTGTGTCAGTTGATAAACTTCATCAATTAAAGTTTATTCTTGTTGTTAATGTGCGTGCACCAGTAACAAATACAGTGTTACAATGCCCCCTTTGAAACCAATAAAAGTTTACAGACGTACTACAAACTATTATAAAGTAGTAAATAATGCTCACAGAAAAATAGTGATAGATGCTGATCATTCAAAGTGGCTTACATCAAATCAGCACCTTTCCCTCTTCAATATAATACATCCATTTTCATGCCAAATGGAGTGAAGCAGTGGCAACACGGTCAGCTGTCATGTTTATGTTTATTTACTTATTTTATTTTGTTTCTATTTTCTATTAATGTCTATATATTATGGAATCAAAGACCAAAAGCACTGTATAATCATTCCTATATGTCTCTCGGCTGTGCACGGATATAAGTAATATATATTTCTATACACGAAAATGTTTCATTTCTAATAAATTCAAAAATTCGTTTACCATATAGTTGAAATTCCCATAATAGGACAAAATGCCTTCAAAGTTTGGTCAGTTTGCCCTGTCATTAGGAATTGTGATTTATAGGTAAAAAAATTGGGTAAAATTAACTTTCAGGTCAATAATGTTAGAAGGGCAGCCATATTAAATTAATTTTGCGGCATCCATCTTGATTGTATTGGAAAATGAAAAATTATTTTTTGTTAAATATAGTGTAATCAAATTTTAGTTCGATAAAAACATTAAATAATGATTGTATACTATGACAACAAGATAGTTTTGTGTTGTTTACATCACCAATCCTCCAAAATCAGAATTTCAAGAATTTTGAATAATTTTTTTATTTTCACCAATTTTATCTTTTATACGGGCGCTAGAATTTTATCGAAGTATCATCATCATGTTAACAGAAAAAAACATAACCGCAGTGGGTTTTGTCTTTATGCAGTGCGAATCACCTTTATCATTGTTGCAAATATTTGGAGTAAGTTCTTTGATCATTCAAGATGTCACTTTTTGACAAAGATGGACAATATCTCTACTACTCTACTGTTTGTTTATACATACATAACCACAGATCCTGCAGAACCGGATAATGTCACATGCGTAGTTCGTTGTTAAGAACGTCACGGCACTCGGCGCCTAGATGTCAGATTCAAGTAAAGCGTAGCACATATTTACCTATATATTACGTCCATTGGCCCAATGTTGAATGAAAATGCCCTAAATATAACTAAAACGCCTTGGTCGAAACGCCTTGCTGGACCTATTATCGACTTCTATATTACTTTGACTTTATTCCCCACCTCGGTAATATACACTTAAATTTTACTTGAAAATGACCTGTGGTGATTTGGTCGCCGACCTATTGGTAGGGCGATTTTACGTCAATTTGACTTTAAATGTTGCTTGGGTATATTATAACAAAGGTTTAGCATGTAAAAGTGTTGTGTATTTTGTTTCTTCTAACGAGCGCTTGTTGCCTCAAATATCACCAACGTCCGAAAGCAGTTTCACCTCACTATCCTGGAAATTTCGCTGAACCCCTTCCTTTCCGTAAGGAGGGTAGGGACAATTAATGTGCCCAACGTCGAATGGTGCACGGGACCGACGACTTGAAGCGTTCTCTGAAGAGCGAAGCGTACAAACTTGTGACTTGCTCAAATATAATACCACCACCTCGGTTAATGTACATGTAATTTATATTATAACAAAAGTTTAGTTAAGCATTTACATTAAAAAAAAACATAATGATACGAAGATAAAATTATTGCAAGGTTTGAAAACAATGTAGGAGTATGCAAGTTTTTGATGAAATTGTTATTTCTGAAGAAAGAAAGAAGTGATTGGACAGCTGTAGAAAGTTAAACACTGACGTGACAATTAGACGCACATGAAAGTATATATATATATATATATATATATATATATATATATATATATATATATATATATATATATATATATATATATATATATATATATATATATATATATACAGGGTTGTTCAATAAGTGCGCGTCGGTCCATAGTTACTAAACCGTTGTATTTGAAAAACAATTTCTCAATGAAACTTATAACGTGTGATTTTCGCTACAACCCAAAATTGTTTTTAAGTATACAGGGTGTACAAAATAAGAGTAATACCAAAAATTATATTTTTCTGAAATAGGAAACTATAGTTTTTTACGCAGTAGATGAAGCCACTGTAGGTTCTATATTCAACTAAAAATTTGTAAGATTGTCAAATGTGTTGCCGAGTTATTAATTTTTCTTTAAAAATTTTGTCAAAAACATACTTTTTCCAGACTGTTATATCTCTGCCACTGTTAGCTGGTTACCCTAAAAAATTTTGGTGAAATCTAATATTGGCCTAGTTCATCCTGAACTGCCTTTACATTTGGATTCGTTCATACAGGGTGTTCAAAATGTATCTTCAAACATCCCTACATTCACCTTCATTTTAATTGAATTTCTTAAATACTCCCTGTATATTATTTTGCCGTTAGAAAGCTTAATGTGTGCTCATTAAGAAAATAATATATTTGCCGTATCTATCTCAACCTATTTTTGAGATATTAAGGTTTTTCCAAAAATTTACACAGAAAATGAAAAAATCACAGGCGGCACGGCACAAGGAATCGAAGCAATTGCTACTCGTTGACATAATAATGTTATTTCTTTTTGTATCGTAAATTTATATCATATTTATTTAAATAATGGTAAAATCATTCGCAATAAAAGATTATTAAACGTAACATAATTTAGGTAATTAACATAAACACAATAACTACTTTATCAGATTCTCAAACACGCTACCATTTTGTTGTAGACACATATTGAACCTGCCTGTTTAAGATTTATTTAGATTTCATAACATCAGGGGAGTAACTGAATAAATGCATCTTTTATTCCTTCCCGCATGTTTGATGTTATTGTTGGGGCTGTTTTGTAGACCAGATCTTGAAAGTGTCCTCATAAGAAAAAATCCAGTTTCGTTTAGATCTGGTGACGTTGGAAGTCGCGGAATAGGTCCTCCTCTTCCTACCCAACGGCCTGGAAATCCAGAGTATTTCGGACTCCAAAGCTGAAATGAGCAGACGCCCCATCTAACTGGAACCACATCCTTCTCAATAGTTGTAGTGGTATGTTTTCCAGCATATTATGAAGATCTTTGTTTAAAAAATTTTGAAAAATATTTCAATTGAGGTGTCCATCAAAAAAAAAAATGCGGTCCTATTATGTGGTCTCCAATTATTCCTCCCCATGCATTTAAAGTCCACCTATGTTGCTGGTCAACAGTTCTCACAAAATGTGGATTGGCATCAGCGTAGATGTATACATTATGCCTGTTTACATGACCATTGTTTTGGAATGTCGCCTGATCAGTGAAAAATACATTATTCCAAAATCGTTCATCTTCTCCAATTCTAGACCGAATTACAGAAATGTATTCTACTTTCGAAGTCTTGCCTATTAAGTATTTGAGTTACTTGTACACGATATGGATGAAACCTATTCTTATTTAACATTATTTTCACAGAAGTTTGACCTAAGATCAACGTATCACTTATGTTTGCTGTACTTCTATGTGGGTCTTCAACAACAGATGCGACAACATTAAATTCATTCTTTTCGTTTAGCACTGGCTTCATTCGTTCATGCTTCTCGTACTTAACTGTCCCCGTCCTGTCAAATCTATTCATTAGTCTTTAAAATGATCTTGTATCTGGATGCCTTCTTTTAGGAAATCTATCACCGTACACTCTGGGTGCCAGAAGACAATTCTTTAAGTATTCTCCAAGGACATAAATCATTGTGTTTAATTCTTCAAATGTGTACTTCATTTTATTACAAAAGACTCCTTATTAAAAAAGATAATATGCACAAGACGTCGCCAAATGTCACAAGATTATACAAATAATTAGTTACATATAAATCATTTCAATTGATTGCTGTAACGTATACTTCATTTGTATTACAAAATACCTCGTATTAAAAAAGATAATATGCTCAAGATGTCATTAAATTTTACAAGATTGTACAAATAATTAGTTACATTGTGATGTAAACGAGTAGCAATTGCTTCGATTCCTTGTGCCAAGCCGCCTGTGATTCTTCTCATTTTCTGTGTACATTTTGGAAAACCTTAATATCTCAAAAATACGTTAAGACAGATACGGCAAGCATGGTATTCAATTAAAATTAAGGTGAATGTAGGGATGTTGGGAGAGACATTTTGAATATCCTGTATGAACGAATCCAAATGTAGACAGCTCAGGATGAACCAGGCCAATATTAGGTTGCACGTGAATTTTTCAGGGTAACTAGTGAACAGTGGAAGAGATATAACAGTCTGAAGAAAGTATGTTTTCGAATAAATTTTCAAAAAAAAAAACGAATAACTCGGCAACACCGCATTTAACAATCTTACAAATTTTTAGTTGAATATAGAACATACATAGGCTTCATCTACCGCATAAAAAACTATAGTATTCTATTTAAGAAAAATATAATTTTTGGTATTATTTTTTTTGTACACCCTGTATACTTAAAGATAATTTTGGATGGTAGCAAAGATTACATGTTATAAGTTTCAGTAACAATTTTTTTTAAGTACAACGGTTTAGTAACTATGGACCGTAGCGCGCTTATTAGACAATCGTGTATATATATATATATATATATATATATATATATATATATATATATATATATATATATATATATATATATATATATATGGGTGTATATAGGGTGCTGCATTGAAAACGAAACAGACCGATTCGCGTCCAGAATTTTTTTTTAAGAAACGCTGAAACACGTCAATTTTAATATTGAGGGGGACATGTTTCGACATAAAACTCAATTTTGTCACATCAACCTCTTAAGGGTGGTGACAACAACCCTTATATTTTAAATAGGGAACATGAATCGAGTGTTACATTATTTGAAAGCTCTTTCTTTTTTGAATTCAGCACACAATTTTTTTTTGAAGTTTTATCAACTCGTTTAAAAATTATTCACAGTTGAAGATGCAAAAACACATTTCACTCATTCCGATAATAAATGTGTTGATAATCAATATTTTGTTGGTTTGTAAACAAAAAATTGACTATCAGAACATTTCTTATCGGAATGCGAGAAATGCGATTTATTATTTCAGTTTATCGGTCGGTTTGATACTTAATAGTACTATCGAAAATTAATTTCACAATGGTGTATTCTGTAGAAGAAAGAGTTGAAATAATTACTCTTTTTTTTTCAAAAACGATAACTGTGCCAACCGTACCGCAAATGTGTTTAATGAACGACATCTGAACAGACATGTTAACAGAAAATACATTTTGGAGTTGGTTGCAAAGTTTCGACAAAGTGGTTCAGTTGCCAACAAAAAACTGGATCCTGAACGTGACCTTCCGGTTAGAAATGAGACTACTGAGATTGAAGTTTTAGGACAAATTGCTGCAGACCAAACTTTGAGCACGAGAAATTTGGCCACTGTTTCAAACATCAAAAGAAGAACTATTCAGCGAATATTGAAGCATCATAAATTTCACCCGTATAAAATTCATCTTGTACAACAACCAATAAAGATGATTTTGATCGGCGGCTGGAGTTTTGACTGCACGAATAGCTAATAACGGAAACTTTCTGTTCAATATCTGTTTTTCAGACGAGTGTACGTTTTTATTAAACTCTACAGTCAATCGTCATAATTGTCGTTATTGGGAGGATAATAATTCATGAAATTTTCACGAAGTCCACACTCAACCTCCACAGAAATTGAATCTCTGGACTGGCATTTTTGGAGACCATTCAATCGGACCAATTTTTCTTGATGGCAACTTGAGTGGCGAAACATATTTGGAGTTACTAGAATATATCGTTTACCCTCTACTAATTGACATTGTTGAAAATGATGATCGCTATCAAGAATATCAATTAGTGTTTCAACAAGATGGAGCTCCTCCGCATTTTTCACAACGTGATAGGGAGTTTTTGAACAGAGAGTTTCCAGTGCAATGGATTGAGCGTAGAGATGCTATTGAGTGGCCCCTAGATCACCGGATTTAACTCCTTTAGACCTGTTTCTCTGGCCCCATAAAGAGTAGAATTTTCGCAAGAGAACCAGACTCCCTGGAAAAATTACGACGACGTATTGTTGAAGAATGCCTTCTAATAACACCACAAATGCTCCAGAATGTCAGACCTCGTTTTGAACAAAATTTGTACTTTTGTATGGAAGCTGGTGGTCAACAATTTGAACACTTAACTGAATAAACATTTTAAACGTTTGGTTTTGTTTTGTAATTTTTTAACGAAAAATTTACTAATTAGTGCATTTCATATCACAATGAATGAAATGCGTTCTTGCAACTCCAACTGTGAATAATTTTTAAACGAGTTGATAAAACTTCAAAAAAAAAAAAATAGTGTGCTGAATTCATAAAAGAAAGAGCTTTTAAATGATGTAACACTCGACCCATGTTCCCTATTTAAAATATAAGGGTTGTTATCATCACCCTCAAGGGGTTAGTGTGACAAAGTTGAGTTTTATGTTAAAACATGTACCCTCAATATTAAAATTGACGTGTTTCAGCGTTTCCTAAAAAAAAATTATCTGGATGCAAATCGGTCTGTTTCGTTTTCAATGCGCCAACCTGTATATATATATATATATATATATATATATATATATACATACATATATATATATATATATATATATATATATATATATATATATATATATATATATATATATATATATATATATATATATAGCCTCGGTGGTTCAGAAGTAAGAAGGTGTGCCTCTGAACCGAAAGGTACTGGGTTCGATCACAGGGTACTTCACTTTTTCAGTAAATACTGTACAATTAACAACAACCGAGGTTCTGGCATTGTATTTGAGCAAGTTGAATGTTTGCATGTTCCGCCCTTTGGAGGGGACGTAAAGCCGTCGGTCCCGTGTCCATGCGATGTTGGGCACGTTAAAGATCCCTACCCTCCTTACAGAAAGGCAGGAGTTCAGAAGATTTTCCAGGATAGTGAGGTGAAACTGCTCCATGGCGTCGGTGATTGGCCATAGTCGCGGAAATAGGCCGACGTTAAAGAAACAAAATATATCGTTAGAAATTTAAATAATGACTTTTCGATTAATAAAACAGGTCCGGTTCTGTGTAATGCGTCGTTCGAAATATTTAGCAATAATACATAATACGGACCCGCGGTCTCTTCAGAAACAGGGGAATTTTAATTGCAGGGACTTTAGAGTAAACAGTGGGGGATTGGTCTCTATTCCTTCCACGATTACTTGACAACTAATATAAATACTAGTTCTATAGTATTTATTCTATTAGTTTCTTCTTTCCTCTGGTGACGCTAGCTTTGTTAGCTAAACGATTGTTAGGTCTGACAAATGTGTTGTGGTAATCTGGTTTCTCGAAAATGTATCTGTGCTCCGTCAATATTTTTACAATCTTTAGGGTATATTTGTATGTACACTTTTTTATCTAATTTTTAAAGGCATTGGGTTTTGTGGAAAAAATATGAGAGAGTTTAATGAGCATTGGTTACAATGGATTGTAACGATGTGAGTTATTTGATATTTCCCAACAATTTTTGATAATTCCAATTTTGCTATCATGCAATTTAATCCACTTACCTAAACCAATTAAAAGAAAGACTCTTATAAGTTGTGCGATGAACTTAAACAATCCTTTTGTAATATCACCATATTCACGATTCATTTTAAGTGATTTATTTGCACTTTAGCGTCTTAGAAGTCACTTAGTTGTACACAGAAAACTTTGCCCTCACAAATGTATCCGAACAAGTATACTTTTATAATTGGGATCTAGCAAACATTTAAAAAACATTTTTACTTCATTTTTCTCTTCAAAATTGGTTTGATTTAATTGTCTTTAATTAGGCTGACTTGTCTTGTATTAGTTAATAATTTTAACAACTTGCAACCAGGTATCGGTCTGTTGTAAGTTTTCTTTTTTGTGAACCAAATTTACAGTCGAAGTTTTTAAACTTTTCCTCAAACAAACACTGGACTTCTATCAAAGTTAAACGAGATAAACGGCGGCAATTTCCCCGCGTTATTCGTCACCGGCGTTAACAGATTTGTTATTGTTATGACTTAGTAGATCGCGCCTATATTCAAGCTGCGTGAATGATGCGTCGGCGATCGAGAAACGTAATAGTGGGCGTGTCGGGATACTCCGGGATGTTGGAGATAGTGCTCCGGTGAATTCCGGGGTCCGGGCTATACTAACTATACTCTTTGGGTTGTGTGCTCTTTGCGCCGCGTCTGGATGCGTCGTGTCGCATTTGGGATGATGATCAGTTGCCCCCCTACCTTGAGTTCACCAACTCAACGGCAATAATATACTTGTAAATTGAGAAGTGTATTTATATTCAGTTTGTGCGGGGGCAATTTCACAATTCCTCCGGCGTCCCCGTCTTATACAATACATTTTTGTGTTTTGATCTCCTGATACACTGCAGAAATTCTGACACATAATTTAGCTCAGCTCATGTTTATTAATCGCTTTCATGCAGGATTTAGAATAAAATCACTTTTATGTTGGAGATAGTTTAGAGAGTAAATGGTGGCGAAATTGAAAGGCGGAAGGCAATTTGACATGGCTTTCTTCATCAACATTATTTTCCAATTTGATACACTACTTTGATAAGTTCATTCCGAAAACTCAAACCACAACAACACATCGTTAAAAAAGTTCGGGACGCAGCAAGTGCGTTATGGTAGTGAATTTTTATTAAATGCTTCAAATTTGAATAGCTCAATTTACTATAAACTTAGAAAGTTCAATTTTGGCACGTAGTAAGGCCTTTCCTAAGGCAACGTATTCACCAAATTTCATGAAAATAAGTTTGTAATTTTCGGAGAAACAAATGTTTTCCTAAAAAAAAACTAAAATTTGAATTACTCAATTTTTTCTAAACTTAGAAAGTTGAATTTTGGTGCGTAGGAAAACCTTTCGCAAGGCAATATATCCATTAAATTTCATTAAAACAACTTTGTAATTTTCGAAGAAAAAAATTTTTTTCGAAAGAAAACTCAACATTTTCCCGGAAAACCTTGTCGTATTTTCCTGGCTAACAAACTCACCCCTAAGCCATTAATAAAATAAAGGTACTTGCAGAGTTTCCTCAAAATAGGTTAATTATTTTTTGAGTTATCGATTGGAAACATATATATATATATATATATATATATATATATATATATATATATATATATATATATATATATATATATATATATATATATATATATATATATATATATATATATATATACCGGGTGGCGCATTGAAAACGAACCAGACCGATTTGCGTCCAGATATTTTTTTTTTTTTGGGAAACGCTGAAACACGTAAAATTTAATATTGAGGGGGACATCTTTGTTATGCCCGCTCTTTTGTCCCGAGGACTTCCAAGTTGTGGAATTCCTTGCCGGCACATGTTTTTCCTTCTCCTCCGAACCTCCAAACCTTCAAGTCCAGAATTAACAAGCTGCCTCTTTCCTCCTTGTCAACACCCACGGTACGATAGTATTTAGGCTGTAAGCCCTCGTGGTGTGTTGTTGACATTAAAAAAAAAAAAAAAAGACATGTTTTGACATAAAACACAACTTTGTCACATCAACCCCTTAAGGGTGATGATAACAACTTTATATTTTAAATAAGGAACACGGGTCGAGTGTTACATCATTTGAAAGCTCTTTCTTTTCTGAATTCAGCACACTAATTTTTTGGAAGTTTTATCAACTCGTTTAAAAATTATTCACAGTTGGATTTGCAAGAAAGTATTTCATTCACTGTGATAAGAAATGCACTAATTAGTCAATTTTTCGTTAAAAAAAAACAACCAAACGTTCAAAAATGTTTTGCAGTTAAGTAAGCGTTCAAATTGTTGAGCACCAGCTTCCATACAAAAGTACAAATTTTGTTCAAAACGACCTCTGACATTCTGGAGCATTTGTGGAGTTATTAGACGGCATTCTTCAACAATGCGTCGTCGTAATTCTACCAGAGACTCCGGTTCTGTTGCGAAAATTCTACTTTCTTAATGGCCCCATAGAAATAAGTCTAAAGCAGTAAATGCGGTGATCTAGGGGGCCACTCAATAGCACCTCTACGCCCAACCCATTGCTCTGGAAAATCTTTGTTCAAAAACACGTTGTGAAAAATGCGGAGGAGCTCCATTTTGTTGAAACACTTATTGATTTTCTTGATAGCGATCATCATTTCCAACAATGTCAATTAGTAGAGGGTAAACGATATCTTCTAGTAACTCCAAATACGTTTCGCCACTCAAATTGCCATCAACAAAAATTGCTCCGATTAAACGATGTCAAAAAATGCCAGTCCAGACATTCAATTTCTGTGGAGTTTAAGTGTGGACTTCGTGAAAATTTATTGGATTATTATCTGCCCAATAACGATAATAATGACGACTGACTGTAGAGTTTAATAAAAACGTACACTCGTCTGAAAAACAGATATTGAACAGAAAGTTCCCGTTCGTGCAGTCATAACTTCACAAAACTCCAGCCGCCGATCAAAATCATCTTTATTCAGTTGTTGTACAAGATGAATTTTATACGGGTGAAATTTATGATTTCAATATTGGCTGAATAGTTCTTCTTTTGATGTTTGAAACAGTGGCCAATTTTCTCGTACGCAAAGCTGGGTCTGCAGCAATTTGTCCTAAAACTTCTCAGTAGTCTCATTTCGACCCGGAAATTCACGTTCAGGATCCCGTTTTTTGTTGGCTACTGAACCACTTTGTCGAAACTTTGCAACTAACTCCAAAATATATTTTCTGTTAACATGACTGTTCGGATGTCGTTCATTAAACAAATTTGTTCACCAAACAATGGCCGCTGCGCACTCAAGTCAAGTCAAGTTAAAAATTTCGCCAATGGAATCATAGGAAATTTAAGAAGGAGAGAGTACACACAGGGCACATGATATCAACCAAACAATGGCCGCTGCGTAGTCAAATCAAGTTAAGTTTAAAAGAAAAAAACTCTCTAAAAGGACTCAGGGTCGGCGTGGCTGGATTTTGTGGAGTTGGAAGAGCTCTGCAAGCATATCAGAAACAATTCCTTAAATCATTTGTTCAGTTACTTCTTAAGGACAGAGATAACTGACAATGAACTCGCAAGCAGCCTCCCAATCTCCGAAAAGCTAGATGTGTGTTCCCCAACCATGGTAAGAAGCATGGAAGCAACCACAACTACATAATGGAGGAGATATGCCAGAGGGAAGACAAAACCACGTGTCCAATCCATCACCAGAAAGTCAAGTCGACAATCTGGAAGCAACTTTAGACTAGAAACTCATGGATGTTCATCAACCCTTGATAATCTAGAGTTGCAATAATATGTAAAGGGAAGAAGTTACAGTGAAACAGTATGGCAGAATATCCATCTCCCAAGACTGTATCCTCGAGACGAAATGTTCATATATTATAATATAATTTAAATTATTCTTATTCTGATTAGCATACTAGGGCTGTCTACATATTAATATTATTTCAATTATTATTATTTCAATCATCATCCTAGGGTTGTATACATACAAATATTATTTCAATTATTAGGGTTGTATAGATATATATTAACATACTTAACAAGGAATGCTGACTGATGAGGTTTGCAATTTGTTAATTATGGAACAAGCAAGGTTATAAATATTAGTGTTTGTATACATTAAGAGAGATTTTTTTATTAGATTCTTAAAATGCTAACATTAGAGACTTGTGATTTTAATTATGTAGAGATTAGTAGAGACTTTTGATTTTAATTATGTAAAGATAAGTAGACTTATCATTAAGATTTCATTATGTAAAGATTTCGTTTTTAAATTCAATCGGTTAATTTAGTTTGTAAAAGTTGTTATTTTATTAAAACTTTTTTTATTATAACATAGAAACCTAAATTTTGGTGTGCAGTTTACTTTCTATATCGTAAATCTACCTACCAAGCTCGGTTATCATAGCAAATTTTCCTGACTAACGAACTTGTCCAAGCCATTTACAAAAGGAAGGAACATGCAAAATTTTATCAAAATCGGCCTATTATTTTTTGAGTTATCGGTGTGATACATATATATATATATATATATATATATATATATATATATATATATATATATATATATATATATATATATATATATATATATATATATATATATATATGTATGTATGTATGTATATATATATATATATATATATATATATATATATATATATATATATATATATATATATATATGTATATATATATATAGATATATAAATTCAAACTGACTCCGGATATGGGTTCTAGGGGTCCTAGTTCGCGCTCATTTGCAAAAAATTTTTTAAAATTCAAAAGTCGGGATCTCCCCAAGGGTGAATTTTTTCTACGAAAATTCACTAATATTGGTTTCCTAGCCCACAAACCTTAGGTTAAAGTAGCAAATTGGGTTGTTGAAATTTGAGAGATTTAATGGAAATCCGCTACAAAAACTCACTGCGTCTCGTTTTATGTTTTTTTGTTTTGCTTAAAAACATGCATCATATTTCGATGAGAAATGCCAAAATGTAATAATATAAGGGTGTTAGAAAAAAAACAATTTTAGGGATTACCAACGACTTATGGACCACCCTGTGATTGTCAATATAGTTTTATGAGATGCAGCTTAATACACCCTATAGACAACGTATACAATTTTTTCCCGTAGCTTCTATAATAACAATTATATTCAGCTTTACCGTAGAAATGAGTCATCCTGTATATATCTAAACAGATAAAAACTGAAAGTAAATCCGGACTTAGATTCTAGGGGGCCTATTTTGGGCTCATTTGAAAATTAACTAAGAATTATAGACCGCTAAACCATAGACTTAACTAAACCTACAGCCAAAGCATCAACATAACTAAACCTACAGCCAAAGCATCAGAGAAAGGGTCTATTTGAAATTAACTTATAATACAAATACGCCTACCAAAAGTGGTTGCCCTTACTTTGTGATTTCCGGAAAGATAATTTTTTTCCGAACGAAAAAAAAATCCTGAGAAAACCTGCCTCGCTTCTCCCGAATAATGAACTTATCCAAGGTACTCACACCAAATTTGATCAAAATCAGACCACTATTTTTTTGAGTTATCGGTGTGATACATACATATATATATATATATATATATATATATATATATATATATATATATATATATATATATATATATATATATATATATATATATATATATATATATAAACATATAAAAATTAAAACTCACCTCGGATATGTGTTCTAGGGACCCTAATTAGCGCTCATTTGGAAAAGATTTTCAAAATTCAAAAGTCGGGATCTCCTCATTACATAAATTTTTTTTTAAGAACATTCAGTAAAAGTTAAAATTAAAATCGATGTAATTATCGAACATCATGAAAAATATTGATATATCATGCGCATCCTTGATTATAATAGGGATATATATATATATATATATATATATATATATATATATATATATATATATATATATATATATATATATATCTATAGTGTGTCCACGGATTGAGAGTGGGTAAGGTATAAGTCACAAAAAATTTTTGAATTAGATTATGATATTCTGGGAATCGCTCCTGCTATGTCTAAAACTAAGATGTTGAGGAAATGAACAAAATCAATTAATATACAGGGTGGTTTAGAACTGATTTAATTAAATGTGTTAAGAGTAAACTACCTTCGTTTATTAATATACCGCAAAAAATATTTAACAAAACTTGTTTAGAATTAAAATTTATGACAGGCTCTCAATTTTCAGCCAGATCAGCCTACTTTGAATGTTCAAGTAAATTATGAACATTTTTTCCCTATCAACATGGAGCTTTTTACCTGAAACGCATGTGCGCAAAGTAAGTAACCATGCAATATAAAAACATAATTTATTAGTAAAATACAAAACGCTTATTGCTAACAAAAATCAAAACGAAGAACGAAAAATAAAGAAATTATTCAAATGTGCTGCCACCAAACGATACACATAACTCAGCCCGTTTAGTAAATGCTTTGTAGGCATTTGAATATGTTGAATTGGAATACCGCCAATTGCATCTCTCAACCCGTTTCAACAAATGAAGATCGTTTTTGAATGGCGCCGCGTAGACTTTCTGGTTGAGATAGACTCATAAATAAAAGGCCATTAAGGTAAGATCGGGAGTTCTGGGAGCTTAAGGTATTGGCCCATATCGACCAATCCACCGCCCAGGAAATTCACGATCTAACCATTCTCGAACGATTCCTGTGGCATGTGCTGGGTGGCCGTCATGCTGAAAGTATGCTGTTTGTCTACCTTCTAGTGACATGTTATGCAAATGGTCTTGAAAAATATTTTCCAGCATTTCCAGATAACTGTACTGGTTAATATTCCGCTCAAAAAAACATGGCCCAATTATTCCAGTGTAAGAAACAGCACACCACACATTTACTTTTTTATGGCATTGTCTTCTGCAATTAACTCTATAATTTGGATTCTTCATAGACCAATGCCGTACATTTCGGGAATTTACCACCCCATTAGTGGTGAAAGTGGATTCGTCCAAAAAAATAATACTTCTGTCAAAATTGCGATTTTGTAGATATTGCGCGCCGTACCATAAACAAAAATCTAATCGTTTGACTCGTCATTTTCTTCCAAAGTGTGTATAAGTTTTGCTTTGAAAGGTTTCACCTTGTTGGTACGATAAATTTGTTGCAAATGCGATTTGCTAATATTGCAAATTTCTAATGCCCTTCTTCTCAATGATAATTTCGGAAAACGCCTAACAGAATCCATAGCTAATTCAGCTGCAGCATTGTCTTCTTTAGGTCGGATTTTGTCTTCTTAACATTTAAAACACTCCCAGTACGCATACATTTTGTAACAACTTTTTTTACATCAGTAGCGGAAACCGAATAATTTGGCCAGCGTTCAAAGAATTTTCTTATCACCCCCTGATTCTTATCCTCACCCAGACCATAGCACTGCACATAGCACTGCACAATAAACAGTTTTTGTTCTGTTGTTAACATTTTTAAGTACAGAAGCTTGCCGTTCGTGACAAATAAAATTTACATTTCAATTTTCCAAATAAGTAGTATCCCGCGAAACGAACAACAACAAACTTAACTTTTTTTTATTGGTCGAGATGAAAGAAAACCTACCTCAAGTTTAATTATGGTAAAGACTTTTTTAATACAGTTTCGAGTATTCTTTAAAGTACACCTAATCACAGAAGCCATCGAACGTCATTTAATTAAAGTCGCAGCTAAAAAAATGTATAGTAGGCTGATCTGTTTGAAAATAGAGAGCCTGTCACAAATTTTAATTCTAAACAATTTTTGTTAATCATTTTTTGCGGTATCTTAATAAACGAAGGTAGTTTACTCTTAATACATTTCATTACATCAGTTATAAACCATCCTGTATATTAATTGATTTTGTTCATTTTCTCAACATCTCAGTTTGATATCATAGTCAAATTCGAATTTTTTTTGTCACTTATACCTTAACCACACTCAATCCGTGGACACACTGTATATTTGATGCAGAGAATCAAGCTGAAAAAAATATTAAAACGCGTCGCGTGTTTGTGAAATCCTTTAATGTAGTAATTAAAGTCAAATGTAACAACATACATTTGAGGAGCAAAACGAATGAAATCTAAAGGATACATCTCATAATTTGAGAGATTGCTTATTTAGCTTTAGAAATAACTTAGTTCAAAACTTAAATTAGTAATTAATATAAATTACTCCTCGTTAGTGTTTATAAATAACGTATGATGTTAGCACCGTTATTCTGGAAGCTCTGCATTTATGTTAGCTTTCAAAATACATCGCGATGAAATAAATCGCGATACTGGGCTATAAAATGCTCTCTAATCTATATAAATAGAAAGTCTGGACGTAACAAGTGCGTTATTGTGGTGAATTTTCATAAAAAAGATTTTAATAGCAAATATGTTTTTTTTTTAATTTGGTTACCAGTATAACCTATATATACAGTGTGTCCAAAGTGGGTGGGAACGTGTTTCTATTTGTTATTTCCGGGTTTCGTTATTAAACTGTTTCACATAATATTACCTAGCATTATTACTTAATTAAGTATTGTAAATTAAATCACAATATTTTTTTATCGTGAATCATTACGGAAAATTAAGCTAAAAGTGGAAGTCTATTGTTAGACTCCATGGCCTACTGCTTTTTGAACACTTTTTTTGTTATTTGTTTTCTGTTATTGGATTTCATAGCCTACTATCCTCAAAACGGTTTTTCTCAAAATTGTCAGTGCAATTGCAAGATTTCTCAAGCACGTTGTACATCATTGGAAAGCTCTTCTCACATGCTATCACATGAGCAAAATATCCAATATGGCTGCCATAATAAAAACAAACGTTGATACATGTGCTCAAAAACAAGTGACATTCCAAAGTTGAGAATAGCACAAAAGATTACTCTGTAAAAAGTGTCCTGATAATGTGCAAGTGTCTAATTTTGCTGGCTAACGAACTCATCCAAGCCATTAATAAAGGAAAGGCACTTGCCGAGTGTTATCGAAATCGGTTAATTTCAGGCTCGTTCCAAATATGACTTGTATTTTGCGCTGCCTTTTAGTGAATTTTTATTTTAAAAAATTCACTAGTAGAGAGGTATCGATGGTGAGACTTTGCAAAAATTATTGCAAATGAGCGCGAACTAGGACCCCAAGAACCCATATCCGGGGTCAGTTTCAAGTTTTATATGTTTATATATATATATATATATATATATATATATATATATATATATATATATATATATATATATATATATATATATATATATATATATATATATAAATTCGCGCTCATTTGAAAAAAAAAATTGTCTCACCTATCTATTAGTGAATGTTTTTTAAAAAAAAATTCACTAATGAGGTCTAACTCACTTACAACGTACTAATTGAAAGATTATTACATTGGTTGGTAATGTCTACATAATCAGTTGTTCAAAAAAGTGCTTCGTTAGTGATTTGAGAGTACCCTAATTGATGGTAGAATGCGTCTATTACATTTTTCCATGATTCTCTGGAAATTAATCGAGATTCATCGATAATTCGTTGGCTTATCTTTGCAAGACCTTCCGGTTTAGTTGTGTAAACTTTACTTTGCAGGTATCCCCAATAAAAATGGTCTTCAGGATTGAAATCTGGCGAACCAGAGGCCATTCTGACCTTTCCGACTACATCAAACCTGAAGTGTTACATATGGTTAAACTCGTAATGAAGGGTAGATTCCAATAATGAAACAATATATAGGATGTTGCATTAAGAAAACCACAGTGACTAACAATATCAGAAAAACCGAAAATCTGACAACATTGCACACATGAAATCTGGAATCTCCGTATCCTAAAAAACTCGGGACGCAGCAAGTGCGTTATGGTAGTGAATTTTTATTAAATGCTTCAAATTTGAATAACTTAATTTTTTATAAACTTAGAGAGTTTAATTTTGGTGTGTAGTAAGGTCTTTACTAACGCAAGATATCCATTAAATTTCATTAAAATAACTTTGTAATTTTCGGAGAAAAAAAAATTTCTACAGAAAATTTAAATTTTAATAACTCAATTTTCTATATAAACTTAGAAAGTTGAATTTCAGTACTTAGTAAGATATCTCCCAGGGCAACATATATAGTAAAGTTCATTAAGTCAGCTTTGTTACTTTTGGAGAAAAAATTTTTTTAGAAAGAAAACTCAAAATGTTCTTGGAAAACCCCGTTTTTTTTTCTGCCTAACGAACTCATCCAAGCCATTAATAAAAGAAAGTCACTTGCCAAGTTTCATCGAAATCGGTTAATTATTTTTTGAGTTATCAGACGGATACACACGCACACACACACACACACACACACTAAAAGGCAGCGCAAAATACAAGTCATATTTGGAACGAGCACAAAACATTGCTAGTTTAACTGTCTCCCTATCTCTAATAATAACATAACAGATAGCAATAAATTCCCATCGAGTTTGGGACACACTATATATATTATATAGTATATATATATATATATATATATATATATATATATATATATATATATATATATATATATATATATATATATATATATATATATATATATATATATATATATATATATATATATAATAAAATCCAATCCACCCCGTCACTGGAATTTAAAGCCCACAATATACTACAAACTATGTGTTACCTGTTCATGTTTGGTGTTCAGTGTACGTACAGTGTTCACCCTTTACGTTCGAAATTGCCAGACGAAGGAGTTTGTAGTCCGTAGCTCAAGAGGGATATCAATTTACTTAAAGGTGTTCAAAGATGCTTTAGTCACCTTTCTTCTCGTACCGACGGCTTTAGAAACAGGACGAACATTATCTGAAAGCAGAATAACTGATCTTTGAATATCTTAAGGGTAAATCTCTTTTAGTTTTAAGTAAGTGTGAACGTGCACACTTTACACAAAGAACTATGCTCCCTCTTCGCAGAGGGGATTATATTTTGTCTGAGATCGCCTGTTCTACTCCGATGACAAAGTGACGCTGTTATATAACAGTATTATAATTAGATTTTGGCTTGCGGTGACTCTTGACATGAAATATACGACAGTCTTTTTTCACGAAATTTTATAGCTGGATGTATGAACGACTGATATTAATAATAGGTGTCATTATGGACGCGTAACTACTTTCACGTAAATATTAACCAAGCAAAAATTTATTTCGGAAAAGAACGGAAATCTATATAACTACAGTTAGTGTCTAAGTCTTGGATAACCCAAATAATCACAACACATTTAAAAAATATGACGATCGCTTCACTAGCAAAGTTAGCGTCATCTGAGGATTAAAAATTATAATTAACTACCAAGCAGTGTGTTTATATTGGCTGTCAGGTAAAAGACAGACACCATAAAAACATGAATCACAAACAAATTTTCTACGTTTATATTTTTATTTTTATAGCTGAAAGTCCCTTTGAAAATTCCGCTATACTTGTTCCGACGCTGTTTCGGCATCTCGTTTTATCAAAGAGACAGTGCAAGCAGTGCGTATTGGGTAGACTGTCCAAGGATCAGACATGGGAAGTCAGTAATTAGAAAAACCCAGTTAAAAGAGAGCAGTGGAGCTGCTAAATCTTAGCAGAGGACAGCTCGAGAACATAACAGGACTCTTGATGGGACACGTGGCTGTCAAGAAACACCTGCATAAAATGGGGCGGTTGGAGGGGGACCTGGCATGCCGACTCTACGGCGAGGGGGAGGAATCAGCCCAGCACATCTTGTGCGAGTATAAAGCTCTGGGTCGCAAAAGACAACTGATCTACGGTCAGCCTAGACCGGAGACAGAGCAATATAAAACCTCGCCCTACCAGCTGCTGTGCAGCCTAGTTCAAGGCACAATGACCTTGAAATGGATAGAGTAGGAAAGGCATAGGGCATGCACGATAAGGCAAACGCTGCGGTGCTAGCCGGGCGGCAATCGCAGACGGGCTCTAAGGAGGAAAAACAAGCGAGCAATGAACTATTAAGAAGTGGCGAAGCTCGGTTCAAACAATGATTGTTGTTTATGGCCTTAGAGATATAAATATTCTTGCAGGCGTCTAATTTCACTGGTTGTCTAACATATTTAATAGGTATCAGGTTTTGTTTATTTATGTGGTGATTATTATCGTAAATATGCTGGGCCCCGCATGACTTGTCTATAGTACCGTATCTCAGCTGTCCCAGAGGTTACTTGAATATGGTTTTGATGGTTCTTTTAGTTAGCGCAACGTATTTAGGATTACAACCTTTACACCTTATTTCATAGATACCTGACATTTCGGTGGCTTTATCATATTACCATATTAGCTAACAAATTATTTTAATTATTTTTGTCAAAAAAGTTATATGCAAATCGGCTTTCTTACAAATGCTGTCGAGACCCCTTATCATTCGCGGTTCAAATGGTAAGCAGACAAACTTTTTGTCTATTTTCTCCTTTCTGAATGTCGTGGATTCCACTAAAATTTTCTTTGTTCTTAAACATTGCAATGAAAGGCTTCTCCTCCAGACACCAAAATGAAATCATTTTCTTTGTTCTGTGTCTATTGATAAATTTCTTCACTAAGCAAACCAAGTATTTGTTATGTTTAGTCACGTTTTTAATGTAGTCTAATTCTGTGCCATATCTGCTTTCACTTAAGGCGAATTGTATGAATCTATTTACTAATAAATTTAATCTAGCAGTTTTTTTGTGTGAACGTAGGATTTGAGTCATTAGGAATGTAACTTAGAGTGCTGGCTTCATTCCTGTGGACATGGAATTCAAGAGAGTCGTAATCTTTAATAACTAATACATATAGGAAAAGTAGGCTGTTAAGAATTTCTAATTTGTGAGTAAAATTTATCCAGTCAAATTTGCTGCTAGGTCTATCAACAAAATCGTCTACTTTGCATATACAATGCGGGTCAATTAAAACTTTACACCTGGAAAATATAGGAAAAAGAAAAAACTCGGGACGCAGCAAGTGCGCTATGGTAGTGAATTTTCTTAAATATGTTTTTATTGCAAATATATCTGTTTTCTTTTTATTTAAGAAAGCAGTCATCAATTTTGGTTACCAGTATAACCTACATAGTAAAAACAATGTGCCATGTTTCATAAAAATAACTTTATTGTGTGAAAATTTACAAAAATTTCCAAAAGTGCAACTTAAAGTGTTCCCACAAAAACTCGTTTCTTGGTCAACCTTATAGGTTAATAGCAAATTGGGCTATTCAAATATGAAGCATTTGATCAAAATTCGCTACCATAACGCACTTGCTGCATCCAGAATTTCTTTTCTTACAAACATGCATTATATTTCGATAGAAAATGCAAAAATGCAATAACATAAGGCGTGTTTGATTAAAAAAATAAGAAAATTTGTATCACCAACGACTTACCACCCTATGATTGTAGAAATATTTTTTAAGATGTAGCTCAAGACACCCTATAATTAATATATAAAAAAAATTCCATATCTTGTATAATAACGGATATATTGAGCTTTATTGATTTTTTACGAAAATTCTACAAAAATTATATACCATTAAACGATAAACTCTATAGCTAAGGCTACTGCCAAGCATCAGAGAAAGGGGCTATTTTAAATGAATTTTCTGGAAACATTTTAGTAAAATGAAGGATGATGACGGTTGAAACTAAGACTTCAGGGTTTGTAAAACATTCTTCTTGAGACATTTTCTTTCCATAGCCCGTACTAGATTCAAGTTCTTTGCCTAAATGTTGCCAATTTTTGACGTTTTAAATCGCAACTTTGACATTTTGAGGAAAATCCCAATAAAATTTTATTTAAATGCCTATAACTTTTTTGTCTTTTGATCTACAAAGCTAAATTTTGGTAGGTAGCTTACGTATAATGATATAAAACCGCGTACCGAATTTGGTTGCCCTTACTTTGGTTAATTTTGGAGATATAAATTTTTTACAATTTTTTTTTAAAGAAAACACAAAATTTTCCGGGAAAACGTGGACAGATTTTCCTGGCTAACGAACTTATCCAAGCCATTTGTAAAAGGAAGGTACTTACCAAATTTAATCAAAATCGGCTCATAATTTTTTGAGTTTTCGGTGTGATACATATATATATATATATATATATATATATATATATATATATATATATATATATATATATATATATATATATATATATATATATATATATATATATATATATATATATATATATAAACATATAAAAATTGAAACTGACCCCGGATATGTGTTCTGGGGGGCCTAATTAGCGCTCATTTGAAGAAATTTTTTCAAAATTGAAAAGTCGGGATCTCCCCATTAGTGAATTTTTTTTAAGAAAATTCACTAAAACCCGTAACACGTCGACTTTGCTTTCAAGGGGGACACATGATGACATAATTTTTGGTTTCTTGAAGCCTACCCTTAAGGCAGGGGAGTAAACTACCTTAAAAATTTAAATGGCACCCTATGTTAAGTGACACCTCGTTTTAAATCTTCCTCAATTTTGCTCAACGACTTTTCAAATTTTGTTTTGTATATGCCATGAAAATTATCAATTAAAGAATCAAAAAATATCAATGAATGAAAGAATGAGCCGTACAAACATTTAGAAGCTTTTTGGGCGTTATCGGACGACTTTTTTTAACAATTTCTCGATAAAGATATTTTTTATGGCATTTCGTTTATCTCTTAACAAACCATATCAATTTCACTTTCTTGTTACTTTTGTTTTAAACTAGACAAGTAAATATCTCGCAAAATCATCGTAAAGTTGATTAAATTCCAATTGGTGAAAATGGTTTATACAATTGCTAGAAAAGTGGAAATAATTAGCCTGTTCTACAACAATGACAACTGTGCACGACAGGTAGCATAGATTTTTAATTATCGTCTTCCTAAGAAAAACTCTTCGCATCGGTACGTCCTGGATTTAATGCATACATTTTTGGAAACTGGATCGGTTGCAAACAGAAAGCATCGTGTCCAGGTCGTACGTAATGACGGTAATCAGGTAGCTGCCCTGGGCCACATCTCAATGGAATCAAATTGGAGTCTCAAAAAACTTGCAAGTACTATCATCCGTACGAAATTTATTTGGGATAGGAACTTAATTAGGACGATCCTGTTCGCCGCCTGCAGGTCTGTAAAGAAATTTAAGATCGCGCCTGGAGGAATTTAACCTTTTTGTGCCCAATCTGTTTTTCCGATGAATGTACGTTCCAACTGGATGGACAAGTCAACCGCCATAATTGCCGTTACTGGAGTCATGAAAATCCAAGAATTTTTCGTGAAACCCATACGCAGCAGACCACCTGATAGGCCTTTCTTCCTACTAGGATATCTCGATGGAAACATGTACCTGGATCTTGAAACGCTTATTCACCCAAAGATTGTGGAAGTATTGGAAAATGACAACGATTTGGCAGAAGAGTATGTGTGGTTTCAGCAGGATGGTGCTCCACCAGATTATGCGTGTGCTGTGCGTAATTTTTGTAATCATAATTTTCCTAATCGCTGGATAGGACGCAGAGGTTCAATTAGGTGGGCCCCCAGATCGCCAGATTTAACACCCTTAGACTTTTCTATGGGAACGCTTAAAGTTAAAAATTTATGACAGACGATTAAACTCACTTGATGAACTTCGTCGGCGAATTGTTGAAGAATGTCGTTAGATAACGCCTGAAATGGTTCGAAATATTCGTTTGAACGTGAAGCAAAGATTTTGTTATTGTATGGAAGTGAAGGCAAAACAAATTAAACATTTAACTAAATAACATTCCTTCACTTTTTGTCTAATTCTTTAATTGATGGTTTTATTCACATATCCAAACCAAGATTGAAAAGTTGGTATGTTGTGGTGAAGAGAATTAAGAACGCTTTAAAATGAGGTGTCACTCAACATAGGGTGCCAGTTACAGTTTAAGAGTACTTTAGGCGCCTGCCTAAGGGGTAGGTTCCAAGATGCCAAAGCTTACACCATCATGTGTCCCCCTCGAAAACAAAGTCGACATGTCTCCGCTTTTTTTCTTTTTTTTTAAATTCAGATATTTTCAAGGTGGGAAGCTTTAATTGGCACACCCTGTATTTGTGATAAACACTGCAAAAATATCGTCCTTATAACTAAATTATACTATAGGAAAATACTCACCTTTATTAACTAAATTAGTTTTAAATCTCCTCATGAAAATAAATAATAATAAATCGTAAAATCTCTTTTTTTGTTAAATTTCTAACCGCCTTTTTGTAATGGATACATCATTGAAAAGCAAAAATTATGGTCTTTTTTAGACTGTCAAAATCTAATATGGCGTCCATAAAAAAAGTTGACAATCGCTTAGCGCTTATTTAACAATAAACATGAAATCTGACCAGATAGTTCAATTCTACGTTAAAAGTAATATTTTTACAGAATTCAAAAATTTTGATAAATAAAAAAAGTTATAGCACTTGAAGAAATGCGCCATTTTTATTATTTTCAAAAAATCCCAAAAACCAAAAAGGGTTAGGGGCGTCGGCTAAGCAGCTTTCGATTAGTAATCAAATTGCCTACAACTTTGCGTCCAGAGAAATTTTTTTTAATAAACGATGAAACACGTCAATTTTTAATATTTAGGGGGACACGTTTTGACATAAAACTCAACTTAGTCGCATCAACCCCTTAAGGGTGGTGATAACAACCCTTATATTTTTAATATGGAGCGTGGGTCGAGTGTTCCATCATTTAAAAGCTCTTTCTTTTCTGAATTTAGCACACTAATTTTTTTGGAAGTTTTATTAACTCGTTTAAACCTTATTCACAGTTGGAGATGCAAGAACGTATTTCATTCATTGTGATAAGAAATTCACTAATTAGTCAATTTTTCGTTAAAAAAAACTAAAAAACAACACCAAACGTTGACCACCAGCTTCCATGCAAAAGTACAAATTTTGTTCAAGACGAGCTCTCACATTCTCGAGCATTTGTGGAGTTATTAGACAACATTGTTCAACAATGCGTCGTCGTAATTCTTCCAGAGACTCCGGCTCTGTTGCGTAAATTCTACTCTTTAAATGGTCCTATAGAAAGAAGTCTAAAGGAGTTAAATCCGGTGAACTAGGGGGCCACTCAATAGCACCTCTATGCCCAAGCCATTGTCCTGAAAACTCTCTGTTCAATAACTCCCTAACACGTGGTAGAAAATGCAGAGGAGCTCCGTCTTGTTAAAACATTAATTGATTTTTTTGATAGCAATCATCATTTTCAACAATGTCAATTAGTAGGGAGTAAAAGATATCTTCTAGTTACTCCAAAGATGTTTTGCCACTCAAATTGCCATCAAGAAAAATTGGTCCGATTAAACGGTCTAAAAAAATGGCAGTCCAGACATTCAATTTCTGTGGAGTTTGAGTGTGAAAATTTCTTGGATTATTATTTGCCCAATAACGACAATTATGACAATTGACTGTAGAGTTTAATAAAAACGTACACTCGTCTGAAACACAGATATTGAACAGAAAGTTCCCGTTATCAGCTATTCGTGCAGTCATAACTTCACAAAACTCCAGCCGCCGATCAAAATCATCTTCATTCAGTTGTTTTACAAGATGAATTTTATACGGGTGAAATCTATTATGCTTCAATATTCGCTGAATAGTTCTTCTTTTGGTGTTTGAAACAGTGGCCAATTTTCTCGTGCTCAAATTTGTCTGCAGCAATTTGTCTCATTTCTAAGCGGAAATTCACGTTCAGGATCCCGTTTTTTGTTGGCTACTCAACCACTTTGTCGAAACTTAGCAACTAACTCCAAAATGTATTTTCTGTTAACATGTCTGTTCGGATATCGTTCATTAAACAAATTTGCTGTACGGTTAGCACAGTCATCGTTTTTGAAAAAAAGAGTAATTATTTCAAGTCTTTCTTCTACAGAATACACCATTGTGAAATTAATTTTCAGTAGTACTATCAAGTATCAAACCGGTCGATAAACTGAAATAAGAAACCGCATTTCTCTCATTCCGATAAGAAATGTTCTGATAGTCAATTTTTTGTTTACAAACCAACAAAACATTTACTATCAGCACATTTCTTATCGGAATGAGTGAAAAGCGTTTTTGCATCTTCAAGTGTGAATGAGTTTTAAACTAGTTGATAAAACTTCCAAAAAAATTAGTGTGCTGAATTCAGAAAAGAAAGAGCTTTTAAATAACGTAACACCCGACCAATATTCTCTATTTAAAATATAAGGGTTGTTATCGCCACCCTTAAGGGGTTGATGTGACAAAGTTGAGTTTTATGTCAAAACATGTCCCCCTCAATATTAAAATTGACGTGTTTCAGCGTTTCTTAAAAAAAATTCTCTGGACGCAAATCGGTCTGTTTCGTTTTCAATGCGCCAGCCTATATATATATATATATATATAATATAATATAAATTTTTAATAATTATTTCTATGAAAATTTGCTTTTATAACGCGCTTGCTGTCTCCAGACTTCTTAAATAGTCGACCGGACCTGTTCTCTACAATAAAATGTCTAAGTAACCAGGCGAAACTGCTTTCTATATAGCTTCTTATAACCGCGAAGCTACATCAATCCTTACATAATTACCTGAATCGCATGGCCTCTGTAAACTGAATAATAATTTCAGCGGTTTCAAATCTGGAATTTTCGGAATGTACTCTATCACACTGCGAAGACATTTTGCGAAAGGATGCACATTTAAATGAAAGATAGGAATAGATTGAGATATTAAAGAGGACTTCCGTCTAATCCTAACTTATGTTAGATCTGCCCCCACAAGACCCGGGAAAATTATTAATTTCTGTAAACAGAGTGTGTGTGTGTTATTTGTGAATGTTTACTCGTCTATAGTGAAATGCAATTTGCAAGTCTATTGTGCTCTTGAACAATATTTGGACGGCTTGATTACACAATATTCTAGTTCAGTTCTGTAACGTTGGATATTATTTATGTACAAAGTTTCCCATTTGCAACGCAGAATAATTTCAGATCTCATCTCGGGCAATAATTATTGCAGTAAGTTGTGATGGGGGGATTATACTATTAGAGCGGTCCTATTCTTAAAGACGGGTAAACGGATGTACTATGTAATATTAAATGGCAATTTGCAGAAGATGGAGCGCTTTCAAAAATGATAAGCATTGTTTCTATTTTTTCCAAAACTTCAGACCACTTGATTGCTTTTCTAGACCTGGAAAACGCAACTTCTAACATAAATTATAAAATATTGGGTTATATAGGGCGTCCAAAAACCTTTATTCCTAATTAAAACCTCAGATATAAGGCTTTGTTTTAGGTCGATCTTACCCAATTTATGTTAATCTAAAAGCGCTTCCTAAGAGAGCTAAGGCTCTTTGAGGATGACGCTTTCAAGTCAGTTTTTCTAAATATCTGTACTGTGAAATGCGTCTACCCAAATTTTAAAAGTATTGCATAATAAACCAACTTTGCCACTATACATCAAATTTCTTTATTACAATCACAATCGTTTCATTTTGGGAAAAGGTGGCAATGATATTTTGAGTTTGTTACCTTCTTCAAAGAAAAGCTTTGAGTACAAGAACCGTGGTATATTGTGATTGACCTCAGGTGGATATAGATCTGCTCAATGGTGAGGTCACAATTGCCTATATCAGCCTACCCTAAAGTAGCTATCTATCGGATTATCAAATTTATTAAGATTAGCAGCACTTTTTAGGAGGTTGACAGATCTGGATGTAGTTTGATACTCACGTTCTCTTCCTTTGTTTGCTTCGCACTGCCCAGAGTCCTATATTTGTGGTCTCTGCAGACTGGTGCCAGGTTACATAGAAATTTAGTTACCTAGATAAAGTAGATACTAGGGAGGAATTTCCCTTTAATTCAACAGATATGTTAATGAAACAAAATATTGAATTTATTCATATAAATTCAATTTGGAATAGCGAATACAATGAAATGAAATGATTGATAAATCTCGAATAAACAATGATTGCACACAAATAAAAATCAAATAAACAGCAAGAATTTTAAGAACAAGAAATTATTAATTTACATACATATGCCAAAACAATAAGATAAAGATGGTTGCATATTACTAAAATGTTACTGTTAATTACTTAGGGTATCGCTCAAAAACAAACACAAATGATTAGGTAAATTACTTGACGTTTCTCAATCAATTGCTAGGTTTTCTAGTGAATTAACTGGCCAGTTCTTTGAGTGAGGCTCCAAAAAAAAAAAGAAAGAAAATAAATTTTATTTAAAATATTCCTACGTGAAATTTCTACATTAATTATGAAAATAAGAGATATTAACGAGAATATATAGGTTTGATATTTTACAGACAAAATTTGCTAATTACATTTTCAAGAGCTATGTGTTTAAATTTACAAAATTGACAAAATCTTAGAGATTAAACAGGAAATATATAGTTATGCTGACAGCACCACCCTGACATTGTTTAAACTCAAACTTGATTACGTGTTTTTGAAAGTTCAGGTTATTAAAACTTCAGATGTTAGATTTCAGCATGAAAATTCTGCTCATTTAGAGAAAATATTTGTTTAGACTCACCAGTCTTCCGGTATTAGGTTACCTGATGACCCTGTGGAGATGCTTTCCAGGTGGGATTAATCATGAGTGCCTGACACAGATTCCAGACTTCCAATAAGTGCGAAAAAACTGGGGAAAATAACTGGGACTTCTCATCAGAGATTATTGGGCCGGTGGATGTTATTGCTCCAATACTACAAAACCATTTGACACCTATGTCGATGTTCGGAACCCGCTTGATGGAAACTTTGCGAATCGCAATTAAAACGTGAATTCGTTTAAGTAAAATTCACTACCAATTGGCTTAAGGTTCGATAATAACCAGGAATTCTTTCTGATCACGACAAGAAATCAACAGTTCGGAACAAAGAGCCACGAGTTAGCTCGCGTTTGTATGCTGGATACGATGTTCAATTAAACTCGAAAATCACTTGAATTACTCCGAACAATCACTGACAATAATTATTAGGTAGTACAGATAACAGAAGGACATTACAACCCCGTTTTAAGATAATTTAATAGCCACCGAAACTGACGGGTGTTCACTCTATGAACGCTCAGCAAAGAGTCCGCGTTAATGTGTCGGATTCTGCAATTCCTCTTCACTGCACGCAAAAATTCTTACCGTGACCGTTGGTAGCTGTGCGCGAGCTCTTTCTAGCCTCCATTCTTCGAATGAGATAAAACGACACCTCCAATCGGTGGTGAAGTCACGTTGTCTCACCTCCCGTGTTCACAGTTGAAGGTTTTGCCGGCAATTCTCTGCAACGTTTCCAACGGTCTTTCTTGGGTGACATCACCGATCGGAAAATTACAGATAAACAATACTTTGTTCTCGAATATTCCTAACGTATATTTTCAATGCTTATTTCGTTCCTGGAAATATTTGTTGAGTAATAATACGAGGTAGTTTCCCATGGCAAACATATATTAAATTTTAACGTACAAATTAGAAATGCAGTAAAGGGGTTTACGGTACTTGAAGATTTAGTGACTTTTCATGAAAACAAGTTTGTAATTTGAACATAAATTGCCTTACAGATATTGGATTGTCAGCTATTAATTAAGTCTCTCACGGGTTTATTTTGAATAATTTAAGCAGTAGCGAAACGTAATCATTACAAGTTATAAATTTTTTATTTGTTAGTTTTTCAAAGTTCTTTTTTGTTGAATTAAGAAACTCTTAAATGTCTCTAATAATAATGTGCTCTTATTTGGAATTATTACGATGCGTCATACAAATAAAGTTAAGGTTTTTGTGGATGTCAAATTTGGGCTATCAAAGATATTAACAAAAGGAAGACAGGTCCCGAGTTTAATCATAAAAATCGGTTAATAATTTTTGAGTTACCAGTTGGATACACACACACAAACCCACACATACACATATGTATATATATATATATATATATATATATATATATATATATATATATATATATATATATATATATATATATATATATATATACAGGTGTCGCAACTAAAATTTGCACCCCCTATAATGTCCTATTTCATGCAATTGTGGAAACAATGCTAAAACAGGTCAATTTTAACTTGAAGCGGGACCAAATGTTTTTTGATTTGGAAGCTATTTCTGCATCACTCTAGCGCCCAGAGCCACCGCTTCAAAAAAAATTTGATTGCAAGAGAAGTCGAGTGACGTATCATTTTGAAGCTGCTTTCATTCCCTCTGTAATCATGTTTTTTCTAAATTTTGAGCGATTATGCCTGTTCACTTCATCGTTCAACATAAACATACTTTGATCATTGAAATGAATGTTGTAAAGTAGACCTGGATCATTCATCAAACGCTCAGTAAAATTTTCACAAAAGTGTGAAAGTCGATCCGGATCATCTTCGTTTAATTCTTAGACAACTGTTATCTTGAACGGATAAAACTGATATTCTTTAATAATCGATGAACACTGCTTTTTGACACACCACTTTCTTGAGTTATTTTTCTTACAAATTACCTGGTATCCATTAAAAGATACCCAAGAACAGACACTTCAACACCATCATTTGAATACGATGTTGACGGTTATGTATTTTATTTGTAACAGAGTCCGTTTCCGCAAATTTTATTATTAAATTAATGACGTACTGTCGAATAACCTGCTGCTCTAAATGATTTTGCGTAAAAAGTCTAGCAACAACACTGGCACAATTTTATCTCCTTAGTAGAGTTTCACTAGTTCAATTCTTTGTTCTGTGCTATAAACCATTTTAGAAATAACGGGTTTTCTTTTTAAATTACTTAATTACTAAACGATAATCCATGACATCAACTAGAAACTGTAAAAAAATTGTAATTTTAATACATTTACACAAAATGTTTGTTCCTTTAAAAATGAAAAACATTCTATCAGATAAGATAACATTTTTTAGTCCGTTCCTAGCAGAAAATTGTTTACAATTTGAACGGGAGTGTACCGGGTTAACAAACATGCAAATTTCAATGAGTCCAATTTAAGTTAAAATTGACTCGTATTTTTCCCAAATTTGGACGAAAGAGGACATTTTAGAGGGTGCAAATTTTAGTTGGAACACTATATATATATATATATATATATATATATATATATATATATATATATATATATATATATATATATATATATATATATATATTTTACCTCTTGAAAATGGATCCAAAACAGGAGCCGAAACGTCGAGTTTTCATAAATTCTGGACGCGGTTCAACCCGTGAATAAATATGCTCGGAAAACTTTCCGCGGTCTTTAATGAGAGACACACTTGGTTGTCAGGTTGAACCGCGTCCAGAATTTATTAAAACTCAAAGTTTCGGCTCATGTTTTGGAGCCATTTTTGAGAGGTAAAGGAAATATGTAAGGACACTCTAAGGCCTCAATCTGCCTACTCCTTAGAGCGGTGGACAAAGGTGGTTTGGGTTGTTGTAGCTCGATTACGGGGCCTCAATCTGTCTAGTCGCAAAACCTCGCCAGAGATCGTCTCTAAGGTCTCAGTGTGTTCAACTCTAGATTCAGATCTTTCTTAGGCCTAGAGTTGAGCGCACTGTGACATGTTCCGTAGCTCTTCAAATATTAACAGTTTTTGAAAATAGTTTTTAACAGCCATTTTTTCAGTAGTGAATGAAGATAGGAAAAGACTTCAAATACAATTAGACCTTAAATTAGATGTGAATTTAGAAAAGGAAAAAACATATAGGGTATATCTTTTGGAAAAAATGTTGGTATTATTTTTGAGTCACCTGTATAATTACACATACTGTTTTACTTGTCAGCAGGGTACTAAAGTGGACCTTCTGAATTCTAGATGTTCTAGGATGTTCCTTAATGTTTCTGTAACCGTTTAGGCTAAAAAAGAAAATTGAATTAATAGGAAACATGACAACTACAAATAAATATATGTTGCTATGTTATGATATTTTGATCAAAACTGCTTGAAAAATTAAAATAAAATAAAACAAAAATGACGGCTTCAAAATGTCTACGTGATGTATGTAAATATTTAGCATGAAGAAAGAACAAACCTATAACAATAATAACTCTAATAACAATTACAACAATAAAATAACTAGACAATAACAGTAATAAAACAGACTCTATACAATGAAAGTTCCGACACACATCAACTCATTATTTATTACACCTTTTTTGAAAAATAGTGATGTTTATTGTGTTTCATTAATTTAATTAGGAAGAACAATATCAAAGAAATGGAAATTCATTAAATCAGTTTTCTCACTTAAAACAAGGTAGCTATTGTCGTCTATGTGCTTTTTGACTACTAAAACTTAAAAAATGTCTAGTTATGCTTGTCATTACAAAAATGTTGTGGTTCTGTGCGGTTACTTAATGTGGGTCTATGTTGGGTATCAATAATATGTTTTGACAATGCATATTTGTCAGCTTGGTTATTTCTAAATGCAGAAGTATGTTCTTTGTATTTCGTATCAATTCAATTTTCTTCTGTTTGAGGATGCTGTCAAACAGCAAAACCGGTTACAGAAACGTTGAAGAACATCCTCGAACATATAGATATCAAAAGGGCCACTTCCTCCGGTTAGCTTACTCGCTGGATAAGTTTTTCATTTACAAAAACAGAAACCGACAGTGAAGCCAGGGAAGTAGTCGCCAAGTCTTTATATAGTATAGAGTAGTTTCACCAAGTAAGGGTAACAACAATAAATGATTTTAATAGATAATTTAACTACTTCTTTATCTGACTCAAAATGTACTTCTCGCCCACTTAATCCACTAGGCACCGGTACTACAGTAATAATAATAATAATAATAATAATAATAATAATAATAATAATAATAATAATAATAATAATAATAATAATAATAATAATAATAATAATAATAATAATAATAATAATAATAATAATAATAATAATAATAATAATAATAATACCTTTATTTGTTTTGACGTTTTTCATATGTGTTTGAGACGCTTCTAAACCTCTCTTTATATTTTTGACAGCTTGTTAACTTCAGGGGTGAAAAACATAGTTAATATATGGACATAATACTCACTTGTGAACACTGTGTAGCTTATAGTTTGTATGTTTTGGTAAATAAATAGTTTGTTTATAATGCATACTTGTAAAACCTTGTAAAGGCGCCGATTATACTTTCACTTTTATTGTAGTTTAAGGTTTAATACAAATAAACAACCCTCTCTATCTAATTTCACTTGTAAAGAATTAACCTAAGTCCAAAACAGTAAGCAAGTTTTTATTTGAGGTTTTGTTTACATTTTTAATAGTAGCAATTGCCCTTAGGTATGTGCTGTCTCCTCCTCTCTTATGACAATCTATGCTTTTGTATCTCACTCTTCAGTGTATAGTGTCATCTTTTTCATTCTCTCTTTCTACCAGATATAATTTCTAAAATTAATGAAATTCATTTTTAAAGAAAATATTAACATCTCTCTTATCACTTCTTATCACATTCCAACCAGTTTTTGTTGTTTGGTTAAAGATTAATATTCGTATGAAATTATGATTTATTAAGATTCAAGTTACTGAACAATAAAGTTGTAGCAGTAAGGGGTTTTTAAAAATTGCCTTCAGCTATATGCTGTATACTTAGCCTACAGCTTGCAAAAGTAGTTTTAAAGAACAGTGTTTGTTCTGTACTAAATTCCAGATCAATTTTATTGAGAAAAAAGTCAGTACGAATCACTATTAACATGTTTGTGAGAAAAGAAACCTCACCTATTGGGGTTTCTTCTCTGGGGCTTAAATCTGGTGGTGTTTTCTGCTTTGCGTGTTGTCTTCCGTAGCTGTATATTTCAGTGAGTTTCTCCAACGTTCCTGTCCAGAAGTTGTGCGTGGAACGGGAAATGGACGTATCTGTGGTTGATTTGCAGACTTGGCATTAACTGGGTCGGCACTCACACCACAGGGCCTAAAGAAGTTGGGGTCAAGGACTAAGTTCCAGATAAGTCCACAAAGTTTTTTTTGTTTTTTTTTTGTGTAACTTGAGTAGTACACTTACAATCAGATCATTAATAAGCTATGCATACGTTTAAGTTGATGGTTTAACCTTGTCTTTGTGTGTAAACTCGAGCAGTTGACTGTAAGGGGGATCTCTGGATCTTTGTTAAATTAAATTAAATTAATAATTACATCTCTGACACAGTAACACATTTTTAGTATCGCTGAGTGTCAGCCTAAAATACAACAATTAATTAATGTAACCCTTCCTCACTTATGGTGTTGTGATTCCAGCTATTAAATTTCACTTACCTTTGATGTCGTTGATATTATTTAACTATCAGATAATTAACTAAAATACTTTATGTCGAATAATTTGTTAATTTATAAACTTCTAACCCCCAAAACCGTTATTTTAACATCTGTTGCACCTGTCGCTAGAAGTATGCAAATAGTCGTGACATACCTGCCGAGCCTGCTACCAACTGCCGCCGCTGAAGTTCCTAATTCTCGGGTGTAGCGTAACCATTCTCTATTATTTCTCTTTTACTCTTCCCTGTGGTTTGTTTAATTTCCTTTTCCTTCTTTCTTTATTTTTCGGAAACCTCCCTTTTCCTAAATTGTAACGGGCCAGGAGCCGGGCAAGCTTTTCATTATTTTTTTTATCAAAGAAACCCGTCACATGCTTATACCATAAGTAATCTATTTCATTATCCACCAAAAACAAAACAAATCTTAGGGCGAAGTTCAGCCCGATACCGTAGTATCCGCTGCTCTACCACTTAACCCTACTAAATTATTAGTGACAAGCCATTTGCTTTTCTGATATTTAATTTAAACAAAAAGCAGAGTGAGTTATTAGCGACCCACGTTAGGGCGACACTCACACGTACCCATCCACACACATCCACATATAGTCATGCATTCAAGAAGTTATGTGTACGTGTCCACGCTCATCTTCTTGTACGTCCACTTAAAATACTCCCTTTACGTACCTTAAAACTTCCAATATCCCATACATACAGTCTCACACTCATACACTTACCTCCCCGCCCCCAAGGACACCCACTTACTCACCCAACCCCTACACCCAACGTACGCTCAAAATCCTCACTCACGCATACACAAAGGCACAGTGATTTTGGAATGGGTGGAGTAAGACTAAGGGTATGCACAATCAACCAAAGGTTGCAGTGCTATCGGGGCGGCAAGGCCGCGGACAAGCCCTGAGGGAGAAAAGACTCCCAATCTCCAGCATGCACACATTACATATCCAGACGTCTACCTTTTTACACTCCAACACCCCTACACAGCCCCATACGCACGTATACATAAATCATTCGCGCAGTCAAACCCAGAATCTCCCACAACTTACCCACATATTACTTCGCGTGTTTTTTATCCCGCTAATCAAGCATTCACCGTAACATGTGTTTCTTAAATTTACTAATGGTCGTTTCTCTAATATGGTTTGGGATTTTTTGTATAAGTCTCGCAGGCGTCATATGAGAAAGACCATCGATATAGAGCAAGTTTGAAAGCTTATATAGTGAGAAGATCCGTTCTTGGGATATTCACATTATGTATATCGGTGCGATACCTAATTTTCCTATGAAGATAAGACGGCGTCCCATTTCTGATGATACCATGGTAGAAATATGATCTCTGTAATAGGAATCTATCCCTCATGTCCAGCCATTGTGCTTCCCTGAGCTTATGGGGGATGTGTTTAAATTTTCGAATGTTATAAATATATATTAAAGAGGCGTTTAGAAGCCCCTGAACCCTCCCCATAGTCTCCAAATCCAAGCATCATGAGAACACTTCTGCACAGTATTTTATTTGTGACATCACTAATGTTTCATACAGGTGTTTTTTTAATCTGTGTAGGTATATACTGCCTGTGAGGGTACAAAAGCCTCAATCCAAAATATCCACAACTCAAACTGCGCGATACATGTACCCGGTATCTAAAGGTGTTATCCATCACTAATCCTAAGTTTAGTATCAACGTTACTCTTGGTATAGTGTCAGTGCCCATCCTCAGTACGACATCCTTTTTTATTTTCCGTACATGTCTATCGTAACCGAAAATTATTGCCATCGCCTTTTTTGGATTCAAATGCCCGTAATGCATCTCTGAAAACCTTCGTAAGTTTTCCAGGCCTTCGTTTATCTCAATCAACACCTCTGTCAACTTATTTTTAGGAAATGAACAGTAGACCTGAATATCATCAGCATACAGATGTAGTTTCATACACTTAAGGCACTCTGGAAACCTGTGGGTGTATATCGTAAACAGAAGAGGTGAAAGTATAGATCCCTGCAGCAAGCCCTCCAGCATCCCCACGGGTTCCGATAAAACTCCTCCAACCCTTATGTATTGTGTACGTGACTGGAAAAAACTTTTCAGTAGCTTTAATGCCTCATCCTGAAGACCCACACTTTTCAGAATTTATAGCCTTATGACATACTGTATCAAACGCTTTGTTATAATCAAGAAGTATTAGAACAGTAATAAGACCCTTGTCCGTTGCATCTATTATGTCGTACCTAATAGTACCTAACTTAATCAATCCTACCAACCCCACTAATAACACTGACAACAATCCAGGTATAAGCCACGCTATAAATAGTACAAGATCCGACAAACGGTTACCTCCCTCTCAGGGCTACGGCTCAACTGTGACCTTAGAGACTATCTCCAGTGAGATTTGGGGCAGCGGGAAGAATGCCCTGTAATCGAACTACAACAATGCAACTTACCCGTACATGCCGCTTTAAAGAGTAGGCAGAGTTCATTTCCTTTCATAATACCTTGCCCTCTTGAAAATTTCTCCATAACAGTTTTAATAAATTCTAGCCCTGTTGAGACGCATTGTTATTGTGATATTGTGTAGCAACATTAAAGCAAATGTTGTAATGTTAACACTGGGTCTGTCTGAATTTTTCCTTTATATCTGTCTGATATTTCGATCATCGAATAAGACAGTCAATAAACTGATAATATGTAGACGCCATTTGGTTTGGCTATAAAAAGCTTAATACAAAAGAAAATGGCGCGCCTGAAATAGCATTCTGTTCTAAACGTTATTGAAAACCGTACATGCTGAAGAAATAAAAAATAAAATCATATTGAATCTGTGTTTTATCAATTCCACTATTGGAAAGGCGATACGTTTTATATTCGTCTGATATGCTTGTAGAGGCTGAAACAGTCTAGTAGGTCTCAAGAAAGTAGAATGTGTCACTGGAATTATTTTCCATCAGGTGAATCGTACGTTGATTTGTATTGTCAGGTCTATATTTGATTTCAGCCGTGCGACAGAACCTTGAGAATACCTTGATGTCATCACAACAGGATTTCAGAGAAATGCTAGAATTTGGTTTTCGGCAATATTTGCATTAAATCAACGTCAAGTAACGTTACAAAGATATTATTTGCAAGGCGTGAAAGCTAACTCAAAAATGTGTAGAAATACTACCAATTGATTTTAACATTTTTTGAGAGCGATATTTGCAAACAACAGAATAAAGTAAATTGATATAAAGCGACCCCGTAAACTTTCCAGTAGCTAAGCAAAATTGAATTACGATATTTTATAACATAACTAAACTGTCAATCTTTAAATATTTCATTGCAGACATAATTATTGTTCCACATAAAATTCCAAATTAAATCTAAAAACACTTTTTTAACTTTTTTGTACGTTTGTGTTAAGGAAGCGGAGGACAATTAGGGAATAACTTTTAGAACTAGGATAATTTTGACATGGTAACGATGTAATAAAATTTAATAAACAAAATAAAATTTAACAATTCTTACAACTAATTTAACTAAACGGATTTAAAACCGACATATTTACATAATGAAATCTTAATTAAGTCTCTGATAATTGTATCTACATTTTCAATGAAAAAGTCTCTACTTATCTTTACATAATTAAAATCCAAAGTCTCTGATATTAGTCTCTACATTTTCAGAGCAAAGGTCTTACTAATGTTTACCAACGACACTACTTATAGCCTTGCTTGGTCTACATAATTCACAAATTGCAAACCTCATCAGTCAGCATTCCTTATACTGTACTCTGCAATTCCAACTTGCTTATTATTTATCTGAACATGTAATGTAATATTTCATTGCCAATAATTATTATATTTATGTGACCTACTTAATACATACGAATTATTCTAATTTATGGTAGCGAATTTTCGTAGAAATATTATAATATAAAAATAATACTAAACTATATTTTAAAGACTAGACAGTTGATCTATTTCCGCGACTATGGCCATCGACACCAGGGAGCAGTTTCACCCCACTATGTTGGAAATTTTGCCGAACCCCCTGTTTTTCTGTAAAAAGTGTAGGAATCTTTAACGTGCTCAACATCGCATGGATACGGGACTGACGGATTTACTCTCCGTGCGAAGGACGGAACGTGCAGACATTCAACTTGCTCAAATATAATACCACGCCCTCGGTTGGTGTTAATTTTACAGTATGTACTGAAAATGTATAGGGGGAACCCTGGGAAACAAACACAGTACCCTTCGGTTCAGAGTCACACGTGCTTACTACTGGACCACCAAGACTCTTTTAAACATTTACTACCTTGCAATCAAACTTTAGTTTATGTTTCCATTATAATCAAGAATTAATAATTATTAACCTTATCTACTATAGATTACAATAATAAATCTTTTAAATATTCTTCAATTTCATTCACCAGTTTTTGACTCACACAAGACGATGATAATTTATTTACATTTTCTGTTATATGGTCCACCTTCAATTTTTGGTAATTTAGTGGCCCATATCCGAGGTCAGATTCAATTTTTATGTGTGTATAATAATTTTATAAATCACTAGCCCTATTTATATTTCCTAGACAAAAAAAAAATTAAAAAAACAATAGTTGCTGCATATATCAGTGTGACTCTTATAGACTTCAGTCATATTTTCACAAACTTTTTCATGTTTGCTTTTTAATAATCTTTTTAAGTTCCAGTAAAACTCGCTTTATATCTAAGTATTTAAAGCTTTTGTATTTTTCCTATGTAAATTGTGCATTTCTTTAATTTCCATGTTGTGTCCTTGATAATGGAATAAATTATTTTGAAATCTCGGCAATTTTAGAAAGAGCTTTTATTTTACAACTAATGGCTATCCTACATTTTTGAGCATATATATATATATATATATATATATATATATATATATATATATATATATATATATATATATATATATACAGGCTGGCGCATTGAAAACGAAACAGACCGATTTGCGTCCAGAGAACTTTTTTTAAGAAACGCTGAAACACGTTAATTTTAATATTGGGGGGGACATGTTTTGATATACAACTCAACTTTGTCACATCAACCCCTTAAGGGTGGTGATAACAACCCCTATATTTTAAATAGGGAACATGGGTTGAGTGTTACATCATTTGAAAGCTCTTTCTTTTCTGAATTCAGCACACACATTTTTTGAAAGTTTTATCAACTCGTTAGAAAATTATTCACCGTTGGAATTGCAAGAACGTATTTCATTCATTGTGATAAGAAATGCACTAATTAGTCAATTTTTTGTTAAAAAACTAAAAAAAGGAACCAAACGTTCAAAAATGTTTATTCAGTTAAGTAAGTGTTCAAATTGTTGACCACCAGCTTCCATACAAAAGTACAAATTTTGTTCAAAACGAGCTCTGACATTCTGGAGCATTTGTGGAGCTATTAGACGGCATTCTTCAACAATGTGTCGTCGTAATTCTTTCAGAGTTTCCGGTTCCGGTTTTGTTGCGTAAATCCTACTCTTTAAATGAGCCCATAGAAAGAAGTCTAAAGGAGTTAAATCCGGCGATCTAGGGGACCACTCAATAGCACCTCTACGCCCAATCCTGCTGATAACGGGAACTTTCTGTTCAATATCTGTTTTTTAGACGAGTGTACGTTTTTATTAAACTCTACAGTCAATCGTCAGAATTGTCGTTACTGATCAGATAATAATCCAACAAATTCCACACTCAAACTCCAGAGAAATTGAATGTCTGGACTGGCATTTTTGGACACCGTTTAATCGGACCAATTTTTCTTGATGGCAATTTGAGTGGCGAAATGTATTTGGAGTTACTAGAAGAAAGCGTTTACCCTCTACTAATTGACATTGTTGAAAATGATGATCGTTATTAAGAAAATCAATTAGTGTTTCAACAAGATGGAGCTCCTCCGCATTTTTCACAACGTATTAGGAAGTTTTTGAACAGAGAGTTTTCAGAGTAATGAGTGGCCCCCAATTCACCGTATTTAACTCCTTTAGACGTCTTTCTATAGGGCCATTTAAAAAGTAAAATTTTCACAACAGAACCGCAGTCTCTGGAAGAATTACGACGACGCATTGTTGAAGAATGCCGTCTAATAACTCCACAAATGCTCCAGAATGTTAGAGCTCGTTTTGAACAAAATTTGTACTTTTGTATGGAAGAGAGATCTCTCTAAGGCTTAGGGTTGAACACACTGAGACCTCACGGACGATCTCCGGCGAGATTTGGGGAGTAGGCAGATTGATGCCTCGTAATCGAGATACCACAACCCAACCCACCTTTGTCCACCGCTCCAAGGAGTAGGCAGATTGAGGCCTTAGAGTGTCCTTACATAATTCCTTTGTCTCTTGAAACCAACCCAATCTACCTTTGTCCACCGCTCTAAGGAGCAGGCAGATTGTGGCCTTAGAGTGTCCTTATATATTTCCTTTACCTCTTGAAAATGGCTCCAAAACAGAAGCCGAAACGTCGAGTTTTCATAAATTCTGGACGCGGTTCAACCCGAGCACCAAGTAGGTCTCACATTAAAGACCGCGGAAGTCTTTCTGAACATACATATATATATATATATATATATATATATATATATATATATATATATATATATATATATATATATATATATATATATATATATATATATATGACGCACCGTATACGGTTGATACAAATGTAGGTATTGATTTACGCTCTCTATCCAGCATTTATATTACTGCAGATGACATACTGGATTCTCTGGCAAGGCTTGATGATCAAAAGGATGCTAGACCTGGTGGATTGTCGGCGTATTTTGTAAAGAGATGTGGCGATTCTCTGTTAGAACCCCTGATGTTGATTTTTAACAGATCTCTGCATTCTGGAATTTATTCTGTAAAATGGAAGACTGCCTCGGGTATTCCTATACATAAGGGTGGTTTAAGGAACTTTATTAAAAATTATCGCCTGATCAGTATCTTAGATGTATTTGGAAAATTGTTTGAATCCCCAGTATATGTAAACCTTTTTGAATTTGTCAAATATATAATTATTCCAGAGGCAGGTCGGTTGACACCAACTTAACTTCAAATACAGAATCTCTATTAAGATCTTTAGAAACAGAAAAGCAGGTGGACGCTATGTACACCGATTTTTGCAAGGCCTGTGATAAAATTAATCATATCATTTTGTTGAGAAAGCTGGAGAGCATCGGTGTGCACGAAGTTCTTGTGCGTTGGGTCAGTTCGTATATTAGAAATAGATCTCAGTTTATATCCGTATTAGGTTATGAATCTATCCCTTACGAATTACCATCAGGTATACACCAAGGATCCCGCCTTGGGCCACTACTATTTCTGGTATACGTTAATGATATAAATACTTGTCTTCAACTTTGTATTTTTTTTATGTATGCTGACGACCTCAAATTATTTATTCCCAAGACTGTTTGCGACCTTAACAACTTGACTAATTATTGTAGCATAAATCAGCTTTACCTTAAATTAGATAAGTGTAGTGTTATAACTTTTACTCGTAGAAAACTATGGCAGGAGTTTCCGTATCTCTTAGATAATAGTATTATCACACGGGTCACTTATGTAAGAGATCTAGGCGTTACATTTGACAGCGAGCTACTGTTCCACAGACATATTGACAGTGTTGCTACTGACAGTAGTCAGATGCTGGGGCTTATCATGCGGCAAGGTGCGGTTTTTCACAATAAAAAATGTTTTATCTCATTATAGAATGCGTATGTTGCCAGCAAATTAAAATTTGCTTCTTCTGTTTGAAATCCCCAGTTTATTATTTATAAGGAGCGACTAGAAAGGATACGAAATAGATTTTTAAGGATTTTGTGTTTTAAACTTAAGTTAGAATTTAATAATAATTACAAAATTATGCGACACTTTTTGAAATTCGATCACTGGAAGAAGGCCGGCTTGTCTCAGATTGCCTTTTCCTTTTTAAAATAGTAAACGGTTTAATATACTCTCCAGAACTTCTAGATACGTTTCAATGTGCCAAACTGACTTCTCGGGGTGTCTGAACCTTTTTCCTTGCCCTTAGCCCTAGCAGAACTAACACTGCTCTTAATTCGCCGGTGTCAAGGATGTTGAGAGCACGTAATGAGTTCTCGGCCATCGACATGTTCAGTTGCTCATTGCAAGGATATAAAAAAGCTCTGAAAGTCAGACTATTGTTGTTGTCTTGATTTTTGTTTCCTTATTTCCGTCCATATTATATGTGTGTGCACAAGTATGTGTGCATTTATAGGTATGTGATTGAATTTATAACTTATATTAAAGATTGTTTTCATTTGTTTTTGGAATGATGCATGATATTTTTGTTATCATTGCTCTATTTGTATTTATATACTCTGTATGTGATCCTGTTTGCGGGAAGCCCCGTTGGTATTCAAACAAATAAATAAAGAAATAAAGAAATAAGTAAAGAAATAAATAAAGAAATAGAGGAACAAAGAAATAAAGAAAAAAAGAAATAAAGAAATGAAGAAATAAAGAAATGAAGAAATAAAGAAATAAAGAAATAAAGAAATAAAGAAATAAAGACATAAGGAAAAAAAGAAATAAAGAAATAAAGAAATAAAGAAATAAAGAAATAAAGAAATAAAGAAATAAAGAAATAAAGAAATAAAGAAATAAAGAAAAAAAGAAAAAAGAAATAAAGAAATAAAGAAATAAAGAAATAAAGAAATAAAGAAATAAAGAAATAAAGAAATAAAGAAATAAAGAAATAAAGAAATAAAGAAATAAAGAAATAAAGAAATAAAGAAATAAAGAAATAAAGAAATAAAGAAATAAAGAAATAAAGAAATAAAGAAATAAAGAAATAAAAAAATAAAGAAATAAAGAAATAAAGAAATAAAGAAATAAAGAAATAAAGAAATAAAGAAATAAAGAAATAAAGAAATAAAGAAATAAAGAAATAAAGAAATAGAGAAATAAATATTGCAGACCGATAACTCAAAATGGAATGGCTTGATTTTGATGAAATTAGGTAGGTAGCTCAACTTTGTGAATGGCTTGGATAATTTGTAAGTCATGATAATTAGACCGATTTTTCCTGGAAATATTTAGATTTTCTATTGGAAAATTTTTGTATCTCCAAAAATAACAAAAGTAAGACAACCAAGATGATTGCGCAACTTTCTACTATACACCAGAATTCAGATATGCACGTTGCAATAAAGAAAGAGTCTAAGCATTTCATGAAATAAACTTTCCGTTACTTAAAATATTTTTATAATAATTTGCTGCCATAACGCACTTGCTGCTTCCAAACACTTTTTTTAAATTTTACTTTGGGAGAAAATTCTATAAAACGTAAAAGTGATGAACGTATCATTTTTTTTTTATTTACGATTTTCAGTACAGTACGCCCGTATTGGCAGTTCGATGAACAAGCCTACTTGAGATTAAATATTGGTTAAAAATAATAGTTATTGCTAACACTTTATCCTCAATATTTTATCCACTACATAATCAGCCTCGGAAATTCAGGGGTAAGAACGTGTGCTTCAAAAACCAGAGAACCTGGGTTCGATTTCCGGCAGAAACGTCTTTTTGTTTTAAGGACATACTGCAAAATTAACATCAACTAAGGCTATGGCATTGTGTTTAAGTAAGTTCAACTACTGCCGTTCCACTTTTTGCATGTGGGGTGTAAATCCGTCGGTTCTGTATACAATGCTCTGTGTTGAACACGTTAAAGATATTAAATCCTGACAGAATGAAGAAGGTACGGTAACATTTCCAGCATGGTGAGGTGAAACTACGCCGTGGCGTAGGTAGAAGGGTCATAGTCGAGAAAATAGAAAGATACAATACAATAAAATTTACTCAACATCTACATTGCTATAAAACAGCTAACATTGCTATACGTCTTATTTTAAAGTAAAAGGAGGCTGTCCCAAACCCAGTTACAGTGCACGCAAACATAAAAGAGCAGATAAAGCACGGCAAGAAAAATAATGTCAGGGCGCCAGTAAGACACTGGAATGCCAGTAAATCATTTCCAGACGAAGGTCTTACTTATTCCAAAAAGTCCGATCCCTTCTTTTTGTTCATAAATAACGATGAAAATGAAATTAGCTTAATTATGAGGTACATTTATCTTCGGACCTATTCGAACGAAAATTGTGAAATCGTTAAGTGATTTATTCTTTAAAATGAATGGTAGCAGCACATACTTGATGTAAATCCATTCTCAAATAGTTAATAAAATAGATGAATGTAAGACGAACACTATTGCAGTACATTATCATTATTAGGTGACAGCTATCTCATCACAAAATAACTTTATAAAAATCATCATCACAGTCTAAAAGCAACGTCGATTTGTTGTCCAGCCCATGACCCTCTGCTTCTAGTGCTCTTTTCTTCTCACTGGCGCCTCTCACTTTATTAATAGGTTTTCAAAAGACTCTCTCTACCCTTTCTCTTTTTTCGGGTTCACTAGCTTTTACGTTATTAAAATTGAAGAGTGAAGACTAACGTAAAACACCTATGAAGGTGGTAAGGCTAGATACATTCTCACCATAACTAGAAACGCATACCGGTTTAGCTCTCATCGGGGGTCAACAGTGCCCTATGCTAAACACAGCGAAAATATACCTAAAGTAATTCGGCTAAGGTATCCAGCTCCTAGAGCATTGTAAGATGTAGGACATACTACCTGGTTCCGCACCTACAAATACAAAAATTAATCGCTAATACATAAATTATCGTAATAGCGAAATAAGCAAAATATGCACAAAAATACACAATAACTAGTATGCAGGATACAATTTTTTGGATTGCTAAGCTAAACAGTTATTTCAGTCCTCTCACAATAACTGCAGCACATCGAGTCTATTTTTTAAGGTATTCACATATGGGGCAGTCGCGACAGGATATGGTGAACTACCCCATACAGAAAACGCACGATTTGGGAGAAAGTTCTGCGAGACTAGTCTTAATTATCTCTTTCGTAAGTTTGAAACCGCGACCACGAAAACGCGTGGCAGCAATCCTTTTGTACTGCAAAGACACATCAGATTCAATCAGGTCATATAGAGCACGATAGGTTACTATTAGGTCTCCTATAATTTTCCTTTGGCCGAAACTAGGAAGGCCAACCATCGAGAGGCGTTCTTGATAAGGCGGGATGCACTGCTAGAAAAAAAGTCCGGCTGCCAGATGTTGAACAAAATCGAGCAGGCTAATGTTGCGCATAATAATTGGACTCCAGACTGGACCGGCGCCTAGCATATTCCAAAATCTGCTGCACATAGAATTTATATAACTTCCAGTGGTTGTTTATTAATAAACTAAAGCAGACGAAAGCTGTTAGCACCTACATGAAGCACCACACATTTGTTAGTGTTCGTAGTTACCGTCCGATAGTCACATCATTGTTTAATAAGTAACATATCTTGTTGAAATTGGTGCTGATCCAGAATGGGGTTTATGTAAATTTGTATATCTTCTCCAAAGGCAGAAGATTTTGAATTAATGACGTGGTTGGGGTGGAATATGTATGCTACAAGCAGCAAGCGCTCAAGGATTGACTCTTGGGGTACGACACCCTTGAATGGGTACAAAGAGGTGTAATATCGTCCCGATATAACACAAAAGTTCCTCATCGACCAGGAATCTTCTATCCAGCATATCACATAGCAGCGTAAATGTTAAAGTTTGTGTATCAGATTTTAAGTACTGTATCAAAAGCTTTTGAGAGGTCTAGGTTAACTAGGTGAATGGGTATCTTATGAAGTACTGTTGTCCAGTCATCAAATCAAGAAAGGAGGTTGTCCTCCTACATTTGTCAAAAAGTTATTGTGGTGTTTCAGAATATGTCTGACTAATTACACCGCCCTTCGCTCTTTTTTTCAGCAAGCATCTTCCTTTTATTAGCTTTACTAACTTCTCAGTGGACAACTTTCTTTTTTTGCCTTTTCTAGCACACCTTTGATCGTCTTTGTATGCGTTTATCTTCTCTTTGTCATTTTCGCAAATCTTCATAGAAGCCAACTTTGCTTTTCACGAGATTGCGACACTAAAAATGAGCGTAACATAGAACCCCAAGACTCACACTCAGGATTAGTATAATTCGTATTTTTGCTTTTTTATCCAGAGTGTTCCCATCATCACCTGGCTATACTGTACTGATGATAGCCAATAATCTTGAAACACGTGTATGCGGTTGTCTCCTTGCTGCCTTGCCCTTAACCTTTCTACTTGTACAGTATACAGAAATAACGTGTTAAAAAATCATGTTATATATATATATATATATATATATATATATATATATATATATATATATATATATATCCTTTTTGGAATATTGCACTACACTGTAATCACTTTTAAATATACCCTTTATTTGGTTGCTGTACTTTTTGTGATGTTTTATTTGTTTACGTGGACTGCAGTTTCGAACAGTCCAGGTGCGTAGCGTGCTGATGATGAACAAGGACGTTTTGAAATTGCAGTCCACGTACACCAATAAAAAATCACAAAGAGTACAGCAAACAAATAAAGTGTATATATATATATATATATATATATATATATATATATATATATATATATATATATATATATATATATATATATATATAGGGTTCTTCAAGCGACTTAGCAGGCATCACATTACAAGTCCACTGCACTATTTTGGTTTATCTTTAACATAAATATTAAAACAAAAGCAACAATATTGAACAAGAACAAGTACTTAGTCTCGAAGTTTATTTACAAATCAAAACAAAATGACTGATGCGTGAAATTAAAATTGAATAAGATGTTTAAATGAGCTGCCAAATAATATCTTAAACGATTGTTGAACTCAGATCTAACATTACCCAATTGGTATTGTGTGAATCTATCGCATTATGTCGAAATTGCGTTTTTAAGTTTCTGAAGTTTTTTAAAACGAACGTTAGTGTAAAGTTTTAATTTAATGTGGCCTCAAAGAAAAAAATGGTTTGGTGCAAGATCTGGACATCTCGAGGGCTATAAAAGATTATGGTTTGGCCTAATTATATGACATTGAAAACTATTGCAAAAGAATTCTCGCACTGCAGGGGTATTGTGTGCAGGACATCCATATATCACACCAGATCTCTTGATTTTCTCTGGCAAAAATAAATCATAAAAATTGCAAATATTTTGATTTGACGTTTGTAGTTATTTATAGTTTGACAATCGTTTTCTCTACCTATATCACTAGATTTTCTGAATGGAATTCCCGTTTTGGTTTACATGACTTGATGATTTTTTCAAAAAGAGAATGTTAAAGATAAAACGAAATAGTACAACGGACTTCTGATGTCATGCTTTAAAAAAAGTCTACTACAAATTTGCTCTAAAGTAACCAGGCAAGCCACTATTTGATCATTTAAAAATTTGCATGCAAATCCCTATGTTGCGTCGTAAGTTCAAGAAGCCTATATATATTTGCAAAGATTTTCGCGGTCATTATTGTGATGAAAACTTGGTTATCAGGTTAAACTGTGGCTAGAATTTATTAAAACTCGACGATTTGCCCCCTGTTTTGGAGGAATTTTCAAACAGGAAATATACAAGGAAATTAACTCTAATGCCTCAATCTGCCTACTCCTTAGAGCTAGATGGGGACCTGAAAGATATCTGTTAGGTGCAGGGTTAAACACACAAAGGCATTAGAGACGATGTCCAATGAGATTTGGGGAGTAGGCAGACTGAGGCCCCGTATTTGCACTACAACAACCCAAGCCAATTTTATACACCGCTAAAGTTCACAGCAACAACTAGCCTTGTCTCATTAAAGGCAACCACTCTAATCAAAAAATCATAATTAAAGCAGTGCCCAAGTCGCGTGTTTTACGCAGCACAACAGTAACAGCAACAACAAAAAAATCAATGTGTCGCAATCCAGCAATTAATTGAGAAATAGAAGCATTCTTCAGAACTACTATTTCATGTACACAGAGTCGGCTCTCATTAAGTATCCATTTTTTTTCACTTGCTTTTTCAATACTATAATCAAATTAGTAGATATTATACCATCTGGAAGCTGAACATTTGCGGACACAAATATATGTGACATCCCCATCCCACAGTTTTGATAAATCTTGGGATTTCTGAGGCGTTTCCTCCAATGTTGGTGGTAGTTACAGAAAAGAATAGCTCTCTTTTGATACGCAGAAGTTAACGGCGATCTAATTGTCTAACATCCATAAGTTGCGACTCTGTGTACAACTGTATGTTGGAAACACATATGCTCTGCACAACCGTGTCTCAATTATTCATTAACCTCCTCCAACTTCTTTAAATAATTATTGGTCATCCCGCTCCACATTGCTCTACCCTATCTGATATGACGCTATACACGGGCTTCAGGTTACAAATAAACCTATTATACCGAAATCCGGGCCCACCGAAAAAAGAAGGTTGTTAGTGTAACATGAGAACCATAAGTACCATACTTTATTCATTTTTATTTAAATGCCGCTAACTTATTTTTCTTTAAACTTACAGACCTAAATTTTAGGAAATGGTTTACCATTTATATATACACAGATATATATATATATATATATATATATATATATATATATATATATATATATATATAATTGAAACTGACCTAGGATATGGGTTCTTTGGAGCCTAGTTCTCGCTCATTTCAAGAAATTTTTTCTAAATTTAAAAGTCGGAATCTTCTGATTAGTGAATTTTTTTAAAGAAAATTCACTAAAGCAAGCACTTGTGAAGCCACGGGAAAAGTCTACGACTGTATTAAATATGGAACAGTTTCACTAAGTTAGGGCAAGAGCAAACAACCAGATATGCTGTTCAAATTGAATTAAATCTTCATCTCCTCTTTATCAGATTATTTTCGATGCAAAAATTCGCTAAATAATTCATGCGAATAACAACAATCTGATTAGATAACGGTAAAGTGGAATGAGATTCAAAAGAAAATGATAAAAAGTAAAGGCACTAACTGGGATTAGAACTCGTCATGTAGGAGTCGATTATCCGATGTACACCGCTTAGCCAACTTAGCTACGCTTGACATGTATGTACTAGCAGGTATATCTAGTAATACATGTTAATCATCTAACGTCTACTATTTACACAAAACAATTTTAATTAACAATGGACTTTTTGCTAATATTTTAACGAAATAAAGGAAAATAACGACTTAGACACATATCTAGGAGCTTGTTAGTCATTTCTTGTCGTATTTTTAACTCACATTCTTAATCCTACCATCATAATTATCAATTTTGACGTTTTAACTTTCTTGAATCAGATTTAATTAATTTAAAATTAATTTACCTCTAACTTTTTGTCTTTTAATATAGAGATCTGAATTTTGGTACGTACGATACTCTTTATGACAGAAACCAGCGAACCAATTTTGGTTGCTCCTACTTTGTTATTTCTGGAGATAAAACATTTTCCGGGAAAACCAGGAATATATAAACATATTAAAATTGAAACTGACCCTGGATATAGGTTCTAGGGCGCTTAGTTCGTGCTTATTTGAAGAAATTGTTTCAAAATTCAAAAGTCGGGATCTCCTCATTAGTGACTTTTTTTTTAGAAAATTCACTTAAAGTTAATAACGGGTTTACTGGGCGCGGTTGATTCTCGGCTGATTTATTTCGAGAATTTCTTGGAAATTCTGGCGCATGGTCTGCGGCGTTGTCACAATGTGCGCTTGTATCGCATTTCCAACAGTTAGCGAAAGGATCCTCAGATGTGAAAATTGTATTGTGTGTGTGTATTTTTGTTTTGTTTTCTTTAACGTCGGCCTATTTCCGCGACTATGGCCAATTACCGTCGCCAGGGAGCAGTTTCGCCTCACTATCCCAGAAATTTTGCCGTACCACTGCACTTCTGTAAAGTGGGTAGGGATCTTTAACGTGCCCAACATCGTATGGACACGGGACCGACGGCTTTACGCCCCCTCCGAAGGGCGGAACGTGCAGACATTCAACTTGCTCAAATACAATGCCAGAACCTCGGTTAAGGTTGAAGTTACAGTTTTTACTGAAAAAGTGAAAGTAGTACGCTGAGATCTAACCCAGTACCCTTCGGTTCAGAGGCACACGTTCTTACTCCTGAACCACCGAGGTTCTAAAAAACTGTATTGTAATAAATTGGGTTATCTAAATTGTATTTATCTGTGTTTATCACAGGCTCCAATCTCCATCATCTTGAGAGTGTCTCAAATTATAGGACATTTGCTGCGAGACAATTTAAAGAAGAATGTGATATAATGTTGGCAATTAAATGGCGCAAAAACGTGTTAAAAATAAATTCTGCGTCGTGTTGGGGGAGTGATTATGTTGTTAAGGAACCGCGTGCCGTACAATGCAACAGGAAGGAGGTTATTCTTTTATCAGATTCAATGACGTCGCTGCTATAAACAATGATTTATGTCTCCTGTGCAGGTCTTATGGTGTTCCTGCATTCTTTCCCCTACTTCTTTCTATACCAACGCAACCCGTATTATTTATGTAACGCAGTTTATTACGATGTTTACGGCAGGGCTCTTCTACTTGTTTTTGCCAAAACGCTGAAACAACTCTTACATTCATTTAGGAATATATAAGTGAAATTAACCCTACAGTAAATGGCCTTTAAAAAATACTTCAATAAGTGCCCTGGGTCTGTGAGACCCATATTTAGGATCCTGTCCAATACTGAAAAATTAATTACTTTTTTCTTTAATAGGAGAAATGCAATAAAGCCAAGAGCCTCGGTGGTTCAGTGGAAACAACGTGTGCCTCTAAACCGAAGGGTACTGTGTTTGATCCCAGGGTACTCCTTTCACTTTTTCAGTACAAACTGTACAACTAACATCAACCAAGGTTGTGGTATTGTATTTGAGCAAGTTGAATGTCTGCACGTTCCACCCTTTGGCGGGGAGCCGTCGGTCCCCGTCTCCATGCGATGTTAAGCACGTTAGATATCCCTACCTTCCTTACAGAAAGGCAGGGGTTCAGCAAAATTTCTAGGATATTTAGGTGAAACTGCTCCCTGGCGTCAGTGATAGACCATAGTCGCGGAAATAGGCCGACGCTAAAGAAATAAAACACGCAATAAGGTCAAGGTTCAAAACGCATTTATTTGTGTACAAATTATGGAAAAAAAAACACTATTTTATAAAATTGTATAAAAATACAAAAACTAGACATATTTTAGAATGTAGAAACTTAATTTCTATTTTTTTTTTGTTATCATAGTATATCCCTAATGCAGTTATTACAGATGAATTTAGAGTGCTCCAAGCATAGATAGGATTTACATTATTGATACAAATATTTGTTTTTTCTGCCTCGCAACGTCCATTTTTGTTAGTTTCGCACCATTTGAGCTTCTACTGGTGGCATCCTTAGAAATTACCTTGGATCTTGTAAGCAGGCTACAGGAAGATAAATATAATTATAGGTCAGCCTATAGAGCGAGTTTTTTTTGAGGAGGAAATTTTTTCAAATCGACTTCTCAATTGTATTATCTCAAACCCAAGTTTTTTCAAAAATTCCTTTCGCTTTTTACCATCTGCTAGTTGATTTTTAGTACGGCAGATAACGAATGCTATATATGTATATATATATATATATATATATATATATATATATATATATATATATATATATATATATATATATATATATATATATATATATATATATATATATATATATATATATATATATATATATATATATATATATATATAGTGAGTTGATATTGCAGACCAACTATGTAGCAAATATAATTTAGCCAGAAATACTTGTAGGTGGTGGCCGATGGTTGTTCTGTATGGTGTACTCTATATTCTGTTATTTTGTCATTATTTATATATATATATATATATATATATATATATATATATATATATATATATATATATATATATATATATATATATATATAACTCTGGACGCAGCAAGTGCGTTATGGTAGTGAATTTTCATAAAACTATTTTTTAATAGCAATAATGTGTGTTTTTTTAAGAAAGCAGGCATCAAATTTGGTTACCAGTATAATCTATATAGTAAAAACAATATGCCATGTTTCATCAAAATAACTTTATTGTTTGAAAATGTACAAAAATTTCCGAAAGTAAACTTAAAGTGTTCCAGAAAAAACTCGTTTCTTGGTCAACCTTATAGGTTAATAGCAAATTGAGCTATTCAAATATTAAGCATCTGATCAAAATTCGCTACCATAACGCACTTACTGCGTCCAGAATTTTTTTTCCTACAAACATGCATTATATTTCGATGGAAAATGCAAAAATGCAATAACATAAGGCGTGTTTGATTAAAAAAAAAAAAAGAAAATTTGTATCACCAACGACTTATGTGCCAGCCTGTGATTGTAGAAATATTTTTTTAAGATGTAGCTCAAGGCACCCTATAATTAATATATACAAGTTTTTTTCATATCATGTATAATAACAGATATATTGAGCTTTATTGATTTTTTTACAAAAATGCTACAAAAATTATATACCATTAAACGATAAACTCTATCGCTAAGATTACTGCCAAGAGTCAGAGAAAGGGTCTATTTGAAATGAATTTTCTGGAAACATTTTATTAAAATGAAGGACAATGACGGTTGAAACTAATACTTCAGGGTTTGTAAAACATTATTCTTGAGACATTTTATTTCCATAGCCCGTATTAGATTCAAATTCTTTTCCTAAATGTTGCCAATTTTGACGTTTAAATCGCAACATTGACGTTTTGTAAAAAACCCCAATTTATTTTTCTTTAAATGCCTATAACTTTTTTTGTCTTTTGACCTACAGAGCTAAATTTTGGTATGTAGCTTACCTATAAGGATGTAAACTCGCGTACCAAATTTGGTTGCCCTTACTTTGTTAATTCCGGAAATATAATTTTTTTTCTAAAGAAAACACCAAATTTTCCGGGAAAACCTGGACCGATTTTCCTGGCTAACGAACTTATCCAAGCCATTTGCAAAAGGAAGGTACTTACCAAATTTAATCAAAATCGGCCCATTATTTTTTGAGTTATCGGTGTGATACCTATATATATATATATATATATATATATATATATATATATATATATATATATATATATATATATATATATATATATATATATATATATATATATATATATATATATATATATATATATATATATATATATATATATATATATATATATATATATATATATATATAAACATACATATATATATATATATATATATATATATATATATATATATATATATATATATATAAACATACATATATATATATATATATATATATATATATATATATATATATATATATATATATATAATTCAGTTTTTTTGTGACGGTAATGGTGTTATTTACTTAAAAAATTGTGGGAAAGCCGTCAGTTGCAAAATAAAACTCTTTATTAAAAGCCGAGCTTTCGGAAAAATTTATTCCATTCTCAAGGATATAACGTGAGTTTTACTATAACTAATTATGGAAAAACAAACATGAAAAAAAACCTTTTTATATTGTTTGACTTCAGTCAAATTTATAAAAAGTTTTTTTTTCATGTTTGTTTTTCCATAATTAGTTATAGTAAAACTCACGTTATATCCTTGAGAAAGGAATAAATTTTTCCGAAAGCTCGGCTTTTAATAAAAAGTTTTATTTTGCATTACATGAACAGAAAACCTTTTTATAAATTTGACTTCAGTCTGGTAGATCTGTTGGGGCCAGCGGGTGGAGGAACTATGGAAGAAAGCTCCTCTGAACAGTGTCCGTGCAGATATCTATAAAAGAGAGAGAGGTCACCAACGGCACGTCGGTAGGCAAGAGATTGCAGCCTTTGGGTGAGGGTAGGGTCACCCATGAGACGTATAGCTCTCTTCAGAATGGAGTCCAGGAGAGCGAGTGTAGAAGCGGCAGCGGCACCCCAGATGTGGGAGCAGTATTCGAGATTTGGCCTTATTTGTGAAGTATATAAGGTATAGAGATTAGCTGGTGAAAAGGATTTGCGTTCCCGGAAGTGGAAACCTAATTTCTTAGCAACCGCTTCTGCAGCTGATGTGACATGTTAGTGCCAATTGAGATTTCGATCCACAGAAATGCCAACAAGTAAAAAGGACTCATTACTTTAAATAACTTGGTTGTTCATTGTGATGGGTCTAGGGTTGGTGTATCTCTTATGAGAAAGAAAGCAAGACTGAGATTTGGCGGGGTTGAATTGTACAAGATTTCTACTTCCCTAGTCTAATTTTTTTTTGGAGATCCACGGAGACAGATCCCTCCATGAGTCTACGATCCTCATCTAATTGGGCTAAAGAGACAGGCTTAGAATATTGTATATTTGAGTGGAGGATGCTATCGTCCACGTAACTGGGAACTGGGTTGGATGTGCTAGAGTGGAGGTCATTGATGTGGAGAAGAAACAAAGTAGGGTCTAAAGCTGAATATATATATATATATATATATATATATATATATATATATATATATATATATATATATATATATATATATGTATCACTAAAAAATAAAAAACTCTGGACGCAGCAAGTGCGTTATGGTAGTGAATTTTCATTAAAATGTTTTTATTGAAAATATGTGTGTTTTCTTTTTAAGAAAGCAGGCAACAATTTTGGTTACCAGTATAACCTATATAGTAAAAACAATGTGCCATGTTTTATAAAAATAACTTTATTGTGTGAAAATGTAGAAAAATTTCCAAACATGTAAGGCTGGCTCAGAACTGACACTGATAGAGGGAATCCGTCTGTGCAATTAAATGAAAACATTGTTTAATCTATTTCAACTGAACAGATTTTTCTGGTTAACGAACTTATCCAAGCCACTTGCAAAAGGAAGGTACTCACCAAATTTGATCAAAATCGGCCCATTATTTTTTGAGTTATCGGTGTGATACATATATATGTATATATATATATATATATATATATATATATATATATATATATATATATATATATATATATATATATATATATATATATATATATATATATATATATATATATATATATATATTATATATATATATATATATATATATATATATATATATATATATATATATATATATATATATATATATATATATATATATATATATATATATATATATATATATATATATATATATATATATATATATATATATATATATATATATATATATAAACATATAAAAATTCAAACCGACCCCGGATATGTGTTCTCGGAGGCCTAATTAGTGCTAATTTGAAGGAATTTTTTCAAAATTCAAAAGTCGAGATCTCCTCATTAGTGAATTTTTTTTTAAGAAAATTCACTAAAAGCTATGATAACCAAATTTGTTAGTTATGTTTACGATATAAAAACCACACCACACAACAAAATTCAGATTTCTATGTTATAAGAAAAAAAGTTATAATAAAATATTTGGTGCCACTTTTTTCAATGCTGAGATATTCTGAAAATACAAATTTTAGTTTCTTGCATTAATTTTTTACATTTTTGTTTGAGATGGTATAACTTTTTTTATGATTAAAAGGACAATTCCTTTCTGAACTTTAAAACGAGGGCGGGCAGAGTTAAGAAAAGTACGCCTACATTGTAATTTAAAAAACCTCCATATCAGTTTTTGTTTTAACGTCACTGTTAATAAAAGTAATACCCTTAATATATAAATCCCATGATACAACAACCGACGGTAATCAATACAGATGCCTTGTGTAAACCATAATGACGAAAATCAAAAGGTCTCGATAAAATGTCTTCGGAAACAAACGACATACTACAAAATATTTAACTTTCCCTTTCAGCGAAGACTTTCATTAGCCGTATTAATTCCGAGATATATCGTTCATTGTAAAAGTTAAGATATAAAAGGGAAAGAGACGAAATAGGACAATTGTTTTTCTCTTTTTTGAGCCGGAGGATCCATAAGAAGTGACAGTAACGAATTCTTGCCTTCTTTCCTTGTGACAGCTCGGCATGTTCTGCAGATTGTACACGAATTATTAAGCCAGTTAAAATGAATAAAAATGTTCTCTTGTTGTTTGCCAAACTTTCACATAAATTTTCATTCGGATAATATCTTGAAAATATTCATATACTTCTTTAAGGCCTTCGAAATACACAAACACCATTGTATTATGAATGGGGGCCGTGTAAGAAGTTTGTAAATAAGAAGCTTACTTACTCTCTGCAGAAAGAAAATACTGAGAATAATATGTTGCTATACGTGTGGTGTCAAACGTAACAATACAGTTTCTATATTCTGTTCAAGGTTCTACAGGGTGATTCATAAGTGGTGACCAAAAATGAAACCCCATGTTCTTTGAACAATTTAGAGAGGGTATGTCCTACAAAAAATTGTCCTATAATGCTTCATTAAAAAGATACAGGGTATTGAATTTCAAAAATAAAATTTCCCAATTTTTTAAAAAGTAGCACATATATTTTGCTGAAACTTCGCATGTGTAGGCTGCTATGTAAGGCGCGTATTCTACCATAACAATTGATTCGGCTAATCCAGCAGTGGCGCGCGTACCCACATGTCATTGGTTATCCCTCAAGAAAAAAACGGGTAAGCCAATGATATATATTTTTTTTAATATTGCTTGCATTCGTGAACAAAATGACTCTTGATAATTTTCTGTACGACGCTTATTTTACGAGTAAGCAATGAATCAGGTAAGTGTTTTAGAGTACAGTTCATGATTTTTAACCAGCCGTTGTTTGGTAGAAAATCACAATGATACACTTTAAGCAGGCTTATAGTAATTTATTTATTACAATAAGTGTTCAAAAATGCCTCCATTGGCCTGAATACACGCACGACATCTTTTTAATATGGAAAATTTAATGTCTTGATAATTTTTTGTACGACGATTATCTTTGTTGTATTTTAGTAAGTTGTAGTCTAGTTTGCCAAAGTTGTCATTAAGTCTCACTTGACGTTTAGGTTAACAAGTTATTATTTTGAATAGGTGTAAGTGGTAAACTTTATAAAACAGCAAAATTTTCTACTCTTTTACTTCTTATAATAGAATACACCTCAGAAGAGTATGCAGATATAATTTTTATCTACGGATATGCTGATGGAAATGCTCTAGCTACTTGTCGGGAATATCAGCGTAGGTTTCCCACTCGCCGTCAACCTACACCAAGGGTTTTTTCTCAATCGTTTTCAAGACTTTGGCAGTGCGGTATTGGACAACGTCCTGACGCTAGAGCTAATGGTAGAAGACAACATCAACTTGAAGACGAAGAGAGAGTGGTGGATGCAGTGATGGATCAACCTTCTACACGTACTCGGAGGATTGCCACGCAGTTACAATATTCTCAAAGCTTTGTTTGGAGGGCTCTACATCGAGAAGCCTTACATCCATATCATCGACAGAATGTTCATTGCCTTCCGCCTGGAGATAATGTGCATCGACGAGTCTTTTGTGAATTGATGTTGGAAATGAACAATCAAAATATCTTATTCCATAATCTAATCTTCTGGTCTGACGAATCAACATTTACAAGAAATGGTATTTATAATTCTCATAATGAGCATGTCTTGTCATTGGAAAATCCACATGCAACAAGGACTCGCACATTTCAACATAGATTTTCCATTAATTTATGGTGTGGTATTTTTAACGGCTCACTGTTCATGGAAGGCCTGCCACAACGTTTAAATGGATCTTCGTACTTAGCGCTCCTAGATAACCGTGTAGAAAACATTCTAGATGACATTCCACTAGCAACAAAAGGTATAATGTGGAGTTAAGGAAATTACAGAAAACCGTAAATCCCCAACATATACAAAAATAGTAAATCAAGACAACAAGACAGTCTTAGACACACAAGAACTGCAAGTAGTGTGGACAAATTATATTTCTGATCTTTTCGACGACAAAGGTCCCCCCCTTTCGTAGCCAACGTCAAACAGAAATGGGACCAAATATAATGACTGCAGAAATAAAGAAGGCTTTGAAGTAAATAAAAAACGGTAAAGCAGCTGGACCAGACAACATTTGTCCAAAATTCCTAAAACTTATAAATGAAGAAAACTTTAAAATCCTGACCAAACTATTTAATAGCATCTATAACAATGGATATATACGTCAAGACTGGTTAAAATCTACATTTGTCCGTATTCATAAAAAACCAGGCGCAGAAAGATGTGATGAGTTTAGACTAATTAGCTTAATGAGTCAGATATTAAAGTTGTTTCTAAACGTCCTACATAATCGAATACATAGGAAATGCGAGCAGAATCTGAGCGAACTGCAGATGGGGTTTCGAGAGGGATTGGGACCTAGAGAGGCTTTGTTGCGCTATCGGTCCTGCTGCAGAAGTGTCGAGATCAGCGAAAGGAAGTATACCTGTGTTTCATAGATTATGCTAAATCATTTGATTGTGTCAAACATAACACGCTGCTGAACATACTAGAAAGTAAAGGTTTAGACTCCCAAGATCTAAAAATCATTCAATAACTCTATGAACACCAGGGGGCGATAGTGCAGATTGAAAACACCCAAACAAAAACTGTACCAATTAAACGTGGTGTCATACAAGGCTGTGTACTGAGCACTATGCTTTTTAACATGTACTCCGAAATTGTATTCCAAAACGCACTTGAAGGTGCATAAGATGGCATAAAAGTGAATGGAATCTCGATCAATAATCTACGATATGCCGACGACACAGTTATAATCGCAGACAGTCCTGAGGGCTTGCAGCGGCTCCTTAACAAGATATCAGCCGAAGGAGATCTATTAGGCTTAAAAATCAACACCGCAAAAACAAAGATATTAGCGGTAAACCGGAATCCAAATCAATCAATACATATAAACATATGCGGGGCACAGATAACCAAGGTCTATAAGTTTAAATACTTGGGAAGTTGGATCGGCGAAAATCTTGATTTGGAAATCAGAGCTCGGATTGAAATGGCTAGGGCAAATTTCTTAAAAATGCGAAGCCTGTTAAGCGATAGGTCACTTGATATACAAATTAGATACAATTTTGTGAAGTGCTACATATATTCCACGCTTTTGTGTGGGGTTGAGGCGTGGACGCTAAAGGCTGGCGGTCTAAACAGACTCGAGGCATTCGAAATGTGGGTGTATTGACGAATGCTGCAAGTTCCTTGGACTGCTCACACCACAAATTTGGAGGTTTTGCATCGTATGGGCAGAGAACTTGAAATCATAGAAAAGCAAAACAGCATATCATGTAATGAGGCACAATAGATATGAATTTCTACAACTCATGATAGAGGGTAAGATCGAAGGTAGACGTGGACCGGGACGCAGGCAGTGCTCCTGGCTTAAGAACATACGAGATTGGACAGGCTTGGGTTCAAACACTTTGCTGAAAAAGGCCCGAGACAGAGAAGAATTCTCCAAAATTGTTGCCGATCTTCAATAGGATAAGGCACTCGAAGAAGAAGATTGGTTAGGTAAAGGTAAAGACAAAAGTATTGAAGGGTAATCCGCATACATTGTAATTGATGTTTTAATGAAAGATGGTAAATCATTTATATAAAGAATAGATCATACAGTGCCCAACACGGATCCTTGTGGGACCACACATGTAACTGGTTATGTGAGAGACCTATACGAGCCATTACTAGTGCCATTATTCATGATTTTCACATATTGTTTCCCGTCACATAAATAAGAAGTAAACCTTTCAAGAGGTGTTTCTCTAATGCCATAACATAGACGATACAGAAGTAATCATAACATACAGAATGAAACGCTCTGCTAAGGTCACAAAAGACTCCTCGAGTTGGATGTTTTTGGTCCATACTCTCTTTGCGAAAATTCTCTACCATAACGCGCTTGCTTCACCCAGACCCTTTTCAACACTTATTTACCGTTGACGTATCCATACTTATTAAAAATAATAAAATATGGTAGCTCTTTATGTGAGAGTGACAAACAAGGCGACCTCAAATTCATTTTTGGAAAAATATATTAAACAAATGAAATGGGGTAACAATTTAAATATAAATTGAAAATCTTGACTCGCTGCTTCATGGCAGGGATTCTCCTTTCCCTTCTGCATTCCCACAGTAACTCTCAATGCACAAACAAGAACAATGTAGACAAGAAAAAAAATTTGAGGTGCAACTAAGCTGTTTTCTCGCACTTTCCGCTCACATTTTCTTTTTACATTCTTCCACGCCCAGCACTAAATGCAGAAATATGTTCTTTGTATCGTGCGTTAAAATTTCTAGAAGTTTGACCTATGTAGATTGCGTTACAATGTGTACAAGCTAATTTATATACTCCAGCTTTTGTCAGAAAACAAGATTTTTCTTTAGCGTTAAATAGTAAATCACGCGTCGTGTTGTAAGATTTAAAGCTACCTTTGTATTTGTGCAGGTATTTAAAATTTTTGAAATGTTTTCTAAAATGGTTCCAAAATAAGTTATCGAAACGTATCTGTTGTCTTCTTTGTCTCTAATATTTGGATAAATTAAATTTATCGCTAATTTGTATTCTTTTCTCTCGATCATTTTATCTATTATTTTAACAGAGTAGCCATTATTAAATGCTGTTTGCTTAATTATTGAAATTCCTTTTTTAAAATTGTGTTGTGACATAGGTATTGAAAATGCACGATGTATCATCGAATGGTAGGCTGACAGCTTTAGTGAAAAAGGGTGACATGAATCGTATGGTATGGTTGTGTCAGTGTAAGTTGGTTTCCTATATATTGAAAAGTCAAATGAATTATTTTCTAACTTTCTAATTGTTAAGTCTAAAAAATTTATACAACTGTTAACTTCTTCTTCTAAAGTAAACTTAATATTTGTGTGAAAGTTATTAATAAAATTCAAAAATTCATTTAATTATGTATGACTACCTTGAAACATGCTAAAATATCATCTACGTATCTGTACCAAAAGACATTGTTATGCGAAAGTTCTGATGTTAAAATTTGGTTTTTTAAGTTTTCCATAAATATGTTGGCTAATAAAGGTGACAATGGACTACCCATAGGTAGACCTTCATTTTGCATACAAATTTTAAATACTTGTACAAATACAAAAGTAGCTTTTAACTCTTACAACACGACGCGTGATTTACTATTTAACGCTAAAGAAAAATCTTGTTTCCTGACAAAAGCTGGAGATTATAAATTAGCTTGTACTCATTGTAACGCGATCAACATAGGTCAAACTTCTAGAAATTTTAACACCCGATACAAAGAACATATTTCTGCATTTATAAAAATAACCACGCTGACAAATCTACATTTGCAAAACATATTATTGATACCTAACATAGACCTGCAGTAAATAACCGCATACAACCACTACATTTTTATAATGACAAACGTAAACTATACTTTTTTGAAGCTTTGGAAGTCAAAAAGCACACACACGACAATCGCTACCTTGTTTTAAACAAGCAAACTGATTTAAGGAATTCGCCTTTCTTGGATATTATTCTTTCTAATTAAAAAAGTCAAAGAAAATAAATTTAACTATTCTTTCAAAAAAGTTGTAATAAGATAATGAGTTGATGTATGTCGATATTTTCGTTGTATAGAGACTGCTTTTATACTGTTATAGTTTAGTTATTTTATTGTTGTAACCGTTATCATAGTTATTAAAGGCTAGTTATATTTTTATGTTAAATATTGACATACATCACGTAGACATTTTAAAAGCGTAATCTGTCATCTGTGTTTCATTTTTAGTTTCAATTTGATAAATTTTTTGAGCAAAACATCATATTTTAACATAGCAACAGATATTTATTTGTAGTTGTCATGATTTCGTACTAATTCAATTTTAATCTGTCTGAGAATGCTGTCAAGCACCGAAACTATAGTCACAGAAACGTTGAAGAACATTCTAGAACATCCAGAATTCGTAAGGGCCACTTGCTCCAGTTAGCTTACACGCTCGCTACGTCCTTCACCTACGAAAACCAACAGTGAAGCCAGAAGAGTAGTCTCCAAGTCTGTATGTAGTATGGACAAGTTTCACCAATAAGGGCAACCACAATCAATGAATCTTATGTTTATTTTCGGAAAATTTTTGTACATTTTCAAACAATAAGTTACTCTTATAAAATATGGTATATTGTTTCTACCATATAAGTTATACCGGTAACCAGATCGATGCCTGCTTGCATTAGGGAGACATATTTAATATTGGAAATATTTTTATGAAAACATATTTCCATAACGCACTTGCAATGTCCAGAGTTTTTTTTATATTTATTATGAGAGCCTTCAATAACTCTGTATGCAAGTATGTTATAGGTGAGCACAGATTGAATAAGGAAGTAGTATAATATATATATATATATATATATATATATATATATATATATATATATATATATATATATATATATATATATATATATATATATATATATTGCTATAGATATGTAAGAAAATTAGTTGTGGAGTAAAACGGGCCAATGTACATAAAAATAATACGTCCTAATATTTAAATGCCCTGTATAATTGAGAGTGTAAAATATTTTAGGTTTAAATAAGGTATAGCAAGACAGCTAATAGAATACAGAACAATGATTTCTTTTTTACATGTAGTACATTTTAAGTTCACTAAACAAAAGTCGTTGGAATACAATGGAATGCAGAACAATATCCTTGTTTTTATTTATAGAGTTTTAATAGAATATAACGATTTTAATTTTATCATTAGGCGGTAAGTACATTTACTACATTATACGTTTATAATATTAAGTTAAAAATGAGTTTTTGTAAATATCAATTATAAGAAAAGACGCAGTGTTAGTTGATAAGAATAGGTTTCTTTGTGGTTGTTTCAAAATTGTGCAACGAACAAAAAGTTGGACAATGGGAAAACGCAAGGCCTATGAACTTTGTTTTACCGAGGTACAGCGAGAAAAGATTTTTTGTAGCACAGAGATAGTTTATTTAAGGAGTCGACGGCAGGTCGATGAGGAGGATTCGTAATTGAACTGCGACAAGAGAAACTTGAATTTAGTTGACATGGGACGACACGGTAAATATGGAATTTGGGAATAAAACGTGAAAGGCAAGTGCCTCTAAATAAAATCATATTCAATTTTTATGTAAAGAAAATAAAAATGAATACCTGGTACATGGTTTGTTAAGACCGTTTTAAATAAAATGGAAATTAATCAATAATCACAGGCAAGCTACAAAATACAAACAGTAGATCAAATGAAAAGCAATAAGTATACACCAAATGGAAGAAGCAATTAAGACATCATGCAGTAAGTCGTTTTGTGATCATTATCGTAATAAATGTGCAGAATTTTTTCTATAGTGTGAATAGCTTTTAAGAATATTTTGTCCCATTGATGATTTTAATGTATATTTAGTTCGCTAAGGGGGATATTAGGTAAAGGCCGAATCATTAGTTAGATAGTTAGGTAATTAATTGTTTTAAATAAATTTGATTTGTATTGGTTTAGCGACAATCTGTGATGATAAATTTAATATAACCTTTTTTAATGGAAATTTGTGAATTTAATCAATAAAAAATATAACATGCTAGATTGTATTTACATAATATGTTTAATTTTGACCTCAAATCAAACAAATATTAGTTATATGATAAAGTAAGGCTATTTTTCACCGTTAATTAAAAGTAAAATCAAAAGAACCCAATCATATATAATTTTTTTGAAACTTCCAAACACTCGAGCGTACCATAATTTATAAAAACCATATATCAAACAAAAAAGCTAGCCCAAGCACAGAACCCTACCCATGAGATGAGAGAAAAATTTAAAATCACAGCAGTAAGTAAACAATTTTTGGCATAATTTCAGGATCATCAATATTAGCGTTTTTTAAATAAAGACGCAAATAGAATTCTCATGCCCTACAATAAAAAGTGCTATAAAGGAAACACTAAATACCATAGCAATATATATATATATATATATATATATATATATATATATATATATATATATATATATATATATATATATATACAATTTTAACTGAATATTTGGATAAAATAGAAAATTTAAGTTTTGGAAAGAGTAACGGTGTAATAGAGATTGGTGAAAATTGATTGGTTTTAAGTGAAGACAGAAAGAAGGAATGTTTTAAAATAAACTATTGTCTATTGATCAAAATTTGAAGTCTGCCAAATTAGAAAAGTGTCATTGTCAAGAAATTTGGAATATCAACGTTTGGATGAAAACTGACTAAATTGCGTTGTTTGCAAGCACAAGTAGAATACTTATTTGTAAGGCGCTTTGTACTATTATTGTCACAATAACCTATGACTATATATAATATAATGCGTTCGTACCAAGATTTAGTGGACCCTAAGCAAAAAATGAAGCATTTAGTTTTTCACAAGCAATATCTGTTTGTTAAGGTTAAGTATACCGTACCACGGTTCGCAAAACATAGAGCATGTGAGATTTAGAGAATCACTACTCAAACCATGTATGGGCGGAACTTTTGGGGGGCATTTGCTCATTGAAAAGTGCTCTTCTCTACACTTAGAGCCAACACTTACGCTACTATCCCTTAAAAACGTAGATACTAATAATCAAGCCCACTTTTGTGAAAACTATACTCATCTTATCTAGGTTTCGGAGTATCTTAATGATCAGAGTTGCTTGGAATGATTTCCAACAATTCAAAAAATTTAAAACAATACAGAAACTCTTTATTTTTTACACTATCTCATTAAAGTTCGCTACCATAATGCATTTGCAATTCTTCCGGCAAATGACCATGCTCAAATCGAGATTTGCAGAAGTTGCCATACAATTAACATTATAAAAGACTGAGGCTGGAAAGTGAAACAAAAAGCAAAATCACTCCAAAAAAACATAAAAATTAAAACAGCTACTGATGAAGACAGCTTTGTTATCGAAATACGTATCTAGCGCATAACTTTATGTTATAATTTTTGTGGTTTTTGGGATGATTCTGCTTTTTATTTTAATTAGCATTCTAAAGAAGGGAGAGAAACCCAGCTGATAGTGAAGTTCTAACTAAATAATTTTTAATCAGTAATCGATATCGAGAATAATAAAATCCAATTTCAGTGTAACACAAACCGTAACCCTTATACGGAACCTCCATAGGAAGTGAGATTATCCCGGTTTTGGCCACATCCCGATCATAAACAGAAGGGAAGATCGTTGACCGGGCATGTAGGACAGTATGAATTGTAAAAGAAGTGGTAGTAGCCCTCGGTGGCTGTAAGAACAGATGGTGGTATGGAAGTGAGGATCTCGAAAAGCGGCAATGGGGCTTCCAGGCCGATCTTACAATAAACCCGGATAGCTCTGATACTTTCACTGGACACTCCAAATGTATACTGGATACACAGAAGTGTACTCCAGGATTTTATGTGTTCCCTTAAATTTTTAGCGCCAAACCTTTAATAGCGATTTAACTGCAATGTTAGATTCATGAAAGTTTCTGGTAGCTTTTAGCAAATTTTAGTAGAAACTTTTGCATTGAGAAAGGCGCCTTCGATTATTAAGTAAAATCTATATGACAACTTTTAATATATTTTTAAACTGATTTTATAAAAGAAGGAAGTCTCAAAAGTTTTTGTGTGTAGTCTACAGGATTTTCGGCAAGGTCTGAGCTAATTTGAATGTTTTTTCAGTTTATTTTGTTCAGTAAAGCCGGAGGGTAGTGCCAGTCGATTATAGTGTCTAAATTTAATTAAAACTCGACGTTTCGGCTCGTGTTTTGGGGCCATTTTCAAGAGGTTGAGAAAAGCTGAAAGGAAATGAACTGTAAGGCATTCATCTGCCTACTTCTCAGAGCGGTGTATAAGGGTACGCTGTGCCGTTGTAGTTTGATTACGGTGCCTCAATCTGCCTACTACCTAAATCTTACGTGAACTCGTCTCTTAGATGTCAATGTGTTCAACCCTAGACATGGGGGTTAACTCTGTTTATATTTGTTGTAATGGTTACAGTATATTTTAAACCATATTTCACAACATTTTCCATAAAAGCCTTTACTAAGTGAATATTGGAACCTGTGATGAGCAATGATGAGCACACTTGGAGAACCTAAATCACCACAACACATTTTTTAAAACCTGACGCTCGTTTCACTAATCAAGCTAGCGTCGTCAGAGGATGGATAATTATAAATGACTTATATTCGAACCTCTATTTAAATTCTTTTGTAATTCTGCAGATGGTCGGTCACTATCGATTTGGGAAGGTTCAACGACACATAAATTAGCATATTTTGTTTGGCGTCTATATTTGTATTCTTCTCTTATCTCGCGGACGTGCTTCTGTCGGTATTTATTTTATAAAGCAATTTATTAGGCGACTGCTCATAGGAGGCGGAGCGAGGGTCATACATTCTTTATTATTACTATATTTAGCAATATATATATATATATATATATATATATATATATATATATATATATATATATATATATATATATATATATATATATATATATATATATATATATATATATATATATATATATATATATATATATATATATATATTTATTTATATTGAAATAAGAGGGTTTTAAATACTATATTTATTTACAGTAAATTAGAAATTATTTTATTTTATCACTTATTTTGTTCTTGAGGTAATAGAAATTATAATTATGGTTTTATTACTTGTTGTAGAATTTTGTTTCATGTTAATTTATGTTCATTTAATGAATATGTTCTACTTTACCACCCCAAATTTATTGGTTTCAACTGTTAAAAAAATGTTTTAATATGTTAATAAATATTTTATAATGTAAAATTTTTTGTGTGGTAATTCAATTTATGAAAATTTGTGATAGTCTTATTATTTATGGTAGTTTATATACCAAGAAAAACTTACCATCTATTTATATATTGGTATATACCTGTTCAGTTCCTTCTTTGTTGCCTCGGATAGCTATTAAATAATTAAAAGAACAAAATGACACCATCTGAGGGAGTTCTAATAGGTTCAGGTCCCTTTCTTTTATATATGACTTTGTAAATTGATATGAAGTTTATTGAACCTTGTTTTTTTAAAACTGTGCCCTTGTATGTATACCAAATAATCAAAATAAAACCTTAACTTTTCTTTTTTTGTAACAAAACAGTAATGTAACTTTATTGAAATCTAAACACAAGTGACAAAAGTATCCTTAAAATATGTCTAGTTACTTACAAACTTGTTTATCTTAAACTTTACTAAACTCCACAAATTGTAGGTCGTTTTATTTAAAAGCTTCTTTATTTGCCTTTTTTCCAAATTTGGATTTAATGATTACTGGTTTTTTTTTTGCTAAATTAAAGAAATCTGCAGCACCTTTTGCAAATTAAAACTCTGGTTTCCTAAATTAAGTTATTTTATAAATTTCAAGTATGCAGTGCTTAATCATTGGCAACCTCCTCTGTTAAGGTGTTAGGTAGGTCGCTTACCCCGCTGACTTTTCTTATTTTGTTGAAAACTCGATCTGAATGTGATGAATGCTTTTGTTGGGAATTTGGATGACGCGTGGTATTTTTTTTACGTGTTCTCTGAATTTTTGTGAATTATTTAAAAAATGTGTCCACAGACTGGATGGTATTCGCTTGACAAAGTAAGTATCGTGTTTATAACTTTAAACAAAACTCACTTTTATTGCATCTGGGTCTACTGGGCTCTTTAAGTTGTATCCTGGCTACTTTTTTTTACTTGAAAATTCCATTTTTATAAGTACTTTACTCGGCAAACACTTTTTTCGCTGCTGCTTCTTTCAAAAATCCAAAAAGTTGTTTTTTCCTTTTTTTTTTCTTAACAAAAGTCATTGCCAGAGTTTCCTCTATAGCCCTCTTTAAAATTCCCTTTCATTTTTGTCATCCCCTCAACAATGCTTTTCCATTTCCTTATATCTTAGGATACGTAGCAAGCATTGTTGTCAAGATTTAGTTTTTTGACAGTTTCCTTAACCTAATTTACTGTCAGATTGACAGCTCCTAAGTAACCATATGTTTACCAATTCCTACAACTATTTCTTATGTCTATGAAACATCAAATTATCTTAACCTAAAATTTACATCTGTCAGAACCAACTTATCCACTATACCTTATTAATATTATTTCACTTTTGTTCTTATCGAGTCCTGTTAAATGGGTACCTTATATTATACACTTCATTCCTTAAGAATATATATATATATATATATATATATATATATATATATATATATATATATATATATATATATATATATATATATATATATATTACAATTAACACTCATTTACCTGCATCAATTTTTCCTTATATTTTCGTATACATACTTGGGTTAATTAGATTTCTTTTTGAATTTTTATAAGGCATTCTAATATACCAAACAGTATGTTTTCCTTAGGTCATTGTGTCTGTGTGGTCCGTATGAGTGTATTTATCTTTTTATTGACTTTGAGTGTATAATTGTGGAAATCTATATATATATATATATATATATATATATATATATATATATATATATATATATATATATATATATATATATATATATTAACTTTCGAAGGCGTTCTGCTCTCCCGGTTTTCTAAATTTTTTTATTAATTTTAGATTCTCCTAATTAACATGGTGATTATTATCCCAAATTCGTGGGGCGACGGAAGATCTATCTATAGTACCGTATCTTAATTGCGTTGAATGTTCATTGCATCTAATTCTAATAGATCTTTTTCTTTTTCCGACGTATTCAAGATCACAATCTTTCCAACTTATTTCAATAAATTGAAATTTTTCCGACTTTTGAATTTTGAAAAAATTGTTTCAAACGAGCGCGAACTGGGACCCGTAGAACTCATATCTGGGGTCAGTTTCAATTTTTTTATGTTTATATATATATATATATATATATATATATATATATATATATATATATATATATATATATATATATATATATATATATATATATATATATATATATATAAAAGGTGGTCCAACAGAGACATATTTAGAACAAGTTGCAGGTACTAACGTTGGCTACAACCTAAAATTATTTTTGCATAAACAGCGTGTTACAGAAGTTAAACACAACCCAAACTTCACTTTTTTTTAAACGGTACACACTGTATATTGTTCCATTTTTGAATTACTCTTCTGTTGTCGATTCATTCAGTGTATAGTTATTAGGGTCTATACAGAGTCGTTCAGATGTTATGGCCACTGCTCTAAAACTTCAGCGGCGGATTTTGCTGTCTGTATCTTCATTTATATGTCAGCATCGAACACTCTGTCATGCCAAAAATCTCAAAAGTGTTCTTTCAACTTCAATCAATACAGAAAGAATTCCTTGAAAACCGTGTATAGGGTGAGTAAAAAAATGGTATATTTTAATCAATTTCGATAGATTAACAAATGCTCTTTCAGTTTCATGAAGTATTCCTTGTACCTAAAACGACTATTTACTGAGATAAGTGTTTTTTATGGAAAAAGGTACATTTATACACAGGAACGACTTAGTGTATTATTTTTGAAACACCTGTATACAGTTTCCTGTCTAGACTCATCTCTGTTTGATTACTAATCGTCTGTTGGGGCACATGAAGAATTATATTAAGATTTGCGGTCACCACTCCTCAAAACCTAGTAGCTATTCTGACATCGTTTCATTATCTCAGGAAACTTGCAAATGTCGGCTTGTTTCAAATGTCACATCTTCCTTAAATAATGTATTGTTACCAATATACATACATGGAGAAAAAATATCCCTAAAAGAAAATAATAACTAGAAACAAAAAGTTTAATGGAAAAATTTAACAAATCCAAATTAAAGACTATTCGATTTAGTCATGATTGAAATAAAATTTAAACGTGAACTTAGAATGTATCAAATCACGGAAAATTGTGATACCAATAATATAAGAACCACAGAAAACAGTGAAAACTAGTTAATGAAAAGTCTGGACGCAGCAAGTGCGTTATGGTAGTGAATTTTCATTAAAATGTTTTTAATAGCAAATATGTGTGTGTTTTTTTTTTAGGAATCAGGCATCAAATTTGGTTACCAGTATAACCTGTATAGTAACAATAATGTGCCATGTTGTACCAAAATAACTTTATTGTTTGAAAATGTACAAAAATTTCCAAAAGTAAATTTAAAGTGTTCCCGAAAAAACTCGTTTCTTGCTCAACCTTATGGGTTAATAGCAAATTGAGCTATTTAAATATGAAGCATTTTATCAAAATTCGCTACCATAACGCACTTGCAGACCTAAACAACATTATTGAAACCTAAAAACTAAAATAAATTTGATGCAACACACGTGAGTCTCTAGAAAACCTGTTGATTGAGAGCTGACTTTTACATCTTGATTGCGACCGATTGTTTAGCTCTTACCTCCTGAGGATGCACCAAAAAAGGTACAAAATATAAAGCATGGTTTAGCAAAGAACCGGCATTATTTACTGTCCGCAAATTTTCTGAGGTCGATAGCTTATATATATATATATATATATATATATATATATATATATATATATATATATATATATATATATATATATCTGTGTGTGTGTGTGTGTGTGTTTTCAGAAAGATTTCCGCGGTCTTTAATGTGAGACATACTTGGTTTTTGGGCTGAACCGCGTCCAGAATTTATGAAAACTCGAGGTTTCGGCTCCTCTTTTGGACCCATTTTCAAGAGGTCAAGAAAATATGTAAGGACACTCTAAGGCCTCAATCTGCCTACTCCTTATAGCGGTGGACAATGGTGGGTTGGCTTGTTGTAGCTCAATTACGGGGCCTCAATCTGCCTCCTCCACAAATCTCGCCGGAGATGTCTGTGGGGTATCAGTGTGTTCAACCCAGATCTCTCTGAGGCCTAGAGTTGAACACACTGAGACCTCACAGACGATCTCACAATTTTCCGTGATTTGATACATTCTAACATCACCTTTAAGTTTTATTTCAATCATGACTAAATCGAATAGTCTTTAATTTGGACTTGTTAAATTTTTCCATTAAAATTTTTGTTTCTAATTATTATTATTTTTTAGGAATATTGTTTCTCCATGTATGTATATTGGTAACAATACATGCTTTAAGGAATATGTCACATTTGAAACAAGCCGACATTTGAAAGTTTCCTGAAGTAATGAAACGATGTCAGAATAGGTACTAGGTTTTGAGGAGTGGTGGCCGCAAATCTTAAAATAATTCTTCATGTGCCTCGACAGACGATTAGTAATCAAACAGAGAGGAGTCTAGACAGGGAACTGTATACAGGTGTTTCGAAAATAATACACTTAGTCGTTCCTGTGTATAAATGTACCTTTTTTCATAAAAAAACACTATCTCAGTAAATAGTCGTTTTAGGTACAAGGAATACTTCATGAAACTGAAAGAACATTTGTTGATCTATCGAAATTGATTATAATATACCATTTTTTTACTCACCCTGTACACGGTATTTAAGGAATTCTTTCTGTATTGATTGAAGTTGAAAGAAGAACACTTTTTCAGATTTTGGCATGACAGAGTGTTAGATGCTGACATATTAATGAAGATACAGACAGTAAAATCAGCCTCTGAAGTTTAAGAACAGTGGCCATAACTTTTAAACGACTCTGTATAGACCCTAATAACTATACACCGATGAATCAGCAAAAGATAAAGAATTCAAAAATGGAACAATATACAGTGTGTACCGTTTAAAAAAATGTGAACTGCAACACGCTGTTTATGCAAAAATAATTTTAGTTTGTAGCTAACGTTAGTACCTGCAACTTGTTCCAAAAATGTCTCATTATTGAATAATAAAAGATATTGTATTTGAGCGCACTGTTGGACCACCTTGCATATATATATATATATATATATATATATATATATATATATATATATATATATATATATATATATATATATATATATATATATATATATATATATATATATATATATATATAAACATATAAAAATTGAAACTAACCCCGGATATGGGTTCCAGTTGGCGCTCATTTGAAACAATTTTTTCAAAATTCAAAAGTCGGGATAAATGTCAATTTATGAGCTTATGAAAATAAGTTGTAAAGATTGTGATCTTAAATACGTCGGATAAACAAAAAGATCTATTAGAATTAAATCCAATGAACATTTAACGCAATTAAGATACGGTACTATACATAGATCTTATATAATCACCATGTTAATTAGGAGAATCTAAAATTAATAAAAAATGTTAGAAAACCAGGACAGCTAAACGCCTTCGAATATATATATATATATATATATATATATATATATATATATATATATATATATATATATATATATATATATACAAACATATGAGGCCTCAAACTCAAGTCAGATATGGTGTGTAATTTGCACTCATTTAAACAAAAAATTAAGAATTCGAAATTATCACTTCTATAAAAGAGAAATTTCCTTTATGAAAATCATCTAAAACTCTTCATATGTTAAATAGGTTTATACACACAAAGTCGTATTTCGGTTGTATCACGGTAACATACATAATACAACTCTGTCCGTAGAAGGGAAACCCGAAGGTTGTATCCGTCGAGTCGATTGAGAAACTTTGAATAGTACCATAGTTTCCCTTGAAACAAACAGCTTCCCAAGCGTCTTGTTATGTCTGAACCCGTAATCGGATAATTCCTATACACTTAATTTACTACTTACTTCACTTTTATCAGGGCTCTCCACATCTCACTGACGACTCTCCTGATGTTAGAGGGGGAATAACCGTTTCAAGGATGCCGCGTACAAGGACGAGGGGGAAATTATAGTTGTAGAGACACAGAAGAACAGATAGCAGATAGAGTCGTTATCAGCTTGAGTTAGAGTTAATTCGTTTTCATTCACTGAACTGAAAATACTGCCTCTTTCAGAATTATCCGTATTGTTATTGTAATTCTGGGAGTATATTTTACAGTTACGACGCCCAGCAGAGTGCTAAATTTATATTGTTAATGATTCTAGTAATGTGTTGGTTTCTTACAATTCCAAGGATTGTTTCTGATTAAACAGAACCTCTTTCACCGAAATTTTATTCTAAAAGTACCGTTTTAGATAGGTAGGTAATAGTTTCAAATAAGCCTGAATAAGAGCCCAAAAACTTGTGTTTAGAGCCCGTTAACATTTGTACGTGCTTATAGTGTGGAAAAAGGTATGGACTGCCCCTTTATTTTTTTTCGAACACGTCTATTTAGTTTTTAATTAGCCCATTTTTCATCTAATTCATTTGTTTTGACGGTGGTCAAAGGTATGACGTCACCGATATTTTTTTTAACTGCAATCTGCGGCTTGTGATATATCATTTGAAATATGTTATCTGCCACAGTTCCTAAATTTTGGTGTGATTATACCACGCATTTCAAAACGGCGACTTTTTTTCCAGAATTTTTTTTAATCATCTGACCATCTAAGAATAAATTCTGTGATTTATTTCTTTAAAGGTATTTATCGAACATGGTTTTAAATAATCAACTGCCCTAAAGGAGAGTAGTACTAGTACTGTTCTGTTAAACAATAAAACATAGGAACACAACAAAGAAAATATGTATGTCAAATGGGATTAAATAAATACATACAAATAACAAAGGAGATGATCTGCTATTAATAGATAATTTATTGATTTTATTATATATATATATATATATATATATATATATATATATATATATATATATATATATACAGAGCGTCCTGATTATACTTCAAAAAATTGGGGTGTGAGTTGCCCTTGAAAAAATAGAGAGGGTAGTTCGTAAAACATTTTAGTGAATTTTCTTTAGAAGATTCACTAATGAGGAGATTCCGACTTTTGAATTTTGAAAAAATTTCCTCGAATGAGCGCTAATTAGGCCCCTAGCACACTTATCACTGGTCAGTTTCAATTTGTATATATATATATTTGTGTGTGTGTGTGTATCACACCGATACCTCAAAAATAATGGGCCGATTTTGATTAAATTTGGTGAGTACCTTCCTTTTCCAAGTGGATTGAATAAGTTCGTTAGCCAGGAAAATCGGCCCAGGTTTTCCCGGAAAGTTTTGTGTTCTCTTTCAAAAAGAATTTATATCTACGGAAACAACAAAGGGCAACCAAATTTGGTACGCGGGGTTATATCATTATCGGTAGATTACTTACCAAAATTTAGCTCTGTAGGTTAAAAGACAAAAAAGTTATAGGTATTTCAAAAAATATATTTTTAGAGTTTTCCTGAAAACGTCAAAGTCGCGATTTAAAAAGGTCAAAATTGGCAACATTTAGGCAAAGAACCTGAAACTTATACGAGCTATGGAAAGAAAATATCTTAAGAAGAATGTTTTACAAAGCCTGAAGTCTTAGCTTCGACCGTCATTGCCCTTCATTTAACTAAAATATTTCCAGAAAATTCATTTCAAATAGACCCTTTCTCTGATGCTTTGACAGTAGTCTTAGCTATAGAGTTTATCGTTTAACGGTATATAATTTTTGTTGAATTTTGGAAAAAATCAATTAAGCTCAATATATCCGTTATTATACAAGATAAAAAAACAATGTTTACACTAATTATAGGGTGTCTTGAGCTACATCTTAAGAAAATATTTCTATAATCACAAGCTGGCCCATAAGTCGTTGGTGATACAAATTTTCTTTTTTTTTATCGAACACGCCTTATATTATTGCATTTTTGCATTTAAATAGAAATATAATGCATGTTTGTAAGAAAATAAATTCTGGACGCAGCAAGTGCGTTATAGTAGCGAATTTTCATTAAATGCTTCAAATTTGAATAGTTCAATAGACATTTTGCATGGATTCTCCATTACATGAATTAAACATTTACCTAATAGTTTTTAATACATAGAACATTATGACATATGTAGTGGACAGAAAAAGACTTTTAAAAACAAGAAATTTCGAATTATTATCATGTGACCGCGAACGTTCTGCTAGTTGTCGTGACGTACTTGGACAGTGAATAAATGACGTGTTTACATTTGCCGTATGGTATAAGTACGTTCGCTTATTTCTCAACATCCTGGAGATGTAAACACTGAGAAGCAAGCTCATTGTCATTGGGACATTACCGTCCACTGACGTCACAGATTATGCCGGCAAAATAGTGGTGTTTGAAATCAATTATAAAATTCGTATTTTCTAAATTTTTTTTGCATCATTATTTTTGTAGTATGTGAAATGAAAAAAATATTAAAAATCATCTTTGTAGGATGTCTATCAGATGTGATGAGAAAAAAAAACATGCAAATTGTCTATTTGGTATTAACCTACAAGGTTGACCAAGAAAGCAGTTTTTTTCGGGGACACTTTAAGTTTACTTTCGGAAATTTTTGTAAATTTTCTAACAATAAATTTATTTCGATGAAACATGGCACATTGTTTCTACTATATAGGCCATACTGGTAACCAAATTTGATGCCTGCTTTCTTTAAAAAGGCACATATGTGCTATTTAAAATATTTTTATGAAAATCCACTACTATAACACACTTGCTGCGTCCAGCCTTTTTTCATTTTAAGGTCGTGATACTGAGGTACAGAGTGTTAAAATTGTTATGCTTAAAGCGATTTTCCTTCATTATCTTTGAAGCGATTAAAGATAAGATCTTTAAAATTTGTACACGAGTAGAGATTAACAGCATATAAAGAAAAAAGCTCGGAACGCAGCAAGTGCGTTATAGTAGTGAATTTTCATAAGAATTGTACACTATTAGTAAGATATATTATTAAAACGAATTCTTTAAATTTAAATCGACCTTGGAGATCGCTTTTAGAGTCCCAGTTAGCGATTATTTTAAAAAATTTATATTTTATATGGAGCTAAAAAATTAAAATTTGGTCTTGGATATAATATGTAAGTACTGCAAGTTTCATTAAGAAAATTGTGTTACAAATTTCATTGAGGTTGCAAAAGTTTTTCAGTACAAAAAGAATTATTTACAAAGGGGATGTACTTGTCAAATTATAAATACGGCACCTATTTTTCCTTATTAATTGCTTGGATGATTTTGTTTTAATTAAGCAATCTAGTTTTTGCAAACAATAAACAACACGAAAGGTTTCTCAAAACAAATTTGTAGTTATCCGCGAAGCTCGTTATGTTATTTTTCTTTAATTTAGTACCCACTGTGCGTTTAGATGGTTCAAGATTGAAAATTCTAGCTTAATGGGAAATTTGTTGAGCTATCGGATTTGAAATATTTTTACGAAAATTTTCTACCATAACATACTTGTTGCACCCAGACCCTTTCCAACACTTATTTACGGTTGCTGTATCCACAGTTTTTGAAAATAATAAAATATTGCAGCTTACTATGTAAGAATGACAAACAAGGTAACCTCAAAATCATTTTTGGATAAATATTTGAAAAAATGAAACAGATAACAATTGAAACATAAATTCAAAGTGTTGGTTCGCTGCTTTGTCACGTGGGTTCTCCTTCCCCTTCTGCATGCCTACAATCACCCTCAATGCATAAACAAGCGCAATGTAAAGCAGAAAATTTCCTTTGCAGCAACCCCTAAGAAAGTTACGGGACCTGCGGTGAATATAGACGTTCTGCGCGCGGTAAACAGGATTTTAAGCAGGTATAGCTGCAAAATGGGATAAAGGCAGCTTCAAGAGGTCCAACTAACCTGTTTCTTTCCCACTTTTTGCTCACATTTCCTTATTATATTCTTCTCCGTCCAACACCCCTATTCGCTCTTGGTTCCGTAACTTTCTAACTTTCTTGAGGGCTGTTTGCAAGAAATTCTTCTTGTGGTTTAGGCATCCAGAAGATGTTCTAAGCCTATTTCTAAAAAGATTTTTCTAAATACCCCCCATGCGCTAATCTGCAAATTTACAGAAAATTCATTGTTTTATTTACAAACGGAATGAATCTATGAAACTATAGGTGGCAGGTAAGTATTTTTCCATATTAATCGCTTGAATAATCAGTTTTAATTAACGCAATCAAACCAGTTTCTACGAAAAAAGGTTTTTTAAAACAAATTTGTAATTATCTGTGAAGCTCATTGTGTTATTTTTTAAATTTAGTATTCACCCTGCTTTTATATAGGTTTTACTATGTATCAAAACTGAAGATTCTAGTTAAATGGGAAATTTGGTTATCACCATTTGAAATATTTTTATGAAAATTCGCTACCATAACGCACTTATAACCATTTACAATACTTATTTACTATTGCTGTATCCATAATTTTGAAAGTGAAATAAATATATGCAATACAATACTTTTAAATTAAAATTTTAATAATTTAACCTAAACATCTGTTCATATAATTTTAACTAGAGATGTATCTAGTTTGTAGTACCTACCTAGATATTATAAGTAGTTATTGTATTAGTTTGAGGTAGCTATATTTCTTGTAATACCTACCATTGAATTTTGTATAGAGTTCACTACGTAATACATACAATATCTACAAGCTACATGCAGTTTACCTATCACTTTCATATTTGTTTTATTGGATGTTACAATCATAATATATTACTACAGTCATTTTGTTAAAGTTAAGTTAAATTAAAAGTTGGGTTAATATTCTCCTACTATTTATATTAACCTTAGAATATAGGTACCTAGTGGTTTTATATTATAAGATCCTAATAAAGTATTAGCAATTAGCCTCAGCGGAGTCGATTTCGAGGATATGCGATGCGCAGAGCGTACATGCTTCTCTGTGCAAATAGCTACGACTGATCAGATTAAACTAGGAGAGAGAAAAATGGCTTTTAATTTTAAATACCATGAACGGGAAGAATGGAAAGCTTAATATTTGTACATAATGAAACGTCGTTCTAGATTGCTTTTAAACAAATTAAATCACTGTGATTAAATTTTTTATTTATTAGTATATATTTGCATGCTGAAATTTAGCGCTTTTGACGCAAACTTTGTCCCAGTATTAGGACTATCGTCTCCTGTCGGAAGCTCGATTTGTTCGGCGAAATTACACCTGGAGACTTAGGCCTACCCTGTGAGTTTCGAAACAGGCTTACCACTCCTCTTGGATGCTGCTCGAGGGCGGGACTTCATGATACCGCCACGAGTCAATGAAACACTGGCGGGGGTCTGGTACAGGTGAGGCTGGAGGAAGCGGAGAGTGATGCAGCAGGATTTTGCGCCTCCACTGTGGGCTTAGAAATGGACAATTGGCCTCGCTTGGTTGTTACTCGGGAGCGGGGTTCCACTTGATACCGCTCTGGGTTGAGCGCTGGCGTGTGTTGTGTGCCCAGACGACCCGGAGGGGGCTGTGATCTCTGATGAGTGGTATACACCCTGAGTTTGGGGCCCCCACTGTGTGCTACGAATCGGACGGACGGCCTCGCTTGGGTGATGCTAGAGAGCGGGACTTGGTGGGATGTTGCCTTGAGTCTAATACTGTTGGGTGTCAGGTTTACGCGAGCCTGGGGGGAGCTAAGATCTCTAGGGGTGAATTACAACTGGAGATTGGATGCTGCTCGAGAGCGGGACTTCCGGATACCGCCACGAGGCAAACACTGACGGATGTCGGGTCTAGACGAACTCTGAGAGAGGTTATATCTCTTGGAGCTTCGAAACGGTCAAACGACTTCACTCAGATGGCAGTACACCTTCCAAACAAACTTTCACCCTCAAGAAAAGGTTGACTTCCGCAGCAAGCTGGAATTGATTAGTGAAATTTAAATAATTATACCTGAGCCACAATATACATAAGGTCGTGGTGGAGGGACTGGAATAGCCAGCTCACAATAAATCTAATCTAGTCTAATGCTTATTTAAAATTTAATCATTTACAAAATAACTGTCACAATTAAAGGCTCCTAAAATGAAGCATGACTTAGGACAAGCATTATGATATTTATTAAGTAATTGGAAACAATGAAAATTAAACAAAATAATTAACGTAAATAATTCATTTGACATAAGCATTAGCGATTTGGATAATAAACAAGAGCACAGCTTGCTCATTGTAATTAAATCAGATACATAGTTAACTAGTGTAGTGATCTAAATTTGAAAAACTGAGCTTGCCACGAAATGTGGACAGATAGGAAAAAATATCAAGGGTACAATTTTGTTCAACATTAAATTCTTCATCGAAAAGTGTGACTTGATTTTCTGTAACAGGTATATACTATTGTTTTTTTGGGGGCAAAATCTTGAGATGATTACCCATATTACTGGATTTTAAAAATGCTTATTACAGGAATCCTATTTGCCACGTTATGGAGCCTCGGTGGTCCGGAGGTAAGAAGGTGTGCCTCTGAACCGAAGGGTACTGGGTGCGATTCCCAGGGTTTCCCTTTCACTTTTTGAGTACAAACTGTAATAAATTAATATGAACCGAGGTTTTGACATTGTATTTGAGCAAGTTGAATGTCTGTACGTTCCGTCTTTCGGAGAGGGCGTAAAGCCATCTGTCCCGTGTCCATGCGATGTTAAAGATATCTACCCTCCTTATAAAAAGGCAGGGGTTCGACAAAATTTCCAGGATAGTGAGGTGAAAATGCTCATTGGCTTCGGTGATTGGCCATAGTCGCGGAAATAGGCCGACGTTAAAAAAATCTGCCAAGTTTGGTGAAAATAGCTGCAGCTACAAAAGAGTTATGACGAAAAGTCATTTTTTTAAATTTTCAACACCCTGTATCTTACGTAAATTAGGCAACTTAGGACAAATGTTTATATAAACGTTTTTTCTCAAACTTATCTAGATATTATCTCCCTGAAATTTTTAACGTACTTATGAAACATCCCGTATATATATATATATATATATATATATATATATATATATATATATATATATATATATATATATATTTGTGTGTGTTAATGTATTTGTGTATGCCTGTATCCTAGCGATAGCTCAAAGTACCAAACTGATTTAAACGAAACTTGGCAATATCTTTACTTTGTTGAGACCGCGGACGGGTTCGTTAGCCAGCCCGACCGAACCAGATTTTCTACCAAAAAAAATTGATTTTTCTGGAAAAAAAATGTACCAAAAAATATTTGTTCGAATATTATACATATATCATAATTATATCTTGGCAGGTGTGTAAATAGCTTGAGGAGGTCCGTTTTCAGTTGATTTTTATGGCTTTCATTAAATTAAAGACATATTTGAGATGAAAAACATTTTTAAGGAAATTATCTACCATAACCCATTTGCTGCGTCTAGGCTTTTTATTTATTTGCTTCAGAATTTCATTCGCGCGAAATCATTTTTCTGGACAAATTAAATATATTTTTTCTTAATTGGCTACCCACTCTCTCTTTTCCTAATGTCGTTTACCTACTCGCAACATTTGATACTTTTAGCACGTAGATGATGTGTTCTCGTGTAAAAACAGATCACGCTCTCCGAGCATTTATTTACTTTTTCGATCTTTTTAAAAACTGTTCTTCCCAGGAGTTAATGTAGGAACATCCCTGCCACGTACAGGTGTATGATTGATGATCTCCAGCTATTTGTGATACATCTCAGTTGATCGACTGAGAAAACCACCCTTCACGTGTACGAAGGGAGACATTTTATCGAATCCCGTGTCTAAAGCAAAAAACTGATACAAATAACTTGTGACAAATATTTTTTTTTGTGAGGCAACAATCAAACTGTAAGTCATTGGAATTTCATCTGGTCCCTAAAAAGGCTCCCTCTTACAAAATACATAATTACGTCACAATAGCAAGGTGCTTCAACGACAAAAGTCAGCGGATTTTTTAATAAAGCTTCTTGAAATATAACGTATTTCAAGAATATCAGAAAACTGTATTCTTTGATTATTTTAGAAAATATGTACTGTTTATTTTTTTTATAAATATTATCATCACAAACTGAAGGTGATGTCGTCATGTCGTCGCAACCATGATTTCCTGTCTCTTGCAGCTCTCTTCATTTGACTGTATCTTCCATTCATTATCAGTTGTGCCAGGTTTCCAAGAAGCTTTTCCCATCTCCTCTTCTCCTGGAGGCGGTATAGCCAAATTTGCGAGGCAAGTACCCTTACAATTTTGCACATGAGGTCGCGGGTTTGAGTTCCGTAATCAGACAGTCGTTTTTTACAGTCAAATGTAGTAAACAAGTTACTGGTGATTTCATTTCACCATATATGTGTGTAAGAGAAGAGGCTACACCAACAAGCGGATCCTCATAGCCACAGACAGCCAGGCAGCCCTTAAGGCCCTAAGTAGTAGTGAATGCCGAGACTAGAGAGCGACTTGGATGGACAGATAGGTTCATTTGGGTGCCGGGTTACTTGGGGGTCAAAGGCAATGAAGAAGCTGACAGTCTCGCGAAGAAAGGGTCAGTAGAATCATTTATGGGACCAGAAGCGGTCCAAGTTGTGACGAAGGGCACTGCCAGGGGATCCATTAAGTCCTGGGTCAGAAACAAACACAAATTGTACTGGGCACACTCTCCAGGGCTCAGACATGGGAAGTCAGTAGTTAAGTAACTAAGTTCAAAGACAGCTGTGGAGCTGCTAAATCTTATCAGACGGCAGTTCAGGAACATAACAGGACTCTTCACGGGACACATAGCCATCAAGAAGCACTTGCATAAATTGGGACGGTTCGGGGGGGACCTGACATGCAGACTCTACGGTGAGGGGTATTATTTAATTATTTGTCTATCTTTTTATTTGTTTATTTGCCTATTTGTTTGTTTATTTATCTTCCAAGATGTACTCTGGCACCTGACCTGCATACCAACAAACCGTAACCTCATTTAGCAAATAACTTAGACGATCTAGTAGAAAAACCTTGAGGCAGTTCTGCGAAGCGATAAATAAACTGGCCGGCTCAGGGCGTCAACAGAACATCATATCAAAATGTCACTCAAACGAGACTAGTCTACTTAAAATTCAAACAGTGAATATACCAAGAGCACAGAGGAAAACACTATAGTTTAAATAATTAAATAGGCGATAGAGGGTTTTAAGCCATATAAGTCGCCTAACGAAGACGGCATATTTCCAGCTTTGCCACAACGGGGTTTTGATATATTAAAACCCTACCTACCGCGAGTATTATATATATATATATATATATATATATATATATATATATATATATATATATATATATATATATATATATATATATATATATATACACATATACACACTTTATTTGTTTGCTGTACGTTTGTGATTTCTTATTGGTTTGCGCGGACTGCAGTTCCGAACCGTCCCGGTTCATCATCAGCACGCTACTGACTGTTATCGCTCCTGTCTGGTCTACGTCTGAGATTGTACGTGGCGCATGCGACGTGAGCTTCTATTGGTCGGTTTCCTGTTCTCTGATTTGTTGTGCCTTCGGGCTGTGTCGTGTGTATCGGTCTCCTGTCTTGATCACTGTGGTTTGATAATTTGTCTATTTGTATGGCCTTTATTAAGTTTTGTTTAAATGTTTGTACTTGGATTTGTTCTGGCATTAATTGTTTCCTATTGTTTGTTTGTTGAATGTAGTATTGTTCCCAGATTTCCATTTTTTTTTGTGGTCTTTAACATGTTTCATTAGTTGTAATTGGGTGACGTCTGGTTTTTGGTGTTTTGTGTTGTGAATGTGTGTAGCTACGTTTGATTTGTACCTAGGTATGGGGATTTTATCTAATGCGTCATATGTTCCTTGAATCTTGTTTCTATTGATTTTTTTGTCATTCATATATATTTTTTATTGCATGTGTTACATTCTATTTGATATATTCCGTTTAATTCATGTGGGATGTTTTCTTGTTTTTTATTTATTCTGTTTATTATTTTGTTATTGGTTTTGTAGCTCATTTTTAAGTCATATTGTTTGAGTGTTTGTGTTATTTTGTTAATGTGGTGGTTATAAGTGAATTTTGTGTATTTTGTGTTTGTTTCTGGTGTTTTGTTTTCGGTTTTGTTGATTTGTTTGTTTTTGATTTGTTTTACTAGCTTTTCTATTGTTTTCTTGTTGTATCCATTTCTTTCTGCTATTTGTATTATGATGTTGTACTCCTTTTCTCGTTCGTCGTTATGAAGTGGTACATTTAGCATTCTGTTTATTAAGGACTGGCTTGGATAAGTTCGTGCTCCACGAAAATCGGACCAGGTTTTCCCGAAAAATTTTGTGTTTTCTTTCAAAAAAAATTCATATTTCCGGAAATAACAAAGTGAGGTAATTTGGTACGCGTATTTGTATTATAAAGAGTGTACCATGTACCAAGTCTCTAACTTTAAGGGCAAAAAATTACGGGCAGCTAAAGTAACAAATTTTGGAGTTTTCCTCAAAACGTCAAACTCGCAATTTAAAACGTCAAACTCGCAATTTAAAACGTCAAAATTGGCAATGTTTAGGCAAAGAACGTGAAACAAATGCGGATTGTGAAAAGAAAAAGTAGCAAGAAGAGTGTTCTGCGAACACTTAAGTTTCAGATTCAACCGTCATTGTCCTTCATTTTACTAAAATGTTTACAAAAAATTCATTTCAAATAGACCCTTTCTCTGATGCTTTCGCTGTCGGTTGAGTTAAGTTGATGCTTTTGCTGTAGGTTTAGTGAAGTTTGTGGTTTAACGGTCTATAATTTTTAGCTAATTTTCGTAGAAAAAATTCGTTACTGCATTTTAGCAGTTTTTATCGAAATATGATGCATGTTTGTAAGAAAAAATTCTGGACGCAGTAAGTGCGTTTTGGTAGCGAATTGTCATTAAATCCTTCAAATTTCAATAACTCAATTTGCTATTAACGTAAGTTTTGTTGGTTAGGAAACCAATATTTAACTTTATTTTCGGAAAATTTTTGTATGAACGCAGCAAGGGCGTTTTGGTATCGAATTTTCATTAAATATTTCAAATTTAAATAACTCAATTTGCTATTAACCCAAGGTTCATTGGCTAGGAGACCAGTTTTCTCAGAAACATTTAAAGTTTATTTTCGGAACATTTTTGTACATTTTCAAATAATTATTTTGATAAAATATGGTACATTGTTCCTACTATATAGGTTATACCGGTAACCAAATTGATGCCTGCTCGCATTAGAACGATATATTTGTAATTAAAAACATTTTTATGAAAATTCACTTCCATACCGCACTTGCTGCGCCCAGAGTTTTTTATTTGTATGCTGTTAACATTTGGTCGTGCACCTATTTTGAAAATCTGATCTTTAGACGTTTTAAAGATAATTAACGAAAATCGCTTAAAGCGTAACAACTTTAACAGCCTGTATCTCAGTATTACGACCTTAAAATGAAAAATGTTATACGAACTACACTCACTATTTTTTAAGAGCAACACACACACCACAATGATTTTGAAGTGTAATCAGGACACTCTGTATAAAACACAAAGACATAATTGTTGTACTTGATTTTTTGCAACTGTAAATAGTTAATTAGTCGTGTTGTTGGAAACGTTTAGAAGATCTTATTGTTGACTATTTATTTCTTAATTATATACTGGTTAATAATATAAAAATATTTACTTCAATTACATTTTAGTTTATTTTCTTTTTTTTAAATAAAAATTCGCTAACAATTATTTATCATTTACCATGCGATATTGGGTACGTCAAAAAAAACTCTGCCATTCTTACTGAAAGTAACATTTCTAAACTGCGAAACAGTACTCGAAGCCGACGCTAACTAAACAAAAAACTCGGGACGCAGCAAGTGCGTTATGGTAGTGAATTTTTATTAAATGCTTCAAATTTAAATAACTCAATTGTCTATAAACTTAGAGAGTTTAATTTCAATACGTAGTAAGGTTTTTCCTAAGGCAAGATATCCACAAAATTTCATTAAAATAGCTTTGTAATTTTCGGAGAAAAAAATTTTTTTCGAAAGAAAATTTAAAATTTGAATAACTCAATTTTCTCTAAACTTAGAAAGTTGAATTTTGGTACGTAGTAAGGTTGAGGCAACATATATAGTAAATTTCATTAAAACAGCTTTGTTACTTTCGGAGAAAAAAAAATTTTCGAAAGGAAACTCAAAATTTTTCCGGAAAACCCCGTTTGATTTTTCTGAATAACGAACTCATCCACGCCATTAATAAAAGACAGGCACTTGCCAAGTTTCATCGAAATCGGTTAATTATTTTTTGAGTTATCATATATATATATATATATATATATATATATATATATATATATATATATATATATATATATATATATATATATATATATATAAACATATAAAAATTAAACCTATTTACAAATGAACTTTAATAAGATATTATGCTGTGACAATACCTCTCTCAAGCACCCTAAAATATAATCAAAATGTGCACAGTTATATATATTTTATTTTATTTCTTTTTCCCTTGTCTTAATACACTACATATTTTATGACAATCGATTTAATTTACTTATTTGATTTCATAAATAGTCGGTTAATAGTGACTTGGAATGAAGTAGACACCACATCTTCAAACATATTAAGAGAATATGAGTAAATCAACAGCAACTGGGAATGAATTCGGTCAGTCCCCCAGCCACGTGGTTAAAAAACACTGGCTGTATGAGTGGTTACAACTCTACCTCTAAATAAAAGGACTGTAACAGCGGCAGAAGCAGAAGTCAATGGAAGCTGTGTGTATTCGGAAAGAAACTATTGACTATTAATAACAACAATTGACTAAAAACGCTGCGAGTTGTAAGGAAAAAAATAATTATACTACAGAGGTGATAAATGATAATAAATTACAATAGGGTTATATATAATCGTAAATGCTTCCAATGATTAACAATCAGTGAATTCAGTATTATTGACATTTCTCTGAAACTTAAAAATGAATTTCATGAGTCAATGACAATAAGAGAAGCATTGACTAACCAACAGCAACCACATACTTATGATTCAAACATAAATGTTTCAAATTTGAATGGCTCAATTTTCTGTAACCCTAGAAAGCTGAATTTTGGCACATTGTTAGGTATTTCCCAAAGCAATATGTAGACCAAATTTTATCGAAATGTTTTTTAAAAGAAAACTCAAAATTTTCCCGGAAAACCCCGTCCGATTTTCCTGACCAACGAACTCATCCAAGCCATTAATAAAAGAAAGGCACTTGCCGAGTTTCATCTAAATCGGTTAATTATTTTTTGAGTTATCAGACGGATACATATATATATATATATATATATATATATATATATATATATATATATATATATATATATATATATATATATATATATATATATATATATATATATATATATATATAAACATATAAAAATTCAAACTGACCCCGGATATGGGTTCTAGGGGTCCTAATTCGCGCTCATTTGAAAGAATTTTTGCAAAGTCTCACCATCGATACCTCTCTATTAGTGAATTTTTTAAATAAAAATTCACTAAAAATACAATGCCATACAGTCTGTATTATTTATATTTTACTTCTTCAACAAAGCAATTTTATTATATACTTCTCTTGTCACAAGAAACCTTGGTTCGTGTTGTTTCAGTATACATATATTAGACAGCTTTTGTAATGTCAGGAAACCCCAGTATGTTGTCTTTCATAATATTTAACTCTATAAAGGATCAACAATAGACAAACGACGTCTTGCCGCTGAAATTACTGAACAAACAGGGTCGTTGTCTTATATGCTTTCAAATACAAAAGTGCATTTTCTTTGTCTGGTTCGGTGTTTCGTTTTAAATGACATAAAATAATTGTTTTCCCAAGTGTATTAAATTTGAGACACAAAGCTTGTCTGTTGAACCATTCTACTTTAGCTTAATCCCCTTACAAGAAACGACAAATTTACTGCAAAACATGCTTCTGTTGATACTTGATGAATCAGCAATGTAAACAGAGTTGACATTTTGTGTAAAGTAACCAGTCCAATGAACTTTTGTATTCAAAAAGAAAAAATAATTTAACTTAGTACTATTAATAATCTATATATTAGTACGTGAAGAAAAAAACTTTGTACCACTTTTAAGCACATTGCGCGCACGGAGTAATGTGAAATTTGGAATAGTTTGTTACCTTCTTCAAAGAGAACCGTGGTATATAGTGATTGACCTCAGGTGGATATAGATCTGCTCAATGGAGAGGTCACAATCGCTTATAACACCCTACCCTAAAGTAGCTATCTAACAGATTGTCAAATTTATTAAGATTAGCAGCACTTTTTAGGAGGCTGACAGATCTGGATATAGTTTGATACTCACGTTCTCTTCCTTTGTTTGCTTCGCACTGCTAGGAGCCCTATATTTGTGGGCTCTCCAGACTAGTGCCAGGTTACATAGAAATTTAGAGATCTAAATAATAGTTAGTAAGAATACATTGTTTGTGCCAAAGTCAAAAGGAAAGTAGATACTAAGGAGGAATTTCTCTTCAATTAAACAGATATGTTAATGTAACAACATATAAATTAAATTTGGAATAGCGAATACAATGAAATAAAATGATTGATAAATCTCAAATAAACATTGATTGCACACAAATAGAAATCAAATAAAGAGCAAGAATTTCAAGAACAAGAAATTATTAATGTACATACATATGCCAAAACAATAAGATAAAGATGGTTGTATATTACTCAAATGCTACTGTTAATTACTTAGGGTATCGCTCAAAAACAAACACAAATGACTAGGTAAGTTACATGACGTTTGTCAATCAATGGCTAGGTTTTCTAGTGAATTAAGTGTCCAGTTCTTTGAGTGAGGCTTCAAATATATATATATATATATATATATATATATATATATATATATATATATATATATATATATATATATATATATATATATATATATATAATCCTATGTGAAATTTCTGCAATAATTATGAAAATTAAGAGATGTTAAAGAGAATGTATAGGTTAGATATTTTACAGACAAAATTTGCTAATTACATTTTCAAGAACTATGTGTTTAAATTTATAAAATTAACAAAATCTTAGAGATTAAACAGGAAATTTATAGTTATGCTGACAGCACCTCCCTGACATTGTTTAAGCTCAAACTTGACTACGTGATTTTCAAAGTTCAGGTTATTAAAACTTCAGGTGTTAGATTTCGGCATGAAAATTCTGCTGATTCAGACAAAAGATTTGTTTAGACTCACCAGTCTTCCGGTATTAGGTTACCTGATGATCCTGTGAAGATGCTTTCCAGGTGGGATCAATCATGAGTGCCTGACACAGATTCCAGACTACAATAAGAGCGGAAAAGCTGGTGAAAACGACTAGGGCTTCCCATCAGAGATTATTGGACCGGTGAATGCCATTGCTCCAATACATAATATGTATTGGATGTCGATGTTTTGAATTTGCTTGATGGAAACTTTGCAAATGGCAATTAAACGTGAGTTCGCTTAAGTAAAATTCACTACCAATTGACTTAAGGTTCGATAATAACCAGGAATTCTTTCTGATTACGGCAAGAAATCAGCAATTAGAAACAAAGAAACACTAATTAATTCGCGTTCTTATGCTGAATACGATGCTTAATTAAACATAAAAATCACTTGAATTACTCTAAACAATCACTGACAATAATTATTAGGAAGCACAGATAACAGAAAGAACATTACAACCCCGTTTTAAGATAATTTAATAGCCACCGAAACTGACGGGTGTTCACTCTATAAACGCTCAGGAGAGAGTCTCCGCTAATGTGTCGGGTTCTTCATCTCCTACTCGCCGCACGCAAAAATTCTTACCGTGACCGTTGCTGGCTGTGCGCGAGCTCTCTCTAGCCTTCATTCTTCGAATGAATAAAACGAGACCTCCAATCGGTGGTAAAGTCACGACGTCTCACCTCCCGTGTCCACAGTTGAAGATCATGCCGGCAATTCTCTGCAACGTCTCCAACGGTCTTTCTTGGGTGACATCCCCAGAAAATTACAGATGAACAATATTTGTTCTCGAATATTCCTAACGCATATTTTAAATTCTTTTCGTTCCTGAAAATATTTGTTCAGTAATAATGTGAGGTAGTTTTCCATGGCAAACATATATTGAATTTTAGCGTACACATTTAAAATGCAGTACGGTGTTCAAGGTAGTTAAACATTGGCTACTTTTCATAAAATAATTTTTCAAATTAAAACATGAAGTGCCTTATAGATATTGGATTGTCGGCTCTTAATTAAGTCTCTCAAGGATTTATTTTGAATATTTAGAGTAGTAACGAAATGCAATCGTTACAAATTAAAATTCATGTGGAGAAGAAGTGCATAAATTGAAACTGTATGTATAATATGTGCTACAAGCAGATTAAATTGAATTAAATATAATATTCACTATTTACGTTAATAAATCCGTCAGTGCCAAACATATATTTCTCTCTGGCTAAATACACAGAGTATACGCCTATGACAGAAGAGCATCAATAACGTTCAAACTTAAAAGTGTAATGAATTACAGTCGAATTTCGACCACTGGGCGACTGCTTTTGTTTTTCTCCCTTAGTGCTCGTCCGCGTCTTTGCCACCCCGATAGCACCACAGCCTTTGGCTTATTGCGCATGCCCTCTGTCTTTTCTAATCCACCCATTCCAATATCATTGTGCCTTAAACTAGTCTGCACAGCAATTTGTAGGGTGGAGTTTTATATTGCTTTGTCTCCGGTTTGGGCTGTCTGTAGATCAGTTGTCTTTTGCGGTCCAGAGCTTTATACTCGCACAAGATGTGCTGGGCTGCTTCCTCCCCCGCGCCACAGAGTCTGCATGCCAGCTCGCCCTCGAACCGCCCCACTTTATGCAGGTGTTTCTTGACAGCCATGTGTCCCGTCAAGAGTCCTGTCATGTTACTGAGCTGTCATCTGCTAAGATTTAGCATCTCTCTTTGAACTGGGTTCCTGAATTACTCACTTCCCATGTCTGAGCCCTGGACAGTCTGCCCAGTACACCTTATGTTCGTTTCTGAATCAGGACTTAATGCATTCCCTGGCAGTGCTCTTCGTCACGCCCAGGACCGATTCTGATCCCATAAATGGCTCTGCTGATCCTGTTTTCGCGAGACTGTCAGCTTCTACATTGCCTTTGACCCCCAAGTGACCCGGCACCCAGATGAGGGTGACCTCATTCTGCCTATCCAGGTCACTCGTCTCGTCTCGGCATTCACTTACCAGCCTGGAATTTACCCGTGGGCTATTTACGGCGTTAAGGGCGGGCTATCTGTGGCTATGAGGACCCAATTGTTGGTGTAGCACCCCCTCTGGTTCTCTCGCACGCAGTGCAAGATGGCATACATTTCGGCCTGAAAGACCGTTGCATGAGCTGCGAGGGAAATACTGTGACTAAACCCTCGGTCCCTCCGAAAAAACGTCTGCCCCTGTCCCACGCTCCCCGCCGGATTCGTCTGTGAAACAGACGCGCGCACCCCGTGGTAGGCCCGGCGTCTTCCCGCCATGCCTCCCGGTCGGGACTACCACTGTAGACTTGGTTTCCCTGCAGATTCTCGGGCTCGCGAAGTCTGGCCTCATTTCAAGCATGGGCTCCTTCACGATCTCCTGAATTTTGCAGTGGCTCCTGCAGCCAGGGTTGATCTTCAGTCTATCATTGCAGGATAATATGTATAGTCCTCGCCTGGCCTTCCCCATGATAACTAAGTCTAGGGAGGGCAGATCCAGCAACACCTCCGTGGCTGCTGTTGGAGTTGAAGTCATGGAGTCATGAAGTCATGTGTAAAAGGAATCATTTGAGAATTTATAAGGTTTAAAAACATGTACATTTCATACCTAGTTTTCTAGCAAGATACATAATTCTGGTGAAAAAGATAAATATCAGAATTTTTCATAAAACTTGGTTTGTGGATAATATAACGTAAGAATTTTCAATAGGAACCCAAACTATACATATACCTGTAAAAAGGAGTCAAAATAGCCGTGGAAGATAAGAAATAAATCAAATAAACAGATAAAGGTAAATATTTATTCAAGATATCCATATTAAACATAAATTTCAGGAACAGTAACTATATTTTTTTGAGTAGAACTTGATTATAATAATTATTAGCAATTTTAAACAGCATTGCTAATTTAAATTAAAGAAAACATAATTATAAAAACATATATATATATATATATATATATATATATATATATATATATATATATATATATATATATATATATATATATATATATATATAATAAATTAAAGGCGCCCTACAATTTATATTTAATTACATCAATTTAATATACAATATATACTTTCTATAAACAAAAATACAAATGATTGAATTTAAAAGCACACATATTGATAAATAGTAACTTAAAATGATAAAATAAGGAAAATGAAATGTAAATATATTTAAAGAATAATACACGAACATTTCTAGAAACATTCCTCTGTATTTTTACTGACGGATCCAATAATTATGCAGAAGAAAGAGCAGCCTATCTAGTGAAAAAAAAAGATAAATATCAGAATTTGTCATAAAATTTGGGTTGCGGATAATATAAGGAATGAATTTTCAATAGGAACCCAAACTATACATATATCCGTAGAAAAGGAGTCAAAGTAGCCGTGGAAAATAAGATATAAATAAATTAAACAGATAAAGGTAAATTTTTATTCAAGATATCCATATTAAATATAAATTTCGGGAACAGTAACTACATTTCTTAGAGTAGAACCTGATTGTAATAATAATTATTAGCAATTTTACACAGAATTGCTAATTTGAATTAAAGAAAACATAATTTCATATATATATATATATATATATATATATATATATATATATATATATATATATATATATATATATATATATATATATATATATAATAAATTAAAGGCGCCCAACAATTTCTAATTAGTTACATCTATATAATATACAATATATATTTTGTATAAACAAAAATAAATACAAATACTTGAATTTAAAATCACACATATTGATAAATAGTAACTTAACATAAAATAAACACAGGCAAGCAAATAAATATACATAATACACTTTAATACCCAAGTAAAAAACGGATCTATATATATATATATATATATATATATATATATATATATATATATATATATATATATATATCCCACCGATGATTCGAAAAATAATCAGCTCAATGGATAAGTTTGTTGATCAGGAAAATCTAACCACTTTTTTCGGCAACGGTTTTTTTTTTTGGAAGATTTTTGTACTTTATCACACAATCAAGCTATTTATGAAGCATTGTACAGTGTTTCCACAAAAGCGTTAAACTGTTAACCATATTTAATGTCTTCCGTTAAGAAAAACACATATTTGTGGTTGAAAATATTTTAATGAAAATTCGCTACCATATCGCACTTGCTGCGTCCACACTTTTGAGGTCTACAAAAGCAATAAACGTATGTCTATTTTTTCAAGCCTTGTTGTTTCTACTACCACACCACTTCTCCAGTTCCTCGGCCGTTTGATTTACTGAATCAATTCCAAGCAAGTGACTCTTACTGTATAATGTATAACCAGCCAGATATATTTATAATGGCATCAAAAACATCTGTATCTCCAGTATGTTATCCTACTAAACAACACAGTCATTTTAATCATCCCCCTAAACATTTATAAGCCTGTTACGGTAGAAGTAAAAACAATGCCTATATTAATTTCAATGTTGGTGGAACGGGAATGTTTTTCCTGGAAGGCAAGGACGCGGTCAGTTCTGGATATAATAATACCTTTCAGTGGGGATTTATATCAGTGGTAGCTGCCGCGCACAAACCATGTTGTCGCCTATTAAACTGCAAGGGTCCGACCACCTGGTGAGCGTGAAACGGACCTACAACGTTTTCGGATATAATTTAATTCACGTCACTGTATTACTGTTATTTAATCCTCATAATGCGGCAAAACCATCTTCCTGGAATGTGCTTTTTCAAGTTTTAGTTGTGAGTAACTCAATAGTTACATTATCCTAAATAGTGGATTATTTATGTCATCAACTTTTTTCCAAGACAAGTAGTCACGAAGTTGCTGCCATCTGATTATTTATAAAAATATAGAAAAACTTAGAATCTATCTGTTAAACAAACTTGATAAACAATAAATTATGGGTTGGCTTGAGACCAAAGTTGTCGGGGCTAAAATAGATAAATAAATAAAAAGTGGAAGCAGCGAGGGCGTTATGGTAGCGAATCTTCACAAAAATATTTGCATGGCAAATATGTTAAGTAAGTACAATTTGGAGAACCCAATTCATTACAATACAGTTTTCAGACCTGGAAATAGTTTCGCTAACAAATGTTCATCAGAGGGATGAATAAACTTAAGGAATAAAAGCTAATATTTATGTTACTTGACAAGGCAATTACGAACAGCGCCCTCTACGAAAATCGAAAATACGTGTAATTAAAATGCAATTATCTGCTTTTGTAAAACCGCTTGACGTTATTCAATATTCCTTATAAAAAAAGAGACACTGATTATGAAGATGACAATTCTAACAATGAACTACGCAGGGCCGGAAATGCAGTGTTCATAGAAACATTTTTGTTTAAATTTTTAGCGATATATATATATATATATATATATATATATATATATATATATATATATATATATATATATATATATATGGGCTGTCCCACGTAAGGCGTGCATTAGATTAGACGTTTTCGAATTAATATTGCTATTTGGAATCTGAAAATTTGCAAATGGATGTATCACCATCCGCTCATTATAACTAAAATATGTTGGTGACTGTATCACTTCCGGTTATACCGGAAGTTGCCAACAACTTTCTTAATTTAATATAAAGTCCTATATATTATTGAATATTCGGAATGAGCATGCAATTCTGAGCAAAATGATATGCCACTTGCCTATACTGTTGTCAGCCGTTCGCAAGATATTCGATTTTATATTGTTTTTCCGTCATAAAGTTGTAAATCTTTGAAATGGCAATTCTCGGTCATCAAGTATGCCATGATTCTGAGACTTAGCATAACTATAGTTCTAGTAGTCTGAATTCTTTTTATTGCGAAAACAATTACAAAATAGATACAGGGTGTTGCTTGACAAAGTTCAAATATCGATAATTTTAAACACGAAAAAGTATTTTTTACAAATGGAACACTCTGTATGTTGTCATCGCATATCATTTGGAATGATATTTTCCTTCGATCTGTATTAGCATTCCCTATACCTATCTCGGGTGATTCCCGAGTTATGATGGGAAATATGTGCATTTGTATTATCTGAGATAATACTCTTTTCTTTTCTTTGTATTGATAATAATAATAATAAATATTATTATTATTATTTCTATAATCACAATAGTAATAATAAGAATGATAATAATAATAACTCGTAACTATACAACGGTATCGGGGATGTTGATAGATACCACTAGTAAGCTTTGGGTATAGGGCAAAGAGAACCCAGAATTTTTTATGTAGGTATTCCATTCATATTCTGGACGAGAAAAATAAAAACCTGTATTAGGTTTTATTATATTAATGTTGCTCTTTAGATTAATTGAATAACTCTGAAGAAGTATTTTTCCATTTCATTTTTTTATTTCTGGGTGTTCGAATAGGTTTTCACCTCATACCCTTTAAAAAGAAGACATTCCGATTCGACTTGCACTGTTTCAGAAATCATAAATCCTCTACTCAATCCAACATAGTGAGGGATGTTTAAGAATTGCCCTGAAACTTAATTACTCAAAAGGAAAACATGTTACAGAACCATCTATCAGTACGAAAATATATCAGTAAGTTTTAATACAGAAAATAATCAACGAAACAGTGATATAATTAATTTTTAAAATGCGTATGAGTTTTAATACAAAATATGCTCTATATGACCACCATTGACTTCAAGACACTTCAATAATCTTCTTTCCAATCCAGAATTAGTGGCCCTTCGAATCATTTCTAGAGCGAGATCATTGAAAGCTTGTCGCACTTTAGCCTCCAGTTCTTCTCGGGAGGGTATTTGGCTGGAATAAACTTCATTTTTAATGTGACCCCATAAGAAGAAGTCAGGTGGAGTCAGGTCTTGTGACTTGCCAGTGCCAAAGCCATGGACGGCCGGGACCTATCCAACGATCCTCAAACATTCTTGTCAACTCCTGGTGTGCAGCTGCCGTAGAATGTGCTGGAGCGCCATCTAACTGGTACCAGAATTCTGCATCAGGCAAACCAGTCAAGACACCAGCAACAACTTCACGAAGTATTCTTCGATAACTTTCTGAGGTCAACATTTCTTTGTAGATATGGAAAAAAACTCTTCCATTTCCAATAACAGCGAAAACATTGAAACTGAATTCATACTGGAAATGCGCTTCGCGCATAAAGTAAAGATTTTCATCTTCCCAGAAATGACATCGCTTCCGATTGATGATACTTTTCTTGTGAATTTTGATTCATCCGTCCATAAAATCCTATCTAAGATATCTGGGTCTTCCTGGATCCGTACCATCAACCATTCACAAAATGCAACCCTTCTAATGTGGTGACCCTCCTGTAATCCATGCACTGTCCTTTGGGCATATGCATGCCATCCATACTTAGAAAGAATTCTTCGAATTGATGTTCGAGTTAGTCTTAAATCTTCTACTGCCTGCCTAATGGAAGCATGTGGATAGGCCGTGAAATAACCCAACACATTGATTCGATTTGTTTTTATTTCTGGTAATGTTACTGGAACGATTTCTATTTAAATTGCCATTCCAGTTATTCCAAAAATTTGACTCGATTCTGGAGAACTTTGTCCCATTCATTGGTGACAAATATGGAAATCTCTCATTGAACAAGCGGCACGTTCTACTCACGATTCTCCTGCATTCTCCGTGAATGTAAAATAAATTTAGAATGTTGTCAGCAGAATATTCTTCAACACTATTTTCCATTTTGTACCTTACCACACTTTCAAAGAAATAGATCACTCTATTGGGATGACAACTAACGAGACTAATAATACATCTCTTTGACATAAGTGTTGATATTATGTCCAAAGTCTACTCTCCGACTAGGTAGAGTCCCAATTTTGTAGTATATTCCTGTTTTATTCATATTCCTTCTTATAACTCAGAAAAAAATCAAGATAGGTATAGAGAATGCTGATACATATCGCAGAATAAAATCATTCCGAAGGATATGCGTTGAAAATATACAGGTGTTCCATTTGGAAAAAAATACATTTTCGTGTTTGAAATCGTCGATATTTGATCTTCGTTAAACAACACCCTGTACTATTTTTGTAATTTTTCTCGGAATGAGAATAATTCTGACCATCAGGACTATAGTTGTGCCAAGTTTTAGGACCATTTGATGCCTGAGAAATGCCATTTCAAAGATTTGCAACTTTATGACGGAAAAACAATAGAAAATCTAATATCTTGAGAACGGCTGACGCCAGTATGGACAATTGGCATATCATTTTCCTCAGAATTGCATGCTCATTCCGAATGTGCAATAATATATAGGGTATTCTATTAAAATTAAGAAAGTTGTTGGCAACTTCAGGTATAACCGGTAGTGATACAGTCACCAAGATATTTTAGTTATAATGAGAGGATGGTGATACACGCAGTTGCAAATTTTTAGATTCCAAATCCCAGTACTAATTCGAAAACTTCTAATGCACGCCCTACGTGGGACAGCCTGTAAATATATGTATATATATATATATATATATATATATATATATATATATATATATATATATATATATAAGCTAGCGGGTGAAAGCTGGCACAAAAATAAAACGACCGGGCTCAACATGCCTTAGTAAAATGTCACTCGTTTTCGTTTTACAGGGTGTTTAAATAATTTTTATTAAAACATTTTTTTTCAAATATATTTCGAAAGTGGTTCACATATTATTATGAAATGTGCCGTGATATTATTAGGCATCATGCGAAATACGATGACGGAATCAATTTCACGACTGCTGCTAGGTGACGCCACCGACAGCAATACTGGTTCATTAACATGTCCACCTTTTATCTACATTTTCAAACAAAAATGAAGAAAGCTCATTTAGTTTCACACAAAAAAGGTATACTTCTTTGAAGTCGAAAAAGTTAACTGGTTACTTTGTTGCTAAGTATGTAATGGTAGCAAGTAGGAACTTGTTTACTATAACTTATCAAGATCGACTTACATTAAACAAGTAACTTTAATTTACCCCACATACACACATGTATGTATATATATATATATATATATATATATATATATATATATATATATATATATATATATATATATATATATATATATATATATATATATATATGGTGGGGCACCACATACGCGTAGGTTTCTAGCATATGCAGGGTCTTCAGGGGGATCTTCTGAAAATACTCTAGATGATACTACAGGGTGTTCACAAAAAAGATCTCGAAAACTGGTTGAGTTAGGTATAAGGGACCCTAGTATCAATTAAACGGTAATAAAATTTTGTAGAAGAATAAGCCATTATATACAGAGTGTGCTATTTAAAATAAGGGACTTATTTGGAATATTATGCATCAAATATCACTAGTAGGTTACTGACCATCCTGTATAACTTTGCAGTAAATTCTTTTTTCTGTTACATGCAACAATCTTCCTACTAAATACTAATAAAAGTTAGATTTTGTCTACGTTGCCGAGGGTAAGAAAAAATTTTTTTTTGTTGAGACTTCCATTTTCAAAAATTGCTGTTATTCTCAAAAACGGTAGGTTTTAAGTATGGGGAATTATATCGCAACATACCTTTATTTTATCTCTAGATGACGAAAACCGAATAATATACTGGCTGTTCCATTTAAAAAAACATATCTTTGATATGTATCTTTTTTTGTGAACACCCTGTATCATCGAGAGTATTTTCAGAAGATGCCCCTGAAGACCCTGCATATGCTAGCAAAAAACGGAATTTGTAAATTCGAACAGGGTACATTAGAGAGACCGACGCGTATGTGGTGCCACACCATATATATATATAAATTGAAATTGACCCTTGATATGGGCCTGGTTCGCGCTCATTTGAAGAAACTTTTTCAAAATTTAAAAGTCGGGATCTCCTCATTAGTGATTTTTTAAAAGAAAATTCACTAAAAGCGAGAAATTGCTTCTTGAAATATACTAAATTGGCGCTTGTGTAAAAGTGATCGTGTGTAATATGATCAATATTTAGTTATTGTGTCTTCTAAGTACATATTATGGCTACATAATTAAAAATATGTTTTATTAATTAATCATAATACTCACTCAGGGTATTTATTTGTTAAATGTCGTTTCGACTAAAAGGTTTATATTTTCTCGAATCACTCAGCAACACCGCATCAAAACCAAAAAAGTATAAGGTCTTTGGAGAGATTTGCGCAGAATTCCAAAATGTAAAAATATAGGGGGAAGTCTATTTAAGAACATTGATCTTAAAGAGCTCCTCTGTAATGATTTATCCTGTATATTTGGAAATATTTTTAAAATATGCGCTTTTTGATGTCATAAAGCCTTTATAAAAATATTTCCGATTTCTTTTAATAAGGCCAATATTGGACGTTGACGCAATATTGGGACACTTGTATATTATATATGTATTAACGCAATCAGATAAACCGTCAGATGATATAACTAATAGCAAACCGGTGTTCTGTTTGAAAAAGCCTATATTTTTTTGTTAACCTTTTATTTTTAAAACGCCATGCTCAATCGTTTTTCTTAAAGTTGTATTAAGCTCGAAGCTAAATTCGTTAGTTTTGTATTAATAATTAGGACTAAAACAGTTAGGGGGGTAAAATATTATGCGTATCACCCTATAACAAACCACATTAAATTTGTAATTAGATAACATGTCTTATGCTGTTCATTCATATATTCTATAGATTATTAACGACTTACCCTTGTAATTTTCACCTGGATCACGATGACCTAAAAAGCAATGTCTAATTTATCCAGTTTTGAAACCCTCGGGAGACAACAGTCGGTAAATCATGTCAAGTGATGAATATAATGAAGAGGTGCCCGTAAAGCAGAAGTGTAAATGTTTTGGACAATGGAATGGAAGGCGCAATTCAAAAAGTCTATTGTCTTTTTTCCGTACAGCGTTGTCTAACTCTCGCGAACCGCCTAAGGGGTTCACTCCCTTCCTTGCAACGGTACACAATAGAATGTTTTATAAGGGTTGTTAATATTTATGAAACATTTTTAAACCGGGCAGAAATGCTACTGTATATAAATGAGCTTATATTTTCGAAGGATTTCATCACCAGCAACAAATGGCTCGTAATTCGAATATAAATTTCGCGGTTAATAAACCCTATCGCAGCATTATGAATATTTAAATTAATTATGTTTAAATGGGGTTTTTGATAGAAGTGGGTTTATTGCGGGGAAACAATATCTGGATCGAGTTGTGTAGGGGTTGACGGAAAACAGATTATGTTTAAATGAAAAGTGGCTAAAAGCCTAATGACCATCCCGTTCAGTTTGGATCGATATACAGTGTGTCCCATTTATGCTTTAAAACAATCAGTGTGCTGGTACCTCGCGCTAAAATAATGTGTCTTTGTCGCAAAACATTTTGCGCTTAGACGCATGTTGACTGAAATACAGGGTGTTGATATTCTACAAACAAAATTCTAATATAATCAAATATTTGATTTGGAAAAAATGTTACAACACAGATTTTTTTTTCAAAATTGCATTTCACAATTTCAGAAGATTTAAGCACTGCTCTCTTTTTAGTGAATTTTCTTAAAAAAAATTCACTAATGAGGAGATCCCGACTTTTGAATTTTGAAAAAATTTCTTCAAATGAGCGCTAATTAGGCCCACCAGAACACATTTCCGGGGTCAGTTAAAATTTTTATATGTTTATATATATATATATATATATATATATATATATATATATATATATATATATATATATATATATATATATATATATATATACATATATATATATATATATATATATATATATATATATATATATATATATATATATATATATATATATATATATATATATGTATGTATCACACCGATAACTCAAAAAATAATAGGCCGATTTTGATCAAATTTGGTGAATACCTTCCTTTTACAAATGGCTTGGATAAGTTCGTTAGCCAGGAAAATCTGCCCAAGTTTTCCCGGAAAATTTTGTGTTTTTTTTCGAAAAAAATTTATATCTCCGGAATTAACAAAATAAGGGCAACCAAATTTGGTACGCTAGTTAATATCCTTATAGGTAAGCTACCTACTAACAATTTAGCTATGTAGGTCAAAAGACAAAAAAGTTATAGGCATTTAAAGAAAAATAAATTGGGGTTTTCCTCAAAACGTCAAAGTTGCGATTTAAAACGTCAAAATCGGCAACATTTAGGCAAAGAACTTGAATCTAATACGGGATATGGAAATCAAATGTCTCAAGAAGGATGTTTTACAAACTCTGAAGTCTTAGTTTCGACCATCATTGTCCTTCATTTTACTAAAATGTTTCCAGAAAATTCATTTCACATAGACCCTTTCTCTGATGCTTGGCAGTAGCCTTAGCTTTAGAGTTTATCGTTTAATGGTATATAATTTTTGTCGAATTTTCGTAAAAAATCAATAAAGCTCAATATATCCGTTATTATACAAGATATGAAGAAAATTTGTATACATTAATTATAGGGTGTCTTGAGCTACATCTTAAAAAAATATTTCTACAATCACAGGATGGCCCATAAGTCGTTGGTGATACAAATTTTCTTTTTTTTTTTTTAATCAAACACGCCTTATGTTATTGCATTTTTGAATTTTTCAGCGATGCATGTTTGTAAGAAAAGAAATTCGGGACGCAGCAAGTGCGTTATGGTAGCGAATTTTCATTAAATGCTTCAAATTTGAATAGCTCAATTTGCTATTAACCTATAAGGTTGACCAAGAAACGAGTTTTTCCGGGAACACTTTAAGTTTACTTTTGGAAATTTTTGTACATTTTCACACAATAAAGTTATTTTTATGAAACATGGCACATTGTTTTTACTATATAGGTTATACTGGTAACCAAAATTGATGCCTGCTTTCTTAAAAAGGAAACACACATATTTGCAATTAAAAACATTTTAATGAAAATTCACTACCATAACGCACTTGCTGCGTCCCGAATTTTTAAATATGAACAGAATTCCACTATAATTGGTTTGTGGCCCTCTTTTCGACCTGCTGTATAAACATCACTAACATTGTTAAGGTGTAGTTCTGTCTCCAAAATTCTATTTAATTTGCCTATCATGAACTCCGGAAAATTCCCCTTATCATACTCAACTTCTTTGATGCCAAAAAACACCAGATTATTTTTCTTCTGTCTTCTTTCTAAGTTTTTTAAACGGGTCTTTAAAAGCTCATTTTCTTCTTCTAAAACGTTAATTTTTGCATAAGATTCGTCAAATTTTTTCACCAGTCTTGTCTCCAATTCAAATATCAGCTTTCTAAACTCTTTCAGCAGTTCTTTATTTGTTATTTCTATCTTATTAGTGAATTTTCGTAGATAAAATTCACTAATGGGGAGATATCGACTTTTGAATTTTCAAAAAATTTTTGCAAATGAGCGCGAACTAGGACCCCTAGAACCTATATCCGGGGCCAGTTTCAATTTTTATATGTTTATATATATATATATATATATATATATATATATATATATATATATATATATATATATATATATATATATATATATATATATATATATGTATCACACCGATAACTCAAAAAATAATGGGCCGATTTTGATGAAATTTGGCATATACCTTTCTTTTGTAAATGGCTTGGATAAGTTCGTTAGTCAGGAAAATCGAGCAAGGTTTTCGGGGAAAATTTTGAGTTTTCATTCAAAAAAAATTCTTATCTCCAAAAGTAATAAGCCGATTTTAATAAAATTTGGCACGTACCTTTCTTTTGTAAATGGTTTTGACAAGTTTGTTAGTCAGGTAAATCTAACGAGGTTTTCGGGAAAATTTTTGAGTTTTCATTCGAAAAAAATTTTTATCTCAAAGAATAATGGGTCGATTTTGATAAAATTTGGCATGTACTTTCCTTTTGTAAATGGGTTTGATAAGTTCGTTAATCAGAAAAATCGGACTAGGTTTTTCGGGAAAATTTTGAGTTTTCATTTGAAAAAAATTTTTATCTTAAAAAATAAAAAATCTATGATAACCAAATTTGGTAGGTACGTTTACGATATAAAAATTAAACTATACACCAAAATTTAGATTTTTATGTCACAAGAAAAAAAGGTTATAATAAAATATTTTGTGCCAGATCATTTCTATGCAAATTCACTACCATAACGCACTTGCTACGTCCAGGCTTTTCATTATTTGCTGCAATATTTCCGAATTAAATCCTATTCTTTAAAGTAACAATTTTATAATCTCTATTCTCTGATAACGTATCAAGCTCAAGTTCAACCCGTCTGTTTATTCTCCTTAGTGTAGAATTTTATGTACAATTTTAAAGTAGTTTACATCAAAATCCCGCCTCAAATTATGCTCAGACTTCTAACAAACTTCCCCAACATATCAGTCAAATTTTATGTTATTTCTATTGTTTAAGTTGTTTGTTTTTCTATTTAATTATTCTTATATGAACTTTTTTCCTGATTGTCAAATCTGACGTTCAATTTCATAGCCAACGTTTGAATTTTCGATGATTTAAATAACACACACATGTATCTAGTTATTCGGAATTTTGTCGAAAACGACAAAGTTTTTTGAAAATTAATAGGAGTAACAGAAGTTTTATTATTAAATTTCCCATAAAACGAAATAATATTTTTTTTATCTGCCAAAAAATTCTGTCCAATTTTATAGGTGAATCATCCCTTTTCAACCCTCTAAAATACTTCAGTTGAATTGTTATCACTGTCGATTATTGCTCTTGGTACACTCAAAACGTGACCCGAATGTAGTTCTTCTAAGTTCAAATATAACTGAGATTTTTTTTAGAAATTATAACCCTCATTTTAAAGGCCTATAACTTCTCAGGGGTGCAACTTAGTATAGGAGTGAGTTGCGTTGAATCACAACATTTTGAATTCCCCTACATGCCCCTGCTCTGTGTCGGTTCTTATGCGAAACACCGTATATATATATATATATATATATATATATATATATATATATATATATATATATATATATATATATATATACGTTTATATATATATATATATATATATATATATATATATATATATATATATATATATATATATATATATATATATATATATATATATATATATATTATTTTAGTAGAAAAAGTGTAGATCATTTCTTAAAAAATTCGCTACCATAACGCACTTGCTGCGTCCAGACTATTTTTGTATAATTATTTTCGCAGTCTTGTACATATTGCTGTGTTCGACCGCAACGGCTATATTTAATTATATTTAGGCTTATTTTAAGAAATCAATTAGTTTTTCATAAAGCTTAAAAGCACTGTACTTATGCAAATCAACTGCCGAATATATAAATGTTTTAAATATTTTTAATGAAAAATTGGCATCATTTATATTCTGTTAATTTAGAGAATAACCTGGAGTATGCTGTATAATGGACATCTAACTAAATCAGGAGAAATAACACAAAACACAACAGAAACCATGTTTCAGCAGTCCCGACATTATGGACCATTATTATCCCCTTTTTGCAGTAGGGAGCAGCAATTGTAGCTAATGCACGTAATTAAAATGCTTTTCCGTTAATAACAGTCCCCAGTAGCGAGCGCTATAATACAATGATATGGAAAACAATTTGCGAGAAAAATGACATATTTATATTTAGAGGTTTGCCACTATGAGAGCCCATCAAGATAACAGAGTTTTGAAACTCATGCATTAAAACCCCTAACTCCACGCGCCCGAATCACTTTCTCCGTTCTCTTCTCTCGAACAATTTAAAATTTAAATCGGTTCGTTAAAATTGTTCAAAAAATACACGCCAAGAGGAGCTTGTCAACATAATATATCTCCAAATCGACGACCTCGAGCTGTTGAAATTTCTCCTTTAAAGACTCGGCTCCAAGAAATTTGCAGGTTCATTTGAATGTATTTTTATTTACTCTGAAGACAAATAAAAGTTTAGTTATTAATATTTATTGGTCATTACAGATTCTGTTTGATCTTCTGAAGCTGCCAAATCAACCGAACCAACTTTAGTTTTAAATTAGGACATATTGAGGGTTTTTCGCATTTCCACTTCAATTAAAGACTAGGCCATGCATATTTTAGTGAATTTTCATTAAGAAAATATATATGTGTATATATACATATATACATATATACATATATTCATATATACATATATACATATATACATATATATATATATATATATATATATATATATATATATATATATATATATATATATACATATATATATATATATATATATATATATATATATATATATATATATATATATATATATATATATACTGCCATATCTATTCCTCCGGTGAGACCAGTAGTTAGCTGTGTTAATACACCTAATCATAAGATAGCGAGCAAACTGGTTTCACTTATTAGCGAATACAGCTACATTCCAAAATATTCACTATGTAAAAACTGGAACCTGTGATGAGCACTAATAAGTAAGTGAGAAACCCAAATCACCACAACACTTATTTCAGAGACCTTACGATCGTTTCGTTGACAAAGTCAACATCTTTAGAGGAAGATAAATTCTAACCTAAACAACTAGCTACATGTATTTATATCGCGTCAAGGTAAACCAACTAGCCCGAAGTAAAATTGTCGGCCAGGAACTATCGTTTGTTTATTGTGTGGTGAAACTACGAGGTCGAAGACCTGCTTTTAATCTTCTGGTCGACATATTTATGTATATTAGATAAGGGCTCATAAATATGTCGACCAGAAGATTAAAAGCAGATCTTCGACCTCGTAGTTTCACCACACAATAAACAAACGATCGTTCCTGGACGACAATTTTACTTCGGACTAGTTCGTTTACCTTGACGCGATATAAATACGTGTAGCTAGTTGTCTAGGTTCCTCTGAAGATGTTGACTTTGTCAACGAAACGATCGTAAGGTCTCTGAAAAAGTGTTGTGGTGATTTGGGTTTTTCAAAGTGTACTTATCCAAAATATTCAGTTAAGGATTCTTATGAACTAACACAAAAATTAAATAACTTAATTGTTCCTACAAATAGTCAATTAGTCTCGTTTGATGATTGTAGCATGTATTTAAGATACCTCGTAGAGAACGTTTACCTCTCTTAAAAACAGTTTAATAGAAAACAACCTAAATGTCATAAAAAGACAATAAATAATGAATCTTTCTAACGAATGTATAAAACAAAACTATCTTAAATTTAAGGAAAAAAGTTATATGCAAAATAAAGGCCTACGTATGGGTAGTTCGTTGTCTTCTTTATTAGCCAACATGTTTATGGAAAACTTAGAAAACCAAATTTTAACATCAGAACTTTCGTATAATATTGTCTTTTGGTACAGATACGTGAATGGCATTTTAGCATGTTCTCAAGTTATCCATACAGAATTAAATGAATGTTGAAATTTTATTAATAACCTTCACACAAATATTAAGTTTACTTTAGAAGAAGAAGCTAATAGTTGTATAAATTGTTTAGAGTTAGCGATTAGAAAGTTAGACAATAATTCATTTGACTGTTAAATATATAGGAAATCAACTTACACTGACACAACCATACCATACGATCCATCTCACCCTTATTTACAAAAGCTGTCAGCCGATCATTCTATGATACATCGTGCATTTTCAAGACCTATGACCCCAAACAATTTTGAAAAAGAAATTTCAAAAATTAAGCAAATAGCATTTAATACCGGCTACTCTGTTAAAATAATAGATAAAATGATAGAGCGAAAGGAATAGAGATTAGCGATTACTTTAACTTATCCAAATATTAGTGACAAAAAAGAGAACACGTATGTTTCGATAACTTTTTTTGGAACCATTTCAGAAAACATTTTAAAAATTCTAAATACCTGTACAAATACAAAGGTAGCTTTTAAACCTTACAACACGACGCGTGATTTATTATTTAACGCGAAATAAAAATCTAGTTTATTGACAAAAGATGGAGTTTGTAAATTAGATTGTACACATTGTAACGCAATCTACATATGTCAAACCTCTAGACATTTTAACACCCGATACAAAGAACATATCTCTGCATTTGGAAATAACCACGCTGACAAATCTACATTTTCAAAACATATTATTGATATCCAACATAGACCTGCAGTAAATAACCGCATAAACCCACAGCATTTTTGTGATTACAAGCGCAGACTAAACTTTTTTGAGGCTTTAAAAGTCGTAAAACACACACACGCGGCAATAACTACCGTGTTTTAAATGATCAAACTGATTTAATTAATTCCCCTTTATTGTATATTCTTCTTCCTAATTAAATGAATTAAAGAAAATAAATCTAAATATTTTTAAAAAAAAGTTGTAATACGAAAATGAATTGATGTATGTCGATATTTTCATTGTATAGAGTCTGCTTTGTTACTGTTATTGTTTAGTTATTCTATTGTTATAACTGTAATTATAGTTATTACTCTTATAGGTTAATTATATCTTTATGTTACATATTGACGTAGAAATTTTGATGGCCTCATCCGTCCTTTGCGTTTCATTTTAATTTTTAATTCTAAAGAATTTTTTGATCAAAACATCATAACATAGCAACAGATCTTTATTTGTAGTTATCATGATTTCGTGTTAATTCAATTTTTATCTGTCTAAGGATACTGTCAAGAGCAGCGAAACCGGTCACAAAAACGTTTAAGAACATCCCAGGACATCTAGAATTCAGAAGTGCCTCTTGTTCCAGTTAGCTTACACGTTGGCTACGTCCTTCACTTACAGAAATCAAACCCAACAGTGAAGCCAGAGTAGTCACTCAGTCTGTATGTAGTATCAATAATTTCCAATTAAATTGAGTGTACTACACATGACTGGTGACTTTAACAATAAGTTGTTTGGCACTGGCATGTAGGTGCTCGAAAATTAAGCGTCGAAACCAAAGCCATGCAGTCAATCTGCCCATTCAATAAATTATACAAGAAGGTTACAGCCAATGTGAGGCGTCTTTCAGACAAACTTGGGACATGCCATCTTTCAAGTAGGAGCCTGTTATCATAGTTTCGCTCAAGGTAGCTGCTAGTAGCTTTGAACGTAATAAAATTTAAAAATTTTCTTTGTAGCGCCTCAAGGACATTTTTTGCTTTATTATAAATTGGATAATATATAAGGCAACCATAATCTATCCTCGATCTCGTAAATGAAAATTTTAATCTCTTCAAGGCCTCAGCATTACTAAATTGCCGACAGTTTCGAAACAAAAACCCTATTATACGAGATACACTTAAAATCAATTCCTGCACATGTACATCAAATAGTAGTGAATAATTAAACGTAATTCTCAAATTCCTAGCAGTATTTGATCTTTTGAAAATATATATAACATGATTCTATGAAATTTTTGAATTCTCTATTATTAATAGATTGTTAAATTTATTAATTTTATCAACTGGAGTCAGTGGAGTCACTGTGGAAAAAAAGGGTACAATAATGTTCAAAAAATGAGGGATCCAGCTGAATTGTAAGACATGCTGTATAATTGCTATCAATAAACTGTATGTATGTACTATACATTTCTACATTAGCTATTTTAATTATATAGCTTTGTAAGAAGTTATTCTTCATCTAAGAAATTTAGTCGCGTAAAATGTTTGTCAAGAAATGTCATTGTGTCACATTATGCGAGTTAGCACAATGCCAAATAGAGGACTTTACTATTCTGCTTATATCCGAGACACAGTTTACTTGATTATCGAAACCGTTTACAACAAAGCAAGTTAGTTAAGTAATGTCATTGCTGGTTAGAACTATATGAAGTTTGAAACTAACAAAGTGTCGTGCTGAATGCTGATCTTGTGCAAGAAAGATAGTAAACGGGAATTCCAAGTTCTTTTACAAGAGAACAAAGTAAATAGGAGAAAGAGCTTCGCCTTGTATTTCTTATAATATTTATCAGAAGAGCGTGGTATCAACAATGGCGGTTTACGGAGTGAAGTCAGCTCACAATGCGAGGTTGATTTTTACTTTAACAAGCGCAGAATCACCTTAGGAACATGTTTCTTCGACCTCAATATAAACTTTCTTAGAAATTGTTCACAATACTTGCAAGCAGTTGTTGAGTATATTTGTCAACAGCACATACTCCTGCAGTGTGGCAAGTGTCTGTAAAGTGGAAAAAACTTGAATAAAACGATGGAATATAAAGGGTGCATTCCTTTAAATATAAGTGGCTATTAAGTAGACAGCAAAATGTTAAGGAGGAACCATTAATGGTCAAAGAAATATTCATTTTACTATGCGAGGTATCCCGCGAATTTCGACCGTATGTAAGGCACTACTCTGACTTAAAAGCTTAAAATTATAGTATATACAGAGTGTCCAAATTTCGTTGCTTTCGTGGTGAATTTTGGTTATGAGTACAGACAGAAGGCTGTGGTTTCCACAATACTATTTCACTTTTTTTTTTGTGAAACTAAGGTGCCAAAATTAAAACCTTTATGGCACTCTTTGTTTTTGAGCTACATGGCTATTTTAAAAATTTATCATTTTTAGGCACCCCTGTGATGAGATAATAAAGCTACGAAAACTAATTCTAAAATATATGTTTACGTAGAATTGAATTATGCAAATAGTTTTTTATTTTAAGCACAGATTTTATGATGCAAACCAAACGTATGATTATTTTAACGCAACATTCTGTATAGTTCGATGTCATTGGTTCCAAGTCATTAAGAGCTTTGTCAATATTTCTGGTTATATCTATATCAACGAATTCACTAATGGGGATATCCTGACTTTTGAATTTTGAAAAAATGTTTTCGAAAAGCGCAAACAAGCCCCCGAGAAGCCATATCCAAGGTCAGTTTCAATTTTCATCTGATTATATATACAGGCTGGCCAATTAGTGCGACAAAGCTCAATATCTCCTGTACCAATAAAGTTAGGGGAAACTCTTCTGGGGAAGTTACTAAGGGTTTACATATGCAACTTCTTAAATTATTTTAGACTATACAGGGTGCTCCGAAGAGGCGGTGTGGGAACAAATTCATGTTTTTTGAAATCAAACACAATGTATATTTTTACATATTTCGATTCACCGTAAAATTCTGTACATAGCACCATAATTTTTGTGACACATTTTTGCAACGTTGGCAAACAGATTGGAAAATTTCCATCATTTGTGAAAAAACATGGTTCAATTAAACGTGTAATATTTCTGAACTTATAATCATTAGAAACAAGATATTTTTATGATGGAAAGAGGAACGATGGCTGAAGTCTTCTGATGCAATACGGATTGATGTTTTGGTGCAGGGGGTTTTCTATGGCTATGCCAACATTACGAACTTTAAACCTATTTTTCTTGAGTTTTTTAAATGCAACACCCTGTATTTGATTACTTCATACAGTAGGGATTTTGATTCTCTCTAACTCTTGTCTAGGTCATTCTGTGTCTATCTTTGCTACTTTTTGCCTTATTTCAATTCTAGCAAAAAACTGGATGTTTTTCACCATTGTCGTTTTTCTAGTCGCCTATGACACATAAAATAGACAATAACTGTTGACATTTAACATAAAATGTCGGTTTGGTAGCTGTTCTGTCAAATATCATTGATATTAACATCATAATAATTTATTCATATTATAGGATACGTGACAAAAGCATCTCAGCGATTTAAGATTCCCTACAATTTCTAAATTGATTCATTACATAATTAACCGTTCAATTCAGAGAGGCTACTATTAACTTGAATTCACAACTCAATACGTTTCTCAAAAAAAAGGTCCTGTTATTTACAATTTCTAAAGTAAATTACTACGCAATTAATTGTTCAAAGTGGCCACCATTCCCTTGAGTGCATAATTCAATACGTTTTTCAAAAGACTGTGTCATGTTTATACACATTTCCCGAGTAATACTTTGGAAACAGTTCCTAATACGAATTTTCATATCATCTCTTGTATTAGGGGGTGTTTTATAGACCTCATCTTTTACAAATCCCCATACACTGAAATCCATTTTTGTTAGATCTGGTGATCTAGCTGGCCATGGTATTGGCGCTCCTCTGCCAATCCACTGCTGGCCATATGTTTCATTTAACAAGGTAATGCACGGGGGCTCCGTCATGTAAAAACCAAAGACGTTCACGAATAACATTTGGTATTTGCACCATTAACTGTGGTAAATCGTATTGTAAAAAATCCAAATATACTTGTCCAGTTACTCTTTCATCAAAAAAATGCGGTCCAATAACATATTCTCCCACAACTCCGCCCCAAACATTTAAGGACCATCTGTTTTGTGAATGAGTTCTTATAAAATAAGGATTGCTTGTAGGATAGTAATGGAAATTATGCCTATTTACGTTTCCATGTTTATAAAAGGTTGCTTCATCACAAAACAATATTGAATCCACAAAATTTCGTTGTTGTCTCTTTTTTTCCTGTACCCATGCACAAAAACGCATTCTGCCCTGAAAGTCTTCTTCATTCAACTCTTGCAATAACTGGATATGATAAGGATGCATTTTGTTTGCTTTCAGTATGTTCTGAATCGATGACCGTCCAATATCTAATTGATTGGAAACAGTGCGTTGGCCAATGTGTGAATTTTTAATTACTGCTAAAAGAACATTTAATTGATTTTCTTCGGTTGAAACACGTTTTCTTGTTACATTTTTCTTATAGGCTGCACTTCTTGTTGTTTGAAAACGCTCCAATACTTTCTTAAACGCCCTTCTATTGGGTTGTCTTCGGTTTGGATATTTCTGATGATATATCCTCGTTGCTAATAAGTAGTTTTTGTCGCTAGCTCCCAATACAAAAATCATATCCACCAATTCGTCATTTGAAAAATTCATTTTAAATAGTTTTGCTACAAAAAACGCACTAAGTCCCTTCAATTATCAGCAAGTTGTTGATATAATGTTGATATTAACCTTGTCAAATAGAACAGCTACCAAACTGACACTTTGTGTAAAATGTCAACAGATATTTTCTATTTTATGTGTCATAGGCAACTAGAAAAACGACAATTGTGAAAAACATCCAGTTTTTTGCTAGAATTGAAATAACGCAAAAAGTAGCAAAGATAGACACAGAATGACCTGGACAAGAGTTAGAGAGAATCAAAATCCCTACTGTATAAAGTAATCAAATATAGGGTGTTGTATTTAAAAAACTCACGAAAATTAGGTTTAAAATTCGTAATTTTGGCATGGCCATAGAAAACCCCCTGTACAAAAACATCAGTCCGTATTGCATCAGAGGACTTGAGCCATCGTTCTTCTTTCCATTATAAAAATATCTTGTTTCTAATGATCATAAGTTCAGAAATATTACACGTTTAATTGAACCATGTTTTTTCACAAATTATGAGAATTTTGCAATCAGTTTGGCAACGTTTCAAAAATGTGTCGTGAAAATTATGCTGCTATGTACATAATTTTACGGTAAATCGAAATATGTAAAAATATACAGTGTGTTTGATTTAAAAAACATGAATTTGTTCCCACACCGCCTCTTTGGAGCACCTGTATAGTCTAAAATAAATTGAGAAGTTGTATATGTTAACCCTTAGTAACTTCCCAAGAAGAGTTTCCCCTAACTTTATTGGTACAGGAGATATTGAGCTTTGTCGCACTAATTGGCCACCCTGTATATATATATATATATATATATATATATATATATATATATATATATATATATATATATATATATATATATATATATATATATATATATATATAGTGTGTGTATGTGTGCAAGTGTGTGTGCGTGTGTGTATCACACCGATAACTGAAAAGATAATGGGCAGGTTTGGTCAAATTGGGTGAGTACCCTCCTTCTACAAATAGCTTGGCTAAGTTCGTTAACCAGTAAAGTGGGACCAGGTTTTCCGGAAAAATTTTGAATTTTCTTTCGGATAAAAATTGTATCTCCGAAAATAACAAAGCTGTGGTGACCAAATTTAATACGTAGATTTATGTTATAAAGGGTGAACTATATGTCTTAACCTAGATATCTACGTTCCAAGTAAAGGAAGTTATAAGCATTTAATTTAAAAAATAATGTTTGATTCCAAATGGTTTCTATGAGAATTCACTACCATAACGCACTTGCTGCGTCCAGACTTTTTTAAATGGCAGAGTAAATTGCTTGTTTTAAATTTCTGTGTATGTACACCATGTGGATAGTGTTTCTTAAAATAATGGAGGAAGTAAAGTAGGCTTTTTTACGAAACATCCTGTATTTTCACTAACTCTATTTATCGCATTGGAAGCTTCTTTTTTAATATATCATGCTTCTTATTTCTTTAAAGAAAACTCAAAATAAAAATTCTCAAAATTAATACTACTTTTAATAGCAGGCAATGGCAAATAAAAAAAATTCAGGCCGCAGCAAGTGCGTTATAGTAGCGAATTTTCATAATAATTGTACACTATTATTATACGGCATATTAGTAAAATTAATCCCTTAGACTTTCAGATACCTTTAAGATCGATTTTAAAGGTCCTAGTACGCGCACATTTGAAGAATTCTTTCGAAAGTGTTATCATCGATACCTCTCTATTATCAAAAAAATCTAATGTTCTAACTCTTTTTGAGAAAAAATCCCAAAACTCAATTTTCTATGAAGGTAAAGAAATAAATTTTGCTATATCTGTCGACGTGTAAGTCTTTTTAAAATATACTTGCATTACAAATTTCATTAAAGTTATACAGCGGATTTCCAGAAGGAAACTTAATTTATATTTAGAAAAGTAAAGTATTCACGAAAAAAAGGTGTATTCATAAACGTTAGATATACGTCTAATGTCTCAAGTTGAAAATATGAGAAAGCAACAAACATGGCCGATTTTAAACACGCCGGCTAACCTCATAAGTCCCATTCAATCAAAATAGCAATCAAAATACAATAAATGTGATTAAGTTCGACAACTTTTGAGGACAATTATTACATATTGTGATACAACTTACCTTGACCTAACTTTAAGACATAAAACTTGACACTTTGAGCTCCACCAACTGTACCTATTACCAAAACTTTTAAGGTAAATCGCTGCAGGATGATAATCATTCTTTGTAAATGTGTATAAAACAATTATAAATTATAGAACAGACCACCATTCACCATAACATACAAGTGGCACGTACTGAATATAATATTTAATAACATCTAATTCTAAACACCACGTTACACACTGCACGCCATCACGTCACCTGTTCTGTTTCTATTTATATTCGTCGTTAGTTCTCGTTCAGCATGCGCACAAACCCTTACAAGGCCATTAGTACTTAACTATATAATATTAAATCTGTTTTATGTATTACACAGTGGAATGCAAAAGACAAAATAGCTCATTTTAAAATATACACGCATTGTCGAATACCTCTCAGATTGATTATGTGACAAAAAAATATTAAAAAGCCAGGAAAAAATGTAACCTATAACTATAGGTACATAATATAATATATCACATAAAATATCTCACGCCTAAAAGATATCTAATAAGATATTTATATTTTATGTATAAATTCCTACTTCATGTATGTTTTTTATAGGCCTACCTTGTTGAAACTACGTCTAAATATTATGTTTAAAAACACTTAATTAACAACGTCTTTTACAACGATAAATTGTTAAGTACTTTGCTTTTTTAACAAAAATTAGAAAAATAGTGGTTTTGAATATCGTTTATATCACATAAAATATCTCTCGCTTAAAAAATATCCGGTAATATACGTATATTTTATGTATAAATCCCTACTTCATGCATGTGTTTGATAGGCGAACTGTGATGAAACAACCTTTAAATATTATGTTTAAAAACACTTAATTTATAACGTCTTTTACAATGACAAATTGTTTCTTTGCTTTTTTTTTAATTAGGAAAACAGTTGTTTTAAATATAACGTTTATATCACATAAATATTTCTCACTTATAAAATGTCTGATAAAATACGTGTATTTTATGTATGAATCCTAACTTCATGTAAGCTTTTGGTAGGCGAATTCTGTTGAAACAACGTTTAAATATTATACTCTTCATCAATAAGGTCTTAACAACGAGAAAATGTTTACTCTTTTTTTTTACAAAAATTAGGTAAATACCTCTTTTACATACAACTTTTATACGGCACAAAATATCTTTCGCTTATAAAATGTTAAATAAAATACATATATTCAACGTATTAATCTCAACTAAACGTAGTTTTTTGATAAGCGAAATGTGTTGAAATAACGTTTAAATATTATGTCTAAAAACTCTTCTAATTAACGTCTTTACAACGAAGAAATGGTAACGTTACCTTTTTAGCCTAGAACTCAACGTAAATTTTTATAACTGATAACGTTTTTTCAACGGTCTTTACGTAAAATATACGTTTATTAAACGCACGTGTGTTTATTGGGGTAGGATTTGCCTTTCATCAACTATACCATGAAAAAACATTCTCAGAAGTGATCTCAATTATGGAAAAGTACTTTCCTGTATCACCTATAATTATAATTATAAATTGCAATAACTTTCCTTCTCAAATTCCAGCCTCCCTCACTTAAAACTCTGTTGAGGAATGGCAGTTGCTGGAGGGCTTTATGTATGAATAATACCAATAATTAATCCAGCTTAATGCAATTCGTTTTACCGTGTCTCCGTTCATCTGCTCAGAATGAGTCTAATCGTGAACGACAGTAGAATTCTCCAAGAACAACACACAGAATACACAAGAGAACGAATGGGGGGAGGAATTAAATTAAGTCCAGGACACCTGCAGAACCGATCTCTTACACTAACGATAACTAATTCTGATGAATAGTCCAATATAAACATCAGACCATTAATCATCCGTTACTATTAGCCCTCTTTTTGTATACGAAACTGTTTGTTGGCACACTGAGGCTTAAATATTATGGTAAGCGTTTTTTAAAAGACTATCGATTTCAGTTACCACTTTTTAATTATATACGAAACATACTGAAGTGGAATGTCATTTAATGCTTCAATATTTACCGGGAAGGCCAACAAATAAGTAAACCCTGAAGAACCTAATTCACCACAACGACCAGACGATATCCTTCCCTCTTGCAGAACCTGGCAAATTATTCTATAATTTCGCCTCCATAATTAGAAGACTTTTACCAGTTTCGGTTAGGCGGTGAGCAGGTGCATAAACGTCATTAAATTGCCTTGTCGTATAATTGTTTACAATACCGCTGTAAGGATATTTTTCTTCATTATGTTTAACAACAACGCAGAAATTAAATATGTAGAGGGCACTAACTGTAAATATATTATAATTTTTAAATAGTTCACGGCACAAATGAGTTGAGGACACCACAGCAGTTATCCTCATTATTCTTTTCTGCAGCAAGAGCAGCTTCACTGTTTGACTGTCACTACCCCAACAGAATAATCGGGGGATATTCCACCTTGTACAGATAAAGAAATAAGGGAAGCAGGCCAAAGGATGAAATCTGGTAAAGCTGCAGACCCGGATGGTATAAAGTTCGAGGTAGTTAAGGCAGTAGCAGAACAGAAACCGGAGATATTACAAGTTACGATAAATAAACTAATCAGTGATGGAAGTTTTCCGTCAGAATGGAATACTGCCCGATTGGTGTTATTAGAGAAGCCACAGAAAACGGGAGGAAGGAAGTCATATAGAACTATATGCCTGGAAGATGGAATAGCAAAATTATATGAACATGTAATAAATAATAGACTAAAAAAGGAAATCGAGATAAGAGGAGGGTTAGCAGACAATCAATTTGGCTTCCCCAAGGGGCGCTCGACGATGGATGCTGTAAAGAAGGTACAGGACGTGGCAAGGATAGAAGGCAATAAAAACAGGTTTGTGGCCATGGTAACATTGGACGTGAAACACGCGTTCAATACAGCACCGTAGAGAGGCATATACGAAGTGTTAAGAAAAAGGTAGGTTGAACCATATATGCTGAAAATAGTATGTAGTTACCTGGAAAACAGACAGCTACTGATTGGACAGAAATATCGGATGCAGGTTACATGTGGCATGCCTCAGGCGTCCATCCTGGGACCAACACTGTGGAACTTGTATTACGATAAGGTCTTTAGTCTGGAGTCCGTAAACAACACGGCTATTATATGGTATGCAAATGATTTGGCGCTGGTTGTAAGCGGAGGAAATAAGGCTGACATAGAAGGAAATATCAACTGGTAAGTGGCAAGGGTGGAAAACTGGATGGAAAAAAGTGGTCTACAACTCGTGCCCCACAAAACTGAAAGTATAGTGCTAGTGGGTCGAAGAACACTGAGAACAGTAACCGTCAAGGTGGGGCATGCAGAGATTCAGTCGCAGACAATCCTGAAATACCTCGGTATACAAATAGGACATAACATGAACATGGGGGTGCACATAGAAATAGTAGCGGCAAAAGCAGACATGATGGTCGCAAAGCTAGGGCGTCTGATGCCAAATATCGATGGACTAAAACCAGGGAGAAGGAGAGTGCTGAGTAGTGTGGTAAACTCAGTCATACTGTACGGTGCACCAGCATGGAAGGCCATGCTGTCAAAGACAAAGTATGGAAAAAAGATTGAGGGGGCACAGAGGAAGGTAGCCATCAGAATAGCAAGCGCATATAGAACAGTGGCAACGAAAGCAATACAGGTGATTTTGGGAACAATCCCTATACACTTATTGGAAAGAAAAGTAATTTACGAAAGACACGAAAATAGAAGAGAAGAAAAAAAGAAGGCAAAAACCGAAACAATGCTGGAGTGGCAGCGAGAATGGGAAGAGGAGATGTCAACATCCCAGTGGACAAAGAGGCTCATCTTACACATACAGACATGGATATCGAGACAACATGGGGAGGTGGGTTACTATTTTACCCAATTTCTGTCAGGTCATGAGCGTTTCAGGTCTTACCTGAGTTAAATGAAAATAGTCGACAAAGAGGACTGTACGTATTGTGGGGATAGAGATACGCCAGAACACACGGTTTTTGAGTGCGCAAGATGATCGCAAATAAGAGAACAAATGTATAAAGAGATTGGCAGAGGTTTAACAGAAGATAATGTGGTGGAGCATATGCTGGGAAGTGAAAGGGTGTGGAATACTGTGGAGAGAGGGATCGTAGAAATAATGAAGTCAAAGGAGAATGAAGACAGGATGTAGATGTTTTGAAAACAACAAGAGTTAGGGACGTGGTGAAGCAATGCCAGTGAGTGGTTTCCGCCACGTCTTTAGGTTTTAAGGGGGTGTTTAGTGGGTAGTCCCGACCTGGAGGGAAGGGAGTCACCACAGTGCCGGTTGGTGTCAGATCGCGCAAACGCCAGCCACCGGTCTGCGTAAAAAACATTGACCTCCGCTATGAGAAAAAAAACCCAACAGAATAATACAGAAGGTACCATGTACCAAAATTTAAGTTTCTAACTTCATAGAAAAGAAACTATGTAAAACGCTGTGGGATAAGTTTTTCTAAGTTGCTCATTAACGCCTCATATCGCCAGCGCTTAAGGTAAGTACATCGTATATGTTTTGTTGAAGAAATTCAGCAATTATCCATTCCTTCAATCACTTCCTCGGCCGCAACGACTTCGGAGCCTGTTGCAACCTTTGTTTTATTTTCCTTTTGTTCATGTTCTGTTTGCTTTACTTCAAAGTGGCGAGAAGAGGTTCTTCAAAGGACTGTACCTCAGAATTTTCTTACGGCAGGAAGCTTGACAACACAAATTCTATATCATTATTTTTGAAACTATTAGTAGACGACGTAAAGTTATCAGCATCCTCTGGGATTTAATAGTCCACGCCTAGATGGGTCCTATGCCAGCTTCAATCACGAAATTTGTTATGATGATGAGCAGATCTTAAGCAACCTCCTCAATAAAGAAAAGCATTGAATCATCGTCTGCCTCAACAGCATTTATATCAGTTTCTTCTAGTGGTTCCACCTTGGATTCCTTTCATTTTTCGAGAAATCTGGCATTATACATTGACTCAGGTATAATATTTCTTGAAATTAGATATATTTTACCTTTCTAGACACCACTTCTAATCACATCTTGTCTCAGGTTCCTCCATATTTTTTCTATTATCCGAGAAATATTCCTTTTCAGGTGGTTTTATTCGGTAGTGCTGCAAGACTAGATGCATTTTCGTAACAATTAGAACCGTAGACCGGTTTCGCTCTTATTGGTGCTCTTTAGTACGGCATACTAATTGTAGCAAAAATGCACCAAAAGTAATAAGGCTATCGAATGGTGGACGTGCCGCCACCTAGTTGCGGAACCAAGTAGTATGTTGTCACGCCAGCTCCAAATAATATTTTTTAACACATTGTGTTATTTGGAACTGGCGTGACAACATACTACTTGGTTCCGCAACTAGGTGGCGGCACGTCCACCACTCACTTAGTGATTCGGTAGTGCTACCTCTGCCATTTTTCTAATTATTCATCTCATGATATCTTCAGTGGTTAGAAGACGACCAAGCCAAGTGGCTGCTGCACGTGACTGGTGCTCAGACGAAGCCTTAGAATTTTAACATTCCTGTTTAGATCAATTTTAAGCTAAGGTGAGTGAAACGCTTATCGTAAATTAACAGTACCGGCCTGTCGTTTCCGACAACTTTTAGGAAGGATCTTTCAAAATAGTTTTTAAAAACTTCAGCCTTCATCCGGCCATTTGATGTAGCAGCATAGGTGGTAATGCGGTAACTTACATCCTCTGGAGCGTGCCCCTGATCCCAAATACTTTTTCCTCAAAATTAATTAGTGGGGGTACTTTATTCCCAGCAGAAAAACGACCAGCAGGCAACTAATATTTTCTCTATCAAGAACACTAGTAGTTCTGGTCCATTTAGATTTTTTTTCCCACAAATTTTATCCTAGCGAGATCTGAATAAAAACTGGTTTCGTAAATCTTCCAAATTTCCTAAGAACAACCCTTAAATACTAATTTTCTAAGCGTAGTCTCAAATAAGGTCAGACAATTATTAATAATAAATGAATAAAAACTGTTTTTTGGCTACTTCTACGCTTGCTGGATTTTTACCGATAAGTTATGTCGTTTAGTGAACCCAAGGAACAAATCTTGGTATTCCGCTCTTAAATGGTGTTTCAATTTTGTGTGCTGTAACCAAATGCCCAACAAACTGCAGGACTTCTTTCTTAACAACCCAATTGTGTATATCTTTATCGTTAAAGGTTCATTCGCTTCCAAGCGCTTTTCTTCATCATATGCGATCGATGTAGGCCTAACGACTTGGACCACGTCTGCATTCTATGCGATCCAGTATTGTATTCAACATGATATTATGCATTTTACTAACTCTATAGGAATCTGAACGCCTTGCTTCAATTCTCTCAACTGCTTTATTAATGATTTCTTTGGAATAAATACCCCTCTGAGTTTTTCTTTGATAATTTCGAACAACAACCTGTAGAGGTTGAAAGATAAGTATAAATAAATCTTATAAATTATATTGTAGTGCAAGTACGAATCATACCACTTAAATTTGGGAGGTTATTTTAGAGGCAATTAGGTTATAGGTAAAGATATTACGGCATATTTAATGAAACTTAATACGGGGTAAGAGCTTACAGTACGCACTTAACCCGACCGGTGTAATCTGCGGCGCAAGAGCACACCTTTCATTTTTATTTGTGAATTTTTTTTTTAATCACTAATAGAGAGGTATCGATGGTGAGAATTTTTTTCAAATGAGCGCGAATTAGGACACCTAGAACCCATATCTGAGTTCAGTTTCAATTTTTATATGTTTATATATATATATATATATATATATATATATATATATATATATATATATATATATATATATATATATATATATATATATATATATATATATATATATATATATATATATATATATATATATATATATATATACATATGTATCCAACCGATAACGCAAAAAAAAATTAACCGATGTCGATGAAACTCGGCAAGTGCCTTTCTTTTATTAATGGCTTGGATGAGTTCGTTAGCCAGAAAAATCGGACAAGGTTTTCCGGAAAAATTTTGAGTTTTCTTTCGAAAAAAAATTTTTCTCCAAAAATTACAAAGCAATTTTGATGAAATTTGATGGATACTTTACCTTGGGAAAGGCCTTACCATATATTAGAATCCAACTTTCTAAATTTATTAAAAATTGAGTTTTTCAAATTTTAATTATTTTTTCGAAAAAAATTTTTTTTTTTCGAAATTTACAAATATATTTTAATGACATTTGGCAAATGTATTTCCTTGGGAAAGGCCTTACTACATACCAAAATTCAACTTTCTAAGTTTATCGAAAATTAAGTTATCTAAGTTTGAAGCATTTAATAAAAAATCACTACCATAACGCACTTGCTGCGTCCCGAACTTTTTTAGATCAGATCGGCTGATTTTGGCAATATTTTTTTAATTAATAGAAACTGTGAATAGAAATATCGTCTCGGTCTCATTGAAATGAGAAAATTTAAGTATTGTCTCTGTCTCAGTATCGATATTATATGTCTCGTATCGTGTTCGTCTCATCTCGTATAGTCTCGTCAAGTTTCGTTATTTTTCTTTCCTATTTCCTAAATTTAACAATTTACAAATAAATGTGAAGAATAAGATACCAAAGAAATCATTAACCTAACTGTTGCTAATGAAAAATTTGACGAACAAATGCGTTGTTCTAACTTTTAGAAGCAATAAAAATTCTTAAATGAAAAAAAAATTGTTTGCTAAATTTTAAAAACTGCATTCATGAGCTTTCCACTATTCTAATAAATTTGTATCCCGTTCAGCTCGAGCAAAGTTATTACAATCATTAAATTCACCCTCCCAAAGCGTTTGGTACATATTGATTTTTTTCACTTTCGTACCAAACTAGGTATCTTCATATTTCCTCTATTTATAATGTTTTAGAGCCTCGGTGGTTCAGTGGTACAGACGTGTACCCTTGAACAGAGAGGTACCGAGTTCGACTCTTAGCGTTTCCCTTCCACTTTTTCACTACATACTGTACAATTAACATCAACCGAGGTTGTGGCATTGTATTTGAGCAAGTTGAATGTCTCAACGTCCCGTTTTTGGAGGGGGCCTAAAGCCGTCGGTCCACTGTCCATGCGATGTTGGCCACGTTAAAGATGCCTACCCTTCTTATAAAAGGCAGGGGTTCGGAAAAATTTCCAGGATAGTGAGGTGAAACTGCTCCCTAACGTCGATGATTGCCATAGTCGTGGAAATATACCGACGTCAAAAATATATACAATGTTTTAAAATATCAAATAAAAGATATATTTTTACTAATTCGTATTACACCATCTTATCTTAGTAACAAATATATGCATTGGAGGGTCGAGCATTTCGAAAGCATATCGTCGAGTTTTTTTTCATATTGTGGTTTCGTCTTGGTATGGGGTTGGTACATTGGGTGAGAGGTATCATCGATAAACAGAATTGGAACACACAATTGGAAAAAACTATTTCGAGAGTCACAATGGAAAAGTGGGCATGCCGTAGACTCGTAGGAAAGACATGGGGGCTGAATCCCAGAATGGTATACTGGCTGTACCAAACTATGGTGAAACCCATGGTAACATCTGCATCTATAGTACTGTGGCCAAAAACGAAACAAATTTTAACACAAAGCAAATTGCAAAATTTTAGAGGCTGATCTGTCTTGTTATAACGGGAGCTATAGCATCAGACACCACAGCTGCAATAGAGGCAATGCTGAATCTTGCTCCACTGCACATATGCGTGAAGAGGGAATCAGAACTAAGTGCCTCAAGACTATTCCAAGCAGACAAGTTCAAACCAGGAGACTTGGTTGGCCACTTAAACATGCTGAAAATCGCTCCACTGGAGTCACTCGCCAAACCAACAGACCAAATGCCAGCCAAACTGGACTTACAGTTCTATTCGACGTGATCATAAACGACCGCCAATCATAGTACAGAGACAATGCAAGGCTGTATTGCATACAGATACAGGCGGCTCTAGACGAATGGGGGGAGCAGGACTGGAGGTAAGAGGACGCAACTCTAGACTCGTTAAGTCACTAGGAAAAACAAAAGAGACTCAGAAATAGAGAGTGCTACATCCTGTCGGACAGACAGACAATACTAAAGACTCTAAAATCTTTTCAAACAAAGCCTAGACTGGTCTGGAAATGCAAAAAATCCTTGAAGCAACTGGCTATAGACAACAAAGTAACTTTGATGTGGGTACCAGGCATCAAAGTATCGAAGGACACGAGAAAGCAGGTAGCCTTGTAAAAAGGGGCAGCAACAACACCATTCTATGGTCGAGAGCTCTATTGATAACTAACAAAAAACCACGTAAAAGACAAACTTGCTGCTTGAGAAAAAAATCAGATCCTGTCATACTGGAGGAAAACACCAGGGTTAAGGCAGTCAAAACGGTTCATACCAATATTGCCAAAGAAGTCATAACTGTTTTCTGGATTGAACAGGAAGAACGACTTGAGACTAATCACAGGACTTTTCACAGGACAGTCACCACTAAGGAATCACCTTATGAAGAGGAACAAGGTGAACAATGAGATCTTCAGATACTGCACTGAAGCAGCAGATATAACAAAGCACTTGCTGTGCGATTGCATGACTAAGTTCGGCTCAAAAACCTTGGAGGCGTGACCCTAACACCCCAGAAACTAGGTAAAATAGCCCCCAAGAAGATAGTGGACTACATAAAACGTATAAGCTTTTTGGGCAAGACTCATGCACAAAAGACCCACGTGGGTCGCAGTGCTGAGAGACCAGAGAGCTATACGGCTCATTAAACAATCTACAATCGTCTCGTGTCATCATGACGAGACGAGACGAGATGGGACCGAGAAATGTCTCGTTGCGTGCGAAGCCCTAATCTAACCCAACCACACCATAACTAGTTTTTAAGAAAATGTTAATGAAAATTCGCTGCCGTAACGCACTAGGCGTTGGACAAATGACAGTGTAGATATTTTTCTAGTGACTAAATTTTCGAGGACATAACGTGAACTTTAAACTAAAATTATTTTTAAATTTTGGCATTATTATTTTGTAAAGTTAACTCGCAGGTCGTCTGGTTAACAATGTTTCTGGCATCGTATTATTACCTCACTTCTGGACTAATATCCCCTAATTAATAAAAATCCGCTCCCTCCTTAATTGTAACAAATGCGGGAAGGCTATTAGAGTGTCGGAAAGAGCAGAAGCATGAGCTTGAGCGCGTATCTCGCGTGATACAAGCCCGGACCTAGATTAATACGCTGAAGGGCTTGATTTAATCGTACCATATGCTCCTTTCTCTTCGCGCTACTGTCATTTCAGTTTTATTTCTTCAGCTAGATGAACATAAATTTTCATGAGAACAAATCAGTAACCCGTTTATATTGTAACGTCTCTCGTGTTTTAGAGGAATGAATTTTGAATAATAAACAAGACACAACAATAATTGGCGGACGGTTGTTGTATTTTGTGCGTGTCATTTTTTTTCATTTAATTCATTTTCATAGCCACCACGTTTTATGGAACATGACTGTCATAATATAGCATGGCTATTAATACATTTATTATGGTCCCTTTTGGAAAGAAATATGGGGATTCACTGAACGTTTTATGTCTCAATATAATAAAAGAAAACACTTTCTATGGTCTTAAGTGGCAATAAAAACGTAATTGAAATTAATTTGAGAAAACATGACAGTTTTACTGATCACTAGATTATTAGGTTAACGGACTTAACAAGATGTGATATTTATTAGGATTTTTTAATTAAATGCTAGAGCTAAGCACAATTCTAAAAATCGAATGAAAATTTGAACCTGTATTGGTGTCGTGGATTTATAACAAAAATCAAAACAATATTTGTGGGTTTAAGTAAACGACGTTTCTCCGCCTTCTGCGCGGCTTTCTAAGGTTTTTAGTGAATAATTCTTTAAGAAAACTCACTCAGAGCGATGGTAAGACTTTCGAAAAATATTTTCAAATGAGCGCAAATTAGGGCCGCTAGAACCCAAATCCAAGGGCCGTTTGAATTTTTATATCTTTATATATATATATATATATATATATATATATATATATATATATATATATATATATATATATATATATATATATATATATATATATATACAGGGTGATATAATATTGAAATACCATTTTTGTAACTTAATTATTTAAAATTTATTGATTTTAGTAAGATATAAAATAATTCGTATTTAAGTAGGTATCGCGGAACTTGAGCCAGACAGACGTACCCGGGAGTGGGGGTAGAGTGTGTTAATGACATGGCTGCTAGCATATCGACTAATCAAAAAGCTGCATTCAGATGGCGGCAGTTTTAAGTTTTGGTATTCTAGCGAGCTGCGATGACGTCATCGGTGTAACATTTAATTCTGTTAAAAACCAAATTAAATGCCAAGATTGAACCTCGGTTTTAGTGAATTTTCTTTAAAAAACTTTAACCAATGGGGAGATCCGTGTTTATATATATATATATATATATATATATATATATATATATATATATATATATATATATATATATATATATATATATATATACAGGGTGGCGCATTGAAAACGAAACAGCCCGATTTGCGTCCACAGCATTTTTTTTAAGAAACACGTCAATTTTAATATTGAGAGGGACATGTTTTGACATAAAACTCAACTTTGTCGCATCAACCCCTTAAGGGTGGTGATAACAACGCTTATATTTTAAATGGAGAACATGGGTCGAGTGTTAAATCATTTGAAAGCTCTTTCTTTTCTGAATTCAGCACGCTAATTATTTTGGAAGTTTTATCGACTCGCTTAAAAATTATTCACAGGTGGAGTTGCAAGAACGTACTTCATTCATGGTGATTAGAAATGCACTAATTAGTCAATTTTTCGTTAAAAAAACTAAAAAACAAAACCAAACGTTCAAAAATGTTTATTCAGTTAAGTAAGTGTTCAAATTGTTGACCACCAGCTTCCATACAAAAGTACAAATTTAGTTCAAAACGAGCTCTGACATTCTGGAGTATTTGTGGAGTTATTAGACGGCATTCTTCCACAATGCATCGTCGTAATTCTTCCAGAGACTCCGGTTCTGTTGCGTAAATTCTACTCTTTAAATGGCCCCATAGAGAGAAGTCTAAAGGAGTTAAATCCGGTGATCTAGGGGGCCACTTAATAGCACCTTTACGCCCAATCCATTGTCCTGGAAACTCTGTTTAAAAACTCCCTAACACGTTTTGAAAAATGCGGAGGAGCTCCATCTTGTTGAAACACTAATTGATTTTCTTGATAGCGATAATAATTTTCAACAATGTCAATTAGTAGAGGGTAAACGATATCTTCTAGTAACTCCAAATACGTTTCGCCACTCAAATTGCTATCAAGAAAAATTTATCCGATTAAACGGTCTCCAAAAATGCCAGTCCAGACATTCAATTTCTGTAGAGTTTGAGTGTGGACTTCGTGAAAATTTCTTGGATTATTTACTATTATTTGCCCAATAACGTCAATTATGATGATTGACTGTAGAGTTTAATAAAAACGTACATTCGTCTGAAAAACAGATATTGAACAGAAAGTTCCCGTTATCAGCTATTCGTGCATTCATAACTTCACAAAGCTCCAGCCGCCGATCAAAATCATCCTTATTCAGTTGTTGTACAAGATGAATTTTATACGGGTGAAATTTATGATGCTTCAATATATGCGCTGAATAGTTCTTCTTTTGATGTTTGAAACAGTGGCCAATTTTCTCGTGCTCAAAATTGGGTCTGCAGCAGTTTGTCCTAAAACTTCAATCTCAGTAGTCTTATTTCTAATCGGAAATTCACGTTCAGGATCCCGTTTTTGGTTGCTACTAAACCACTTTGTCAAAACTCCAAAATGTATTTTCGGTTAACATGTCTGTTCGGATGTCGTTCATTAAACAAATTTGCGGTACGGTTGGCACAGTCATCGTGAGAGTAATTATTTCAACTCTTTCTTCTACAGAATACACCATTGTGAAATTAATTTTCGGTAGTACTATCAAGTATCAAACCAACCGATAAACTGAAATAATAAACCGCATTTCTCTTATTCCGATAAGAAATGTTATGATAGTCAATTTTTTGTTTACAACTCAACAATACATTGACTATCAGCACATTTCTTATCGGAATGAGTGAAATGCATTTTTGCATCTTCAACTGTGAATAATTGTTAAACGAGTTCATAAAACTTACAAAAAAATTTGTGTGCTGAATTCAGAAAAGAAAGAGCTTTCAAATGATGTAACACTCGACCCATGTTCCCTACTTAAAATGTAAGGGTTTTTATCACCACAAACATGTCCCCCTCAATATTAAAATTGACGTGTTTCAGCGTTTTTTTTTTAATTCTCTGGACGCAAATTGGTCTGTTTCGTTTTCAATGCGTCTCTCTCTCTCTCTCTCTCTCTCTCTCTCTATATATATATATATATATATATATATATATATATATATATATATATATATATATATATATATATATATATATATATATATATATATATATATATATATATATATATATATATATATATATATATATATATATATATAAATTCAGTATAAGTTACAGGAGTCAAAAATTATTATCACTATTATTATTATTATTCATCTTATTTTATAATTACCTTGGACTATTTTGCAAGTAAAACCTCAACAAACTAGCATTTGTCAAAAGTTGCATGATCTTGTTTACCGAAAATGTTTTCAAAGCACACTCCATTAATATTCAAAATGAGATTATGTGATTTCGTATTCAATCAATACCAGCAAATTGATTAAAACGCTTTCCTCGAAAACGGTTAGTTTTATTGTGATTCAATATAGGACCTTTTTTAAAGACGTTATATATCTGTTCAATCGTGTATGGTTGTATTTGAGATAAAGGTACAAAAAAAAATGAGTTATTATCTGTTCGTCTAGGGCAGTTTCGGCCTTTAGATTGCAAGAAATTCACATCAAATTTAAAACGTAAATACATAATTTTATTTATTTTTTTGAATTTTCAGAAGAAAAACGCTATAGGAATTTGTGGCATTAATTTTTTAAGTAGCTAACCCCTTGAAATTTCGACCATCACATCGAAAAACCCTGCACATATATATATATATATATATATATATATATATATATATATATATATATATATATATATATATATATATATATATATATATATATATATTATATATTTATATATATATATATATATATATATATATATATATATATATATATATATATATATATATATATATATATACGGTGCACAAGATAGGAAATTGGTCGAACAATAAACATAGCAATCATATTTATCATATGCAAAAGAATTTCACCTGGTCCAGAGCAGTTTTTATTTGCACTATTAATGTGTTCAATTAGAAGGAAATGATGCTATATAATAAAATATTACGAAGGTTACTTCTTGTTGCTTCTATAGTAGGCTAAAGAAACTTATTGGGTTCCCAAGGTTTATCAAATAATCTCGTCTTTTAGAGGAATTGTTTTTTAATTTGAATGCTCTAATTCTAATGAAAGTGTCCAAATTAAAGAATATTTTTTATGTTGAATAATAAAGTATTGTGCGTTCAAAACTTTGTTTAAAATGCGCGAGTGCATCATCATCACTCACAAAACTTTTGTAGCAGGCAAAGGACTTTTTGAAACGACCCGATATGTGCATGAAAGTTGTAACTGAATGGCGTCATCTTAGTTCAACTGAGCATTTCCCTTCTGTTTCTAGTAAACATTTTTCAACATTTAATATAAGCAGTTTACAAGTGTTAAAGCTATATGTGTATTATTGTATTAATGCCTGTTATCGCTAATGTTGCTTAAGTTCGTTTACAGAAAATACGACTGCAACTTATCAAGATTCCATCCGGAATAGACGACGAGAACCTACGAATCTAAATTCAGGAAAGGAAAGACCGAACTATCGAGAACAATTCAATTATTTAGATGGCAAATGTAAATATTTCTGTTTCACTTGGAAGTAAAGGAGTGGATGTTGGAGTGAACATGGACGTGAAACAAGGTCTGGGCCTATTCCGGTGTCGTTAACTATACAACACCAGCAAGAACAAGCGGAATGGCTCGTTTGGAATAGGGAATGTATACTGCTACCTCTCTACTCATAATTCTGCCCCTAAATATTCAATGTTATGTCTATACGGGAATGTCTGCTCGACTATTCTTTTAATATCAAGCATATCTTCTAGAAGACATTTCTGGAATACTTAAGCAGGTTATGCATGTTACGTACATGATACCGCATACAGAAAATTTTCCTGCAACTAAAGTAATTTGTTTAAGGTTAAATAAACGGCCTGGCAATGTGAGCTATGAGTGAAATTTTATTTTCAGGAGTATTCGCAGCGTCTCCCAGTTATTGTTTGTACTAAATGATTCGACTATTTTAAATATTTAATAAAACAGATTAATTTAAGTTATTACAACTGAAATATTCTTTCTCTATGAGAGAATAAGCTGATTGGCGTAGCGGTTCATATAATTGTGGTCTACTCTAGAATGGCATTTTGAAAAACAGTAATCTAAAACAAATGAAAAGGGACAAATGGAGGTAAGTTGGAAAATATATAATCTTCCTTCAACACATGGTATTAGCAAGCAGCAGAAGATTGACCGATGCAGGTGTTAATTCGGTCTTTAGCGAGCGTCGAGTAAAGGATCATAGACATAATTAAATATTCACTGAAAACGCTTCTCCTATCCTATTCCTTTGATGCAAAATGGTTGAAGTTTGATTATTTAATATTCTTAAGAGGATATCGTAACGACATCGATGGAGATTTACTTGAGTCTCTTTATTTAACATTCTAAATTCTACTTCTATTAAGATTGTAGACATAAATGACATTTAGAGCGTTGTAAAATTCTTATTTACAATTGTGTTATTAGTCTGAGTTGTTTCTGTTTGAAGTTGCGATAATTAGATTTATATTTCAACTCTATTAATAAATACCTTGGCGTTGGTGACGGCTTCTGTTCAGATACGTATAATTTACACACAATTATTTGCTGCGTGAGGTTATTCTTGGTTGCTTACACAAGTTGAGCAACAATGCCGACCATACACTCTACTTTTAAAACACTTTTACTTTAATTTATTTCAAATTTTAATATAATTTTGGAGAATAACACAATAGATGTTTAAAAAGCGTGATGTTCGTTCTGCCCTGTTAAAACGTGCTCCCCTGTTATCGAAGGTGCCGGATGTGACAAATTTCTTCTCAGCCAATAACCCTTGTATCATTTAAAATGTGAATTTTTTTTCACATGGTCCAATTGTTGCTGTCTATTTACACATTGGGAAAAAACAATCACTTCCTTTGGAGTTCATAAATTATTAAACTAGCGCTTGATTAAAAGGTGAGTAAAAAACTGTGTTCATAAGCGCCAAGTTTAGAATCTATAATTCCTTGCTTACATAATACTTTACCTAAAACATTGTTTAAACTTGCTTAAAATTACTCATTTAGTTCGTTGTACATATCAGTACAACCACCTCCAGCAGAGGTGCGGAAATTGATCGCCTACTGCAAGAGGAACAACTATCACCTCGTAATGGGGTGTGATGCGAACTCCCATCACTTGGCTTGGGGGAGCACGGACACTAACAGGCGAGGTGAATCACTATTCGAATACATTTAGGGAAGGAGCTGGTTGTTAACAACATAGGCTCCGAACCCACCTTTATTACAGCTAATCGGAGAGAGGTTTTAGATCTCACGATCAGCTCAAGGCTTTTGAGCTCAAAAATCCTCAAATGGAGGGTGTCGTCTGAACCCTCATGTTCTGACCATGCCCATATCCTATTTGAGATTGTAACAGGCCCTAGACCTGTGGTGGAGTATCGCGACCCGAAAAGGACGGATTGGGAGGGGTACAAACCGTCCCTCGCCGCCGGACTTGGGTCCTTGGGATCGTGATGAGATTGAGATTGCGGCTGAACAGGTTAGGGAAGCTGTTGTCTCTGCATATTACGAAAACTGTCCACTAAGGTCAAAGAGAGACAGTCTTACATCTTACCCAACAACCCCCTAAATACCCACCAGTATGCCTATCAAACTGGCAAATCAACTGAGTTAGCGCTCAATAACCTCGTCGAGAAAATCACACACTCTCTGGAAAATGAAGGGGTTACGGTGGCGGTATTTCTCGACATCGAAGGAGCATTTAATAATGCATTACCGATCTCCCTCTACGAGGCCACTATCGCTAGGGGGGTGGAATCTACTATCTGTGGCTGGATCGGAAACATGCTGCACAATCGGACCATTACTACCTCATTGCGGGGAGAGGTGGTCGGCGTCAGGGCCGCTAGGAGGTGTACTCAGGGTGGCGTTCTATCCCTCCTGCTGTGATCCCTCTTTGTAGACGATTTGCTGGCTATCCTCGGACTCTAGTGTGGTTGAGGTCCAGGCGTATGCTGATTATCTTGTCATAATGGTTAGAGACAAATCTGAGGAGGAACTGGCAAGTACTCTTCAAGAGGCACTAAATGTAATCAATGATTGGTGCCGGAGGGAACAGATGTCTGTGAACCCCCGCAAAACGATCATTATACCTTTTACCAGAAGAAGAAGGTTGGACAAATTAAAACCACCTATTCTTATGGGGGAAACCATTCCATTTTCGGACCAAGCAAAATATCTGGGAGTTACCCTAGATAAGAAGCTCAACTGGGACAAACAGTTATAAAATGTTATCCGCAGGGCTAAAATGTCCCTGTGGACCTGCCAGAGAATCTGTGGTAACAACTGGGAAGAAACCCCCAACAGATGTACTGGCTCTATGTAGTGGTTATCAGGCCAATGATAACATATGTAGCCATAGTTTGGTGGCCTAAGGCACTTCGTGGTATCGCGAGGGCCAAACTGGCTCATCTACAGAGACAAGCTTGTCTGATGATAACGGGAGCGATAATCACCGCACCATCAGCCGCTCTGGGGGTCCTCCTTAATATTCCCCCTCTTCACATATGGTTGGAGAGGGTGGCGAGGTAGACAACGTACAGACTAAAACAAACGGCAGACAGCATGCCGAGGGAAGTCAGTCTGGGAGGGTCCGGTCTCCTTGATGACAGTGATTGTCACAGGATTCTGGGAATGGTCTCAGACTTGATGCCTACAAGGATCATCAGAGATCTGTCTTTCAAGATTGTCCTCCCGAAAAGGGAGGACTGGGACCGAAACCAAACGACCCTGTTGAGAGCGGACCTCTGCTGGTACTCTGACGGCTCCAAAACCAATTTGGGAGTAGGAGCCGGCGCATATGGGGGCAGCACCGATGCTAGACTATCAGCTAGCCTCAGCAAGTACGCAACCATACACCAGGCAGAAGTGTATGCCATCGAGATGTGTGCAAGGGAAAGTTTAAAAGACCTGTGCACAAACAAATCGATAAAGATATATGCAGATAGCCAAGCTGGAATAAAGGCTCTTGGTTCCTACCGGTGAACTTCAAAGGCGGTATGGAGTTGTAAATCTGCCCTTAACGAATTGGGCAGCTGTAATGAGGTGTCGCTGGTCTGGGTCACTCGGACCATGGTGGCAACGTGACGGCAACGCGCTTGCCCAGTGTGGTGCCCAGAGAGACTTTGTCGGACCAGAACTGGTGCTGGGGATAACATCTTGCACAGCAAAACGCACCTTAAAGACCTGGACAGAAAGAATGACAATCCAATATTGGCAAACTTCCAGGATTAGCTCACTCTAAGGCCTTCATAAATGGCCTGTCTGAGTCAAGGGCGAAAAAACTTCTACAGATGAGCAGACAACAACTGAGTACTCTAGTCGGCCTGTATACAGGACACTGCCGCTTGCGGCATCACATGCATCGTATTGGGGTCGATCAGGAGACCGAGTGCCGGCTGTGTATGGAGAATGACGAAACAGCAGAGCACGTGCTGTGTTCCTGTCCGGCAGCGGGCAGGACTAGATACTTGCTCTTTGGCAAGGTAAAGCTTGCTCCAGAGGATCTGGATCAACTTTCGCCAACAAAGGTTGTCGACCTCTGTAGGAGGCTGGATTTGTTGGGTGAAATATAGATATTAGGCGTGAGCCACAATAGACCTTATGGTCGCTGTGAAGGGACCGATATGGACCACTTACATTCAAACCTAACCTAACCTAATAAGTACAATTCGTTTTGTTACAAATAAACATTTCATTTTGTCTATCTAAAAAACCCAATTTCTAAATTTTCAGTTAGGTTTTAATTTTCATACTCAAACTGCCTTAAGCTTTTTATCATAGCAATTCTCCAAATAACTGATTGCTCTGAGGAGATTTATCTCAGAATAGTAATCATTTATTTCCATATTACTTTTATTTTTATTATTAATTATGAATTTTCTTTTATTCCAGGTGGATTCAAGCATTCAAGATTTATGCATATATTATATGGTGTTTCAATTGATCAACCCTTTGTTGGCTGTCACTGGTTTTTACTGCCTATTATGATACCTGGTCTACAAATATTGGAGTCATTCTAAATTATTAGTTCACTATGCATTTCGGCCAACTAATTAGCCATCTCCAGGCGTATATCTAAAATCACAATAAAAAGTCTGCCAGAAAATGTTTTTTTTAGGTAGACAGTTGCGCTTAATGGAGCACAATGGTATCAAAGATTATTAGGTGGCGCAAAATATGATGAACACTGTGCTCCTCTATTTGTTCGCCTTCGGATAATGGCGTTTTACTCACTCTATCTTTTTAGTTTGTCACTCTTTGTGAGAGAAAATACAAAGTATTTTAATATGTTAGGAAACAATTATCCAACTAGAAATACAGGTATTGTTGCTGTACCCCAACTTCACACTGTACTGTACTTCACTTTTCCAGAAAGGAACAAAATATATCGCAATAAGAGCATATAACCATTTACCTGTGTGCATAAGAAACATCGTTGGGCTTGTACAATTGAAGAGAGGGCTAAAGAAATATTTTTTGGACCACCCATTTTATTCAATAAATGAGTATTTTAATATTGGGTGATGCTTATTTGTATGTTTTTTGTCCCATTTTAATACGACAGTGCCCAATGTCCCGCATAAAATGACGGATGTCATATTTAAAACTAAAAAAGTACGAAAGATGTTCTCTTCTCTTAATACCAGGAAAGCCTCTGGCCTTGACGAGATCCCAGCAATTGTTCTCAAAAAATGCGCACCAGAACTTAATCCTGTCCTGACTCGTCTGTTTCAGACATCTTACAATAGAGGCATATTCCCTAGTAACTGGAAAACTGCTCGAGTAAAACCCGTTCAAAGAAAGGATCCAAAGCGCTTCCTAGCAACTACAGGCCTATCTCTCTCCTTTCAGTCATTTCTAAAGTGATGGAAAAGTATATAAACACCGAATTACTAAAATTTCTTGAAAAACGCAGTCTAATCCACGACAGGCAGTATGGATTCTGTCAGCGCGGATCAACTGCTGACCTCCTTTCCTTTGTCACCCTATCTTGGAACAAGTCTATGGAACTACGCGGTGAATCCCAGATTGTCGCTCTAGACATATTCAAAACATTCGACCAGGTCTGGCACGCAGCACTGCTTAATAAACTTCCTGCCTATAGCCTACCACCAAAACTCTGTACCTGGACAGCAAACTTTCTCTCCAACCGGAGCATTTCTGTTGACGTGGATAGCCATTCTTCTAAACTATATCAAATTAATGCAGGAGTTTCTCAGGGTTCAGTTTTAGCCCCTACTTTTTTTCTTCTCCACATCAATAACCTCCTCTCTGGTACGTCCAACTCAGTTCACAGTTACGCGGACAACAGCACCCTCCACTCAAATATACAATATTCTAAGCCTGTCTCTTTGGCCCAATTAGATGAGGATCGCAGACTCATGGAGGGTTCTGTCTCCGCAGATCTCCAAAAAATATTATACTGGGGAAGTAGAAATCTTGTACAATTCAACCCCACCAAATCTCAGTCTTGCTTTATTTCTCATAAAAGATACACCAGGCCTAGACCCATCACAATGAACAACCAAGTTATTCAAAGTAATGAGTCATTTTCACTTGTTGGCATTTCTGTGGATCGAAATCTAAATTGGCACCAACATGTCACATCAATTGCAGAAGCGGCTGCTAAGAAATTAGGTTTCCTCTACCGGGCTCGCAAATACTTTTCACCAGCTAATCTCTATACCTTATATACTTCGCAAATAGGCCCAAACCTCGAATACTGCTTCCACATCTGGGGTGCTGCTGCCGCTTCTTCACTCGCTATCCTGGACTCCATTCAGAAGAGAGCTATACGTCTCATTGATGACCCTACCCTCACCCAAAGGCTGGCATCCCTTGCCAACCGACGTGCCGTTGGTGACCTCTCTCTCTCTCTTTTATAGATATCTGCACAGGCACTGCTCAGAGGAGCTTTCTTCCATAGTTCCTCCACCTGCTGCCCCCAACAGACCTACCAGGGGTACAGAACAAATGCACCCTTTTACTGTTTAGGTCACCAGACATAGAACATCTTGTTATGCCCGCTTTTTTGTCCGGAGGACTTCCAAGTTGTGGAATTCCTTGCCGGCGCATGTTTTTCCTTCTCCTCCGAACCTCCAAACCTTCAAGTCCAGAATTAACAAGTTGCCTCTTTCCTACTTGTCGACACCCACGGTACGATAGTATTTAGGCTGTAAGCCCTCGTGATGTGTTGTTGAAATTAAAAAAAAAACATTGTATAGACTTTTTAATATAAACATATGATGGTGTATTTGTCCATTGAAGTGTGCATGCGTAAAAGCGTATGTTGTGTAGGTTAATTGTTGTTTTGTTTGCGCAATGTTCTGCATTTTATGCCCTTTCGTAAGTTTGTTTTTATGTGTTTTTCTTTTGTATTTTAGATAATGACTCCTTAACTGTAGATTTGGGGCCTTTTTTATTTAGTCCCTAATTATAGATTCACAATCTTTATATATTATGCTTTGTGTGACGAGTTGCTACATATTATGTTTTGACGTGTTCCTTGCCCGTTTGGGATTTTATAAATAAAGTTGTATTATTATTATTATTATTATTATTATCATTATTATTATTATTATTATTATTATTATTATTATTATTATTATTATTATTATTATTATTATTATTATTATTATTATTATTATTATTATTATTATTATTATTATTATTATTGTTATTGTTTTTTAGTCCTGTTTAATAATGGACAAATTCTCCTGAGGATGACCGGATAAAAAGGTCGAAACGCGTCTGGAAAAAGGAATGAAGAAATTGTTTGGAAAGTAAAAGCCGTTTTATTCAATACGCCCAAAGAATAATAAAGAAGTAGTGTGAAAAGCTGTGTTTTCTTAGTTGACAAATACAAACCCCACAAAAACGTAATAATATTATGAGAGCTGTTTTACTACTTATAACTTCTTCAGATACCAAAGTCAACTGTTTGAGTTGTTTGAAAATCTTACTACAATAATTTTGTTGAGAATGCAAATCTACTAAATTTAATTTGTTCGCACCGTGGGTGGTTTGACTACTCTCACAAGACGGTTGGTTTTTTAGTACTAAAAGTTACTTTGTACGAATCTCTTGCCACCCACGAAGAAGGGAGAGTGAACTTTCAACATGTAAATGGAAATTCAACACGCACGTTTCATAAAAACCTAAGAATATTACATTGCGAGTTTCTAATATATCAAAACAAATGACACATATATGTTTGATATTTTAAAATTTAGAGAAATAACAACACATGTTGAACCCTAAGACAATTAACCCTCGAAATAAATTACTCAAGATATGTATTATTGGATGTTTGGTTTTAATTAGCGAAGACGATTGAAACTAGATATAGAATATTTAGCACAACTTAGATATAGTACTACATTTTTTTTTTATTTTTTTTTTAATGTCAACAACACACCACGAGGGCTTACAGCCTAAATACTATCGTACCGTGGGTGTTGACAAGGAGGAAAGAGGCAGCTTGTTAATTCTGGACTTGAAGGTTTGGAGGTTCGGAGGAGAAGGAAAAACATGTGCCGGCAAGGAATTCCACAACTTGGAAGTCCTCGGGACAAAAGAGCGGGCATAACAAGATGTTCTATGTCTGGTGACCTGGACATTAAAAGGGTGCATTCGCTCTGTTCCCCTGGTAGATCTGCTGGGGGCAGCAGGTGGGGGAATTATGGAGGAAAGCTCCTCTGAGCAGTGCCCGTGCAGATATCTATAAAAGAGAGAGAGGTCACCAACGGCACGTCGGTGGGCAAGGGATGGAAGCCTTTGGGTGAGGGTAGGGTCACCGATGAGACGTATAGCTCTCTTTTGAATGGAGTCCAGGATAGCGAGTGTAGAAGCGGCAGCTGCACCCCAGATGTGGGAGCAGTATTCGAGGTTTGGCCTTATTTGTGAAGTGTATAAGGTATAGAGATTAGTTGGTGAAAAGTATTTGCGAGCCCGGAAGAGGAAACCCAATTTCTTAGCAGCCGCTTCTGCAATTGATGTAACATGTTGGTGCCAATTAAGATTTCGATCCACAGAAATGCCAACAAGAGAGAAGGACTCATTACTTTGAATAACTTGGTTGTTCATTGTGATGGGTCTAGGGCTGCTGTATCTCTTGTGAGAAAGAAAGCAAGACTTAGTTTTGGTGGGGTTGAATTGTACAAGATTTCTACTTCCCCAGTCTAATATTTTTTGGAGGTCCACGGAGACAGAACCCTCCATGAGTCTGCGATCCTCATCTAATTGGGCTAAAGAGACAGGCTTAGAATATTGTATATTTGAGTGGAGGGTGCTGTCGTCCGCGTAACTGTGAACTGGGTTGGATGTGCTAGAGAGGAGGTCATTGATGTGGAGAAGAAACAAAGTAGGGGCTAAAGCTGAACCTTGAGGAACTCCTGCATTAATTGGATACAGTTTGGAGGAATGGCCATCCACAACAACAGATATGCTCCTGTTGGAGAGGAAATTTGCTGTCCAGGTACAAAGTTTTGGTGGTAGGCCATAGGCCGGAAGTTTATTAAGCAGCGCTGCGTGCCAGACCTGGTCGAATGCTTTGGATATGTCTAGAGCAACAATCTGGGATTCACCGTATTGTTCCATAGACTTGTTCCAAGAATGGGTGACAAAGGAAAGGAGGTCGGCAGTCGATCTGCGCTGACGGAATCCATACTGCCTGTCTTGGATTAGACTGTGTTTTTCAAGGAATTTTAGTAGTTCGGTGTTTATATACCTTTCCATCACTTTAGAGATGACTGAAAGGAGAGAAATAGGCCTGTAGTTGCTAGGAAGCGCTTTGGATCCTTTTTTGGGGATGGGTTGTACTCGAGCAGTTTTCCAGTTACTAGGGAATATGCCTTTATTGTAAGATATCTGAAACAGACGAGTCAGGACAGGAGCAAGTTCTGGTGCGCATTTTTTGAGAACAATTGCTGGGATCTCGTCAAGGCCAGAGGCTTTCCTGGTATTAAGAGAAGAGAGCATCTTTCGTACCTTTTTAGTTTTGAAAATGATATCAGTCATTTTATGCGCGACATTGGGGACTGTTGGTGGTTGAACATTTGGAGGTGGGTTGAGAGTAGAATTTCCGGCGAACAACGAAGCAAAAAGTTCAGCCTTGCCCAGGGCGGTAGAAACAATTTCATGCCCTGAGACAAGAGGTGGGAACGTGCTCTTGCAGAAATTATTCCCAATAGACTTAGCAAGAGTCCAGAAGGGTTTGCCGCCGTTGGAGCTTGAGTTGTTGGAGTTTTTGATTTGGTTATTAAACGAGTTTTTTGCCTCAGAAAGAATGCGGACATAGCGGTTTCTTGCGTCGTTGAAAGCTTGACGATTTTCTTGACTGGGATTGTGTAGAAGCGTTTTGTGAGCTTTGACCTTTTCAAGTCTGGCCTTGTCACAGGATTTAGAGAACCAGGGCTTTTGAGTAGCTGAAGAGGTTTTCTGTGTACGTGGAATAAATAATTCCATGCCAGCTTGGATAATTTCGGTGACGTTTTGTGAGATATCAGAGGGGTCAGGATGAGAGAAGCAGACAGAGGCCCATGGAAATGAGGAAAAGTAATCCCGCATTTTGTCCCAGTTTGCGGAGTTGTAGTGCCAAACGATACGTGGGTGTGATGACTGTGTGACCTCGGGTTGCATTGCACAGGAAGCAGTGACCATGCCGTGGTCTGAGCGACCAAGGGGGGCGGTGACTGATATCTTATAGCATTCAGGGTTTGTAGTAAGAAGGAGATCCAAGGGATTTGAGCTGTGTGTTGGGATACGAGGAAAGTAAGTAGGTTGCTGAACTATATTAGCCAAAGAATTGCTGACTGCAAAGGCCTCCGCTGCTCTACCTTGTGGATCGGTTTTTGAAGATCCTAGCCATTCCTTATTATGGACATTGAAGTCGCCAAGAATAGTGACCTCGGAGGAAGGATATTCAGAAATCAGATAGTCGGTTTTTTCAGAAAGGTAGTCAAAGAGCTGGACAAAGTTGTTGTCAGAAGGTGACCGGTAAATGCAACAGATGAATTTAGTTGCAGCCCTGAGAGAGAGTTTTATCCATAGTATGTCTTTTCTTCCAGCTTCTAAATTGGGAAGTCTGGTGCAGGGTAGATTGCTACGGACGTATGCGCACACGCCTCCATGCAATCTAAAGGCAGTAAGGAGCTCATACCCCGGGAAATTAAGGTGATTATTGGCTGTTTTGGCACTGATTTGGGTTTCGGTGAGGAAGAGGAGTTGGTGCCTGTTAGCCTGGAGGAAATGGTGGACGGAGTTCAGGTTAGAATTTAGGCCACATATATTCGAAAAGGATATGTTAAATCTTGATGTTGGCGCCCCCTGTACACCCCTCTCCCGGAGATCCGAATGGAGGGGTATTTTGCCTCCGGAATATTTTATACAAGGAGGAGCCATCATCATTTTTGCTTATAAGGGAAACCGACTCATACACCAGAACCGGAAACGTCCGTTGGGACTTCACCGGCCCCTTGATGTATGGGGTGGTACCTCCTCGGGCGTGAAAAAATCCTTTACTATTACATAAAGGAAAATTCCACTACCACCTGCTATGGATTGGATTGGATCAATGTCTACCCCTTTAAAAATAAGATTAATAAAGGGACTATCAATGTAGATAAGTCATGCATTGCCTGGATAATTTAAGATAATAATCACCACGTAGATAAAGAAAACCTTCAGCTAATTAAAAACGTTAAACAATTGCGACAATTAGGCGCATATGAAAGCCTATATATATTAGTAAATGTATAAATACTAAGGGTTGTATAGAAAAATAACACACTACATCGTTTCATCAATGTCATTTTCAAACAAAAGCCGCCTACTTTGCGTGGAAACAAAGGTCACGGAGTTTTAGTAGAGCGGTTTCCGGTATATGAGTTAGATTTCGTAAAAATAATTTTACGAGTTTCAGAGATATAGGATCTTCGCCAAGAAAATTGATTTATTATGCAAAAATTTGCCTCTCAGAATTGTCCAAAGAACTTGGCCTCCGAAAAGAAATTTCCATTGTAAATGAAAAAAACGGAAAACCGGAAGTCTCTAGGTGGCGTAAGAGCATCGCTTCGCAAACCATGTTGTACCTTCATATATATATATATATATATATATATATATATATATATATATATATATATATATATATATATATATATATATATATATATATATATATATATATATATATATATATATATATATATATATATATATATATATATATATATATATATATATATATATATATATATATATAAGGTGGCGCATTGAACACGAAACAGACCGATTTGCGTCCAGAGACATTTTTTTAAGAAACGCTGAAACACGTCAATTTTAATATTGAGGGGGACATGTTCTGACATAAAACTCAACTTTGTCACATCAACCCCTCAAGGATGGTGATAATAACCCTTATATTTTAAATAGGGAACATGGGTCGACTGTTACATCATTTGAAAGCTCTTTCTTTTCTGAATTTAGCACACTAATTTTTTTGAGAGTTTTATCAACTCGTTTAAAAATTATTAACAGTTGAAGATGAAAAAACGCATTTCACTCATTCCAATAAGAAATGTGCTGATAGTCAATGTTTTGTTGGTTTCTAAACAAAAAATTGACTATCAGAACATTTCTTGTCGGAATGAGAGAAATGCGGTTTATTATTTCAGTTTATCGGTCGGTTTGATACTTGATAGTACTGCCGAAAATTAATTTCACAATGGTGTATTATGTAGAAGAAAGGGTTAAAATAATTACTCTTTTTTTCAAAAAAGATGACTGTGCCAACCGTACCGCAAATTTGTTTAATGAACGACATCCGAACAGACATGTTAACAGAAAATACATTTTGGAGTTAGTTGCAAAGTTTCGACAAAGTGGTTCAGTAGCCAACAGAAAAACGGGATCCTGAACGTGAATTTCCGGTTAGAAATGAGACTACTGAGATTGGAGTTTAAGGAAAAATTGCTGCAGACCCGACTTTGAGCACGAGAAAATTGGCCACTTTTTCAAACATCAAAATAAGAACTATTCAGCGAATATTGGAGCATCATAAATTTCACGTATAAAATTCATCTTGTACAACAACTGAATGAAGATGATTTTGATCGGCTGCTGGAGTTTTGTGAATTTATGACAGCTGATAACGAGAACTTTCTGTTCAATGTCTGTTTTTCAGACGAGTGTACGTTTTAATTAAACTCTGCAGTCAATCGTCATAATTGTCGTTATTGGGCAGATAATAATCCAAGAAATGTTCACGAAGTCCACACTCAAACTCCACAGAAATGGAATGTCTGGACTGGCATTTTTGGAGACCGTTTAATCGGACCAATTTTTCTTGATGGCAATTTGAGTGGCGAAACGTATTTGGAGTTACCAGAAGATAGACTTAGACTTCTTTCTATTGGGTCATCTAAAGAGTAGAACTTACGCAACAGAACCGGAGTTTCTGGAAGTATTACGACGACACATTGTTGAACAATGCCGTCTAATAACTCCACAAATGCTCCAGAATGTCAGAGCTCGTTTTGAACCAAATTTGTACTTTTGTATGGAAGCTGGTGGTCAACGATTTGAACACTTACTTAACTTAATAAACATTTTTGAACGTTTCGTTTTGTTGTTTAGTTTTTTTTACGAAAAATTGACTAATTAGTGAATTTCTTATCACAATGAATTAAATACGTTCTTGCAACTCCAACTGTGAATAATTTTTAAACGAGTTGACAAAACTTCCAAAGAAATTTGTGTGCTGAATTCAGAAAAAAAGAGCTTTCAAATGATGTAACACTCGATCCATGTTCCCTATTTAAAATTAAAGGGGTTTATGTAACAAAGTTGAGTTTTATGACAAAACATATCCCACTCAATATTAAAATTGACGTGTTCCAGCGTTTCTTAAAAACAAAAGTTCTCTGGATGCAAACGGTCTGTTTCGTTTTCAATGCGCCAGCCTGTGTATATATATATATATATATATATATATATATATATATATATATATATATATATATATATATATATATATATATATATATATATATATAAACATAGAGTCTGAAATTAACCTCGGATATGACTTCTAGAGGCTCTAATACGCGCTCATTTGAAATAAAAATCGAAAGTCATTACTATAAGCAAAATGTTCTTTATAAAAATTGTCCAAAACTAAAATTTGCATTCTTAAAAGGATGTATTTAGGAAGCTAGAGTTGACTCAAAATTTAAACTGACAGCTACAAGATTTTTGGTTTTTTAGTTCTTGTTTCGGTGTGTGTATATTTTCAATTATATTTTTGCAATAACAATATTTTGCTTCATTGTATAACATACTGTAAATTAGCTTGCAAACATTTTTCCAACTAAATGCTACTAAATTATTGAACAATTAAAATTTATAAATCTGATCTTTTCAATTACAAATTACTTGATATTTTTTCCTTTATAAGGTCATAGTCACAAACATAGAAACTACTTTGCGGATAACTCATTTAACAGAATATCTCTCTTATATTAAACACAAAATATCTGAACTCTATACGGATTGATCTTGTTTCTTGTTTCATTTTAGTCTGTCCTTTCTGAGGCAGTTTTTAAATTTCTCTAAGTTACCTTTCTTTTCAAGATTACAATACATGAACTCTTGAACTGTCCATAACCACACAGTTTTATCCCTTTTATCAAAACTATCATCCAGGTATTTTCAAAGTTTCCCTGTAAAGTTTGTTTTTATACAGCTCGATGTGTTGCAACCTCGGTGGTCCAGTGGTGAGAACGTGTGCCACTAAACCCAAAGGTACTGGGTTTGACGACTTCCAGCAGAACAGCATTTCACTATTTTAGTGCATGCTGTAAAATCAATATCAACTGAGGTTGTGGCATTGTGGTTAAGCAAATAGAATATCTGCACGTTATATACAGGATGGCGCTTTGAAAACGAAGCAGACCGATTTGCGTCCAGAGAACTTTTTTTTTAAGAAACGCTGAAACACGTCAATTTTAATATTGAGGGGGACATGTTTCGACATAAAACTCAACTTTGTCACATCAACCCCTTAAGGGTGGTGATAACAATGCTTATATTTTAAATAGGGAACATGGGTCGAGTGTTACATCATTTGAAAGCTCTTTCTTTTCTGAATTCAGCACACAAATTTTTTTGGAAGTTTTATCAACTCGTTTAAAAATTATTCAGAGTTGGAGTTGCAAGAACGTATTTCATTCATTGTGATAAGAAATGCAATTAGTCAATTTTTCGTAAAAAACAAAACAAAACCAAACGTTCAAAAATGTTTATTCAGTTAAGTAAGTGTTCAAATTGTTGACCACCAGCTTCCATACAAAAGTACAAATTTTGTTCAACACGAGCTCTGATATTCTGGAGCATTTACGGAGTCATTAGACGAAATTCTTCAACATTGCGTCGTCGTAATTCTTCCAGAGACTCCGGTTTTGTTGCGTAAATTCTACTTTTTAAATGGCCCCATAGAAAGAAGTCTAAAGGAGTTAAATCCGATGATCTAGGGGGCCACTCAATAGCACCTCTACGCCCAATACATTGTCCTGGAAACTCTCTGTTCAAAAACTCCATAACATGTTGTAAAAAATGCGGAGGAGCTCCATCTTATTGAAACACTAATCGATTTTCTTGATAGCGATCATCATTTAAAAAAATGTCAATTAGTAGAGAGTAAACGATATCTTCTAGTAACTCCAAATACGTTTCGCCACTCAAATTGCCATCAAGAAAAATTGGTCCGATTAAACGGTCTCCAAAAATGCCAGTTCAGACATTCAATTTCTGTGGAGTTTGAGTGTGGACTTCGTGAAAAGAAAATTTCTTGGATTATTATCTGCCCAATAACGACAATTATGACGATTGACTGTAGAGTTTAATAAAAACGTACACTCGTCTGAACAACAGATATAGGACAGAAAGTTCCCGTTATCAGCTATTCGTGCAGTCATAACTTCACAAAATTCCAGCCGCCGATCAAAATCATCTTCATTCAGTTGTTGTACAAGATGAATTTTATACAGGTGAAATTTATGATGCTTGAATTATTGCTGAATAGTTCTTCTTTTAATGTTTGAAACAGTGGCCAGTTTTCTCGTGCTCAAAGTTGGATCTGCAGCAATTTGTCCTAAAACTTTAATCTCAGTAGTCTCATTTCTAACCGGAAATTCACGTTCAGGATCCCGTTTTTTGTTGGCTACTGAACCACTTTGTCGAAACTTTGCAACTAACTCCAAAATCTATTTTCTGTTAACATGTCTGTTCGGATGTCCTTCATTAAACAAATTTGCGGTACGGTTGGCGCAGTCATCGTTTTTGAAAAAAAGAGTAATTATTTCAACTCTTTCTTCTACAGACTACAGCATATTTAAACTAAATTTTGGTAGTACTATCAAGTTTCAAACCGACCGATGAACTGAATTAATGAAACTCACACTATTGTTCCCTGAAGATGCTTTTTAATAAATCGAAATATGAAATTGAAATTAATGCAAAGTGATATGCTTTCACCTAGATCGCCCAAATATTAAAAGATAAGTCGGTCGAAATAGCCCTTAGCTGATTTGGTGCAATTATATATATATATATATATATATATATATATATATATATATATATATATATATATATATATATATATATATATATATATATATATATATATATATTATAATATTCTTTTACTAAAATTACGGCAACCACAAATTACTTATACCTTACCCACACTCAATCCGTGGACACACTATATATATATATATATATATATATATATATATATATATATATATATATATATATATATATATATATATATATATATATATATATTATAATATTCTTTTACTAAAATTACGGCAACCACAAATTGTTTCATGTTTGGATCCGTTAGATGAAAAGGTAAAAAGTCAACAAAGGACAATATGATTTAGATTATTCAATACAAACAACCGCGATACGCTCTATTGTGTTTCAGTCACACAAAGAGATAATAGAAGCCAATGGTTGAATTGTTGTAATATCTAAACATGTTTATTCATTTAAATATTTTACGAATCAATGTTATCAACATTATGATTGTTTCGTTGAAATATTTATATTTGGATTAACGTTCATAAAATAAGGATATACGCAATTAAAAAAATATTGACGTAAAAAAAGTAAATTCTGCAATATACAGTGTGTTTCACTTTAAGTGCGACAATTCATTAGTTCATAACGGGTCGGCCGCTCAAAAACATTAAATGAAGTACTTCACATCCTGGTATGCAATATTTTAAAATTCGCTTTTTCCATAGCCTACTAGGCTAACAAGACTGCAAAATGACTGAAGCTTATTAGGCATTTTTTGACGAAAAAAAAAAACAAATATCCCTATTGATTTAGGCACATCTGTAAGCGACAAATCCCAAGTTTCAGTATAGTAACTTATACCAAGTGTTCACAACTTGAGTGCAAAAAATGAAAAAAAAAAAAATAGTGCCCTGTGTAAATGCTAACGTGTCTTACAAATATTATAATGCCCATGGATGATATATAAGTCACCTAGTGTATTAATTCACACAATATTATCCGCATATCTTATACAGAGTGTTCATAATAAATACGAAAACATACCCTTTTGCAATGTATTTACTCCGTTTGGACTTTGAACGGACCAGCATTTAAATTTTGTGAAGACACAACTCCATTATTTCTGAAAGTAGCTAAGTCGAGATTGTAACCTGCCATGAGCACTGATAAGTACACTTGGAGAACCCAAACCACCAAAATACATTCTTTTAAAGACCTGACGATCGTTTCACTCACAAAGTTAGCGCCACCAGAGGATAAAAAATTTTATTTTTAATCTTACCTATCAGTGCTTACGGCAGGTTCCCACTTTTGCTTAGCTTCTTTCAGATATAATAGAGTGGTGTCTTCCCAAAACTTAGAATGCTGGTCCGATCAAAGTCGAAATCGGGTAATACATTGCAAAAGGGTAGGTTTGCGTATTTATTATGAACACTCTATTAATATACAGGGTGGCGCATTGAAAACGAAACAGATCGATTTGCGTCCAGAGAATTTTTTTTAAGAAACGCTGAAACACGTCAATTTTAATATTGAGGGGGACATGTTTTGACAGAAAACTCCACTTTGTCACATCAACTCCTTAAGGGTGGTGACAACAACCCTTATATTTTAAATAGTTTTATCAACTAGTTTAAAAATTATTCACAGTTGGAGTTGCAAGAATATATTTCATTTATTGTGATAAGAAATGCACAAGTAAGTCAATTTTTCGTTAAAGAAACTAAAAAACAAAACCAAACGTTCAAAAATGTTCAAAAGTGTTCAAATTGTTGACCACCAGCTTCCATACATAAGTACAAATTTTGTTCAAAACGAGCTCTGACATTCTGGACCATTTGTGGAGTTATTAGACGGCATTCTTCAACAATGCGTCGTCGCAATTCTTTCAGACTCCGGTTCTGTTGCGTAAATGCTACTCTTTAAATGGCCCAGTAGAAAGGAGTCTAAAGGTGAAATCCGGTGATCTAGGGGGGCACTCAATAGCACCTCTACGCCCATTCCATTGCTCTGGAAACTCTCTGTTCAAAAACTCTCTAACACGTTGTGAAAAATGCGGAGGAGCTCCATCTTGTTGAAACACTAATTTATTTTCTTAAAAGCGATCTTCATTTTCAACAATGTCCATTAGTAGAGGGTAAACGATATCTTCTAGTAAATCCAATACGTTTTGCCACTCAAATTGCCTTCAAGAAAAATTTGTCCGATTCAACGGTCGCCAAAAATGCCACTCCAGACATTCAATTTCTGTGGAGTGTGAGTGTGGACTTGGTGAAAAGTTGTTAGATTATTATCTGCCCAGTAACGACAATTATGACGATAGACTGTAGAGTTTAATAAAAACGTACACTCGTCTGAAAAACAGATATTGAACAGAAAGTTCCTGTTATCAACTATTCGTGCAGTCATAACTTCACAAAACTCCAGCCGCCGATCAAAATTATCTTCATGCAGTTGTTGTACAAGATGAATTTTATACGGGTGAAATTTATGATGCCTCAATATTCGCTGAATAGTTCTTCTTTTGATGTTTGAAACAGTGGCCAATTTTCTCGTGCTCAAAGTTGGGTCTGCAGCAATTTGTCCTAAAACTTTAATCTCAGTAGTCCCATTTCTAACCGGAAATTCACGTTCAGGGTCACATTCTTTGTTGGCTACTGAACCACTTTGTCGAAACTCTGCAACTAACTCCAAAATGTATTTTCTGTTAACATGTCTGTTCGGATGTCGTTCATTAAACAAATTTTCGGTACGGTTGGCACAGTCATGGTTTTTGAAAAAAAGAGTAATATTTCAACTCTTTCTTCTACAGAATAAACCATTGTGAAATTAATTTTCGGTAGTACTATCAAGTATCAAACCGACCGATAAACTGAAATAATAAACCGCATTTCTCTCCTTCCGATAAGAAATGTTCTGATAGTCAATTTTTTTGTTTACAAACCAACAAAACATTGACTATCAGCACATTTCTTATCGTAATGAGTGAAATGCGTTTTTGCATTTTCAACTGTGAATAATTTTTAAACGAGTTGATAAAGCTTCCAAAAAATTAGTGTGCTGAATTCAGAAAAGTAAGAGCTTTCAGATGATGTAACATTCGACCCATGTTCCCTATTTAAACTATAAGGCTAGTTATCACCACCCTTAAGGGGTTGATGTGAAAAAGTTGAGTTTTATGTCAAAACATGTCCCCCTCAATATTAAAATTGACGTGTTTTAGCGTTTCTTAAAAAATATATATCTGGACGCAAATCGGTCTGCTTCGTTTTCAATGCGCCACCCTATATATGCTGATGATATTGTGTAAATTGATACACTAGGCGAGTCTTAATCCATTAGCATTCTCATATTTGCAAGACAGTAGCGTTTAGACAGGGCACTTCAAAAGTCGATTTTTTAAATTTTTTGCACTCAAGTTTTGAACTCTCAGTATAAGTGACGATATTGAAGCTTGGGATTTGTGTTTTACAGATGAACCTTAATCGATAGACATTTTTTTTTTGATAAAAAAATACTTATTATGCTTTAGTCACTTTGGGGGTCTTATTTGTTATCGTAGTGGATGAAAAACGCAAATCTGAAAATTCGAGTAATGCATACCAGAATGTGGAGCTTTTGGAGTACTTTATTTATAGAATTTTTTTTTTTTTTGAAAATCGTCCGACCCGTTATGAGATAATGAATTCTCGCAACTTAAAGTGAAACACACTGTATATATATATATATATATATATATATATATATATATATATATATATATATATATATATATATATATATATATATATATATATATATATATATATATATATATATAGGGTGGCGCATTGAAAACGAAACATACCGATTTGCGTCCAGACAATTTTTTTTAAGAAACGCTGAAATACGTCAATTTTAATATTGAGGGGGACATGTTTTGACATAAAACTCAACTTTGTCACATTAACCCCTTAAGGAAGGCGATAACAACCCTTATATTTTAAATAGGGAACATGGGTCGAGTGTTATATCATTTGAAATCTCTTTCTTTTTTGAATTCAGCACACTAATTTTTTTGGAAGTTTTATCAATTCGTTTAAAAATTATTCACAGTTGAAGATGCAAAACCGCATTTCACTCATTCCGATAAAAAATGTGCTGATCGTCAATGTTTTGTTGGTTTGTAAACAAAAAATTGACTGTCAGAACACTTCTTATCGGAATGAGAGAATTGCGGTTTAATATTTCAGTGTATCGGTCGGTTTGATACTTGATAGTACTACCAGAAATTAATTTCGCAATGGTGTATTCTGTAGAAGAAAGAGTTGAAATAATTACTCTTTTTTTCAAAAACGATGACTGTGCCAACCGTACCGCAAATTCGTTTAATGAACGACATCCTAACAGACATGTTAACAGATAATACATTTTGGAGTTAGTTGCAAAGTTTCGACAACGTGGTTCAGTAGCCAACAAAAAAACGGGATCCTGAACGTGAATTTTCGGTTAGAAATGAGAGTACTGAGATTGAAGTTTTAGGACTAATTGCTGCAGACCCAACTTTGAGCACGAGAAAATTGGCCACTTTTTCAAACATCAAAAGAAAACTATTCAGCGAATATTTAAGCATCATAAATTTCACCCGTATAAAATTCATCTTGTACAACAACTGAATTAAGATGCTTCTGATCGACGGCTGGAGTTTTGTGAAGTTATGACTGCACGAATAGCTGATAACGGGAACTTTCTGTTCAACATCTGTTTTTCAGACGAGGGTACGTTTTTATTAAACTCTACAGTCAATCGTCATAATTGTCGTTATTGGGCAGACAATAATCCAAAAATTTTCACGAAGTCCACACTCAAACTCCACAGAAATTGAAAGTCTGGACTGGAATTTTTGGAGACCGTTTAATTGGACCAATTTTTTTAAATGGAAATTTGAGTGGCGAAACGTATTTGGAGTTACTAGAAGATATCGTTTAGCCTCTACTCATTGACATTGTTGAAAATGATGATCGATATCAAGAAAATCAATTAGTGTTTCAACAAGATGGAGCTCCTCCGCATTTTTCACAACGTTTTAAGGAGATTTTGAACAGAGAGTTTCCAGGACAATGGATTGGGCGTAGAGGTGCTATCGAGTGCCCCCCTAGATCACCGGATTTAACTCCTTTAAACTTCTTTCTATGGGGCCATTGAAAGAGTATAATTTACGCAATATAACCGGAGTCTCTGGAACAATTACGACGACGCTTTGTTGAAGAATTCCGTCTAATAACTCCACAAATGCTCCAGAATGTCAGAGCCCGTTTTAATCAAAATGTGTACTTTTGTATGGAAGCTGCTGGTCAACAAGTTGAACACTTACTTAACTGAATAAACATTTTTGAACGTTTGGTTTTGTTTTTTATTTTTTTTTTTCAACGAAAAATTGACTAATTGGTGCATTTATAATCACAATGAATGAAATACGTTCTTGCAACTCCAGCTGTGAATAATTTTTAAACGAGTTAATAAAACTTCCAAAAAAATTTGTCTGCTGAATTCATAAAAGAAAGATCTTTCAAATGATGTACCACTCGATCCGTGTTCCCTATTTAAAATATAAGGGTTGTTATCACCCACCTTAAGGGGTTGATGTGACAAAGTTGACTTTTATGTCAAAACATGTCCCCCTCAATATTAAAACTGCCTTGTTTCAGCGTTTCTAAAAAAAAATTTACTGGACGCAAATCGGTCTGTTTCCTTTTCAATGCGCCATCCTGTATATATATATATATATATATATATATATATATATATATATATATATATATATATATATATATATATATATATATATACTTGGATGAATAAGGACATTTTAGAGGTTGTAAATTTTAGTTGGGACACTTAAATAACATTTTATGCAAATAATTCCGCGAGTTTTAAGATAGCTTAAGTGGATCACTTTCTATGTGTAGCTTATAACGTAATTGCATATCTATATTAAAAGTTTCAGCAACAGGGTATGACGTAATCTCGAACAGCAGGGTAGGTATAATTTAAAATCAATTACAATATAGGTAGCGTAGGATACTTTATGTAATCTACTAATATGTTACAAAATTTATGTTTGTAACAATGGATTAATTTCAGCGAGCGTCAACAGTTGAAATAACTATATTGTTAATGTCGCACAATACGGTATCAAATATATTGATATGGAAATAAAAAGCAATTATTATTTCATCGATGTAACGAAGTATAAATGAAGCATTTGCATGGAAATGAAAATTATGTTATTTTAGGTACGTGATTACGCTCTATTTTATTAAAACTACCAATGTTTAAAGTTAAATGAAAAATCAGTTTGTTGCAAAATAAGCAATGTATTTTTGTAGTCTATTTGCATTTCTAAAAATATTTATATATGATTTACATGAACTGGTTTAATTTTTATCTATTGGCTCTTAACTGAATTTTAATGCAATTTATATAAGTGAATTGTTTACAAAGTTTTAAATAAATAACATTGCTTTTTTCGAATTAAAGGAAATGTGGGGAAATTGCGACAAATTTAAAAAAACTGGACGCAGACGTTGTGGTAGTGGATTTTCATTAAAATATGTTTAATAGCAACTATGTCTTTTTTAATGAAAGCGGTCATCATATTGGTATAACCAGTATAACCTATGTGTCATTGAAAACGAGCTGGCAGCCATAACTGCCAGAAAAAAAGATTTGGTCGTAAAAAACCTAAAACACGTCATGTTTGCTTGTGAGGGGGTAACTTTTGACGCAAAAAGTATGGCCCAAACTTTACCCTCCTAAGCTGGTGTGTAATCCCTCAAATTTTTCCAAATAGCATTATGGGTCATGTGACAGCTTTTGATTCCCTTTAAACTGCTTTCTTATTTTTGAAATTGGGTCTATTCGTATAGAAGATATGGATTTCTTAAATATCACTAATGCATTCCCCGAGAAATTCCTAATGCTGGAGTTGGGCCTCAACAGCTTTCATTGATCGACAAAAATTTTGTTAAAGGTTTGCGTAGGTAATAAAAAAGTAATTTAGATTAAGGTGCCCCAAAAAAACCTCATCAAAATATGTTTTGTGATAACGCCTTCTTGATATAAACCTTTTGTGCCTACATGCGAATTGAAGTAACTCGATCGATGAAAAATCCAGTTGTGATTATTGCTTCGCATTATTGAGTGTATTTTTATAATCGGTCATTATGGTGTATTCACTTGCCAAAAGTTGAAATTATGGACATTTTTTAAAAAAATCATGAAAACGCAAACGAAACATCACGCGTATTCAATAACCTCCATCCTGATAGGCGTATTCGTCATTAGTATGTGAGTTGCTACACAAGTTCCATGAAATTGTTGAGTGGCTAATAAGAAACGAACGTGTATTTCTTATGGTGAGTGAAGCCACAAGCCTGGAAGTGATGGCTCAAGTTAGTGCAGATCCAACATTAAGTACACTCTTAGGTTGACTAGGATTAGGTTGACTAGGCCATATACCCTCAGAATCCCCAGTAGGGGTCAGTGAAGAGGAAATGAGGTTGCATTCCAGCCCGCAAGCCTGGTCTGTTTTACCGACGGATCGCGGGTGGAGGATCAACAATCCTCCGGGGCAAGAATATACATCGAGAGCCTGGGGTGCGCGAGAGTTATGCTCTGGGCGCATATACCACGGCATTCGAAACGGAAGTGTACGCTATCCTGTCTGTAGCCAATATACAGTATTTGAGGATAAGCTCCGAGAAATGTGTATATATTTGCTTGTTTAGCCAGGCGGTCCTCCGGGCAGTCTTCGCAGAATTAGGTCAACACTGGTCCAAGAGTGCGCTGGCGCTCTTAAAGGACTAGCCGGGACAAAAGAGGTGCAACTGGTGTGAGTTCCGGGACACTGAGGCGTAGCGGCGAATGATCTCGCAAGGCTTGGTTTCCGGAGGCCGTTCTGTGGCCCGGAGCCTGCGATAGGCATACGTGGGAAGACGGTATCTGTCGCCTTAGACAGGTCAACTAAGGAGGCCATGAAGAGGCACTGGGGGTCGGCTGGTGGCTGCAGGCAGGCAAGGGACTTCGTGGAGGGACCGGACAGAGATAAAACTGTCTGGCTACTCGGTAGGAGTCGACCTATGCTTCGCCGCATCCTTGGGGTGCTGGCAGGCTACTGCGCCTTAGAAGACACCTCCTATTGATAGGCGTAGAGATGGATCCCATTTTCCAGGAATGTAGCGAGGATGAAGAAACCTCTTACCACTACTTGTGTGAAAGCGAGGCTTTTGGGAGTCTTCGAGCAGAATTTTTCGGTTCGAGGACTCGGCAGAGGAATCAGGTAAGTACCGTCCAATGGAAGACCATCACGGCCTTTATTTCGAGGTCGAGGTGGTTTGGCGACGGAACCGAGGAAGTGTAGAGCATGGTTTCTGGGTTGCTGGGGTTGGAAAAAAGGGCCCATTGTCACCTACTTGCTTAACGTTAACCTCCTCACCACTGCTACTACTACTGTAAGTACACAAAAATTAGTTGAGATTACTAATCTACGTACAACGACAATTCAACTAATTCTGAAAAAAATTAAGTTTTATCCATATAAACCCCAGCTAGCTTACCACTTTTTTTTACGACGAAAGTTCTTTCTTTCTGAATGGCAGTGTAAATTGTCATAATTGCCAGTTCTGGTAAGATAAAAGCCCCTGTGTTTTCCATGAAGTCCACACTCAAGGTCCACAAAAAATCAATGTTTAGGCGGCACATCGTTGGACCGGTCTTGATAGCCGACACTTTAACAGGAGAACGATATTTGGAAATATTGCAAAACTTGGTTTACCCTATGCTAATTGATATTGTTGAGAACAATGAGAGATACTCAGAACAACATTTATTTTTCCAACAAGATGATGCTCCATCGCATTATGCCAATACTGTTAGGGACTTCTTAGATAGACACTCTACGGGTCGAAAAGGTGCTGTAGTCAGGCCAGCCTGAACTCCAGCCCTGTCTTTTTTAGACTTTTTTTGTGGGGGGCATTTAAAATCAAAAGTTTATGCTACAGAGTGCGAATCATTAGAATAGTTAGGTCAGCGCATTATTGATAAATATCGGAGAATTACTTTTGAAATAATTGCAAATATTAGGCGAAAATTTGAAGAAAATTTTATAATTGTATGGAAGTTGGTGGGGCTCAATTTAAACATTCATTGGATTAAAGTTTAATTTGCAGGTATGTTGGTCTGGTGGTTCAATAGTATGACTGGTCCTAATTATTTTGAATATTTATTTCAATACTATGCTGAGTTTTTAAGTAAAGCGATTTAGTTTTTTTAATTTCTCGGGAAATTCATTAGTGATATTTCAAAAATTCATATCTTCTAACCGAATACACCGAATTTCAAAAATTAAAAGCAGTGTATAGAAAATCAAAAGCTCTTTCCAACGAGCTATCAGATGACCCCTCTTCCCGTTTGAAAAAGTATTAGCTATACTTTTTGCGTCAAAAGTTGTCCCCTCTCAAGCAAACTTTTTTCGACAAAATCTTTTCCTGGCAGTTATGACTCTCAGCTTGTCTTCAATTGACCACCCTATATCTATATAGTAAAAACAATGTACCATATTCGTCAAAATATTTATATGGTTTGAGAAAGTACAAAACTTTTCCGAAAATGACTTTAAAATGTTCCCGAGAAAATTGGTACGATTTTCCTATCCAACGAATCGCCTCAAACTATTTACCCACTTGCCAAGATATAAACAAACAGCCTTTTTTACAATAGCTTAATAAACATTTATTATTAATTCCCAAAATCTCACAAAAATTTTATAAACAACGATTTCTACGGAAACACAAAAAAAATGCAAAAACTGACTAACAATGAATTTAACAATTTTTCACAAAAAAAATGTCCAAAAGAATACATAAAATTCAAATTACCTATATACATAATCTGTAATAAAAAATTGAGGAAATATGTAAAACTTTTCACATAAATTTGAACCAGTGGGAGAAAAATATAAGTGGAAAAATACTCATATTTTCATGCCAGGAGTTGGCAGAAATAAAAACATTAGTTAATTCTGTCACTTTAAAGTATCGTTGGACATTTATGAAATAAATTTATCAACTAATTATATATTATGAAAATGTAAACGTAGATAATCCTATCAAATTAATTATACCTTATCTCTCTGTACCAAAATTCATGTAAATATTTTAATATTTTTTTCGAAAATTCGTTAAATAATCACATAATCTGATCGAATCATCGTATACGTTTATAAAAGTAAACATTTCCAAAACTAAAATCTGTATGTATAGGGACTGTTATACAAAACTTAAATGGCTTACGCCTTAACTAAATACGATCTCCCCGCTCTACAAAATATGAAGCAGAAGGCATATCCTTCATTTCCGAGACACAAAATATAGGCTGTACCATTTGTAAAAAATTAGTTACGCAGTTTTAATTTGTCCAAATTCAGTCACTATTTTAGAGCGCCTGTATATGGCATTTCGATTTTTTGACGAATAATATAAACGAAAACCTCTTTGAATGCGTTGCTTTCATGGGACTCTTATCTATCTATTGGTAAAAACGCCGTATCTTGATATGTGTCAAAATTATTGTTGTTTGTTTGTTTTGTTTCTTTAACGTCGGCCTACTTCCGCGACTACGGCCAATCACCGACCCCAGGGAGCAGTTTCACCTTACTATTCTGAAAATTTTGCCGAACCCCTGACTTTCTGTAAGGAAGGTAGGGATCTTTAAGGTGCCCAACATCGCATGGACACGGGACCAACGTCTTCACGTCCCCTCAGAAGGGCGGAACTTGCAGACATTCAACTTGCTCAAATACAATGCCAGAGCCTGGGTTGATGTTAATGTTACAGTTTGTACTGAAAAATTTAAAGGAGAACCCTGGGATCGAACCCAGTACCCTTCGGTTCAGAGGCACAGGTTCTTATCTCTGAACCACCGAGGCTCTGGGTCAAAATTATAAAAAGTAGCAAATCAATTAAATTAACTCATAAACGATTAACGCTATCCATTTTTTTCTGCAAATATGCATTATTATTCAACGAAAAATGCAAAATAATATAAGGGGTGTTAGAAAATTTGTATCACCAACGACTGATGGGTCACTCTCTGACTGATTGCAATTACGATTACAATTTTTCTCGTACCTTGTATATTAACGGATATATTGAGCTTTACCGTAGAAATGCGTCACTCTGTATATATGGTTACAGATAAAAACTGAAAGTAACACTGAATGTGGGTTCTCGGGGGTTCAGTTTGCGCTCATTTGAAGAAATCGTTTTGAAATTCAAGTGAAAGTCGCGGTTTCCTTTGTAATAAAGTTGTTCTACGAAAATTCGCTAAAATTTATAGGGTATTAACCCATAAACCCTATAACTAAAACTACTGCCAAATCATCAAAGAAATCGACTATTTGAAATGAATTTTCTGGAAATATATAAGTAAAATGAAGGACAATGACGGTCGACGCCGAGACTTAAGCGTTTGTAAAACACTCCGTCCACAGATTTTATTTTTATTAAGAGACTTAAAAAAAGAGGAGGTTTTGTGTTCGTCTGTATGTATTTTTTTTCATTTTCTTTACATAGCCCCTATTCATTTCAGGCTTTTGGCCTAAATGTTGCCAGTTTTGACGTTTCACATCGCAACGTTTTAAGAAGAAACCATAAACACACATATCTAAATTTTGGTACCTAGTTTACATTTTATGATGTTAACCCGCTTACCCAATTTGGTTGCCATAACTTTGTTATTTCCAGAGATATAAAGATTTACCAAAAGAAAACACATAATTTTCCGTGAAAAACTGGGAAGTTTTTCCTAGCTAACAAACTTGTCCAAGCCACTTGCAAAAGGAAGGTGCTTACCAAATTAAATTTGATCAGAATCGGCCCATTATTTTTTAGTTATTGGTGTGATATACACACACACAAAAGTGTGTATATATACATATATATATATATATATATATATATATATATATATATATATATATATATATATATATATATATATATATATATATATATATATATTGCTACGGTTTTCTCACTCTGTATATAGATAATTAAAGTAACATAAAAAGAATATCGAATATCACTTTTATCAAACTTCTTCTTAAGCACTGTATGCACAACAACACCTGACACTAAATCACTTTTAAACTTTTTAAGAAAACATCGTTTGTTCACTGTTTGGATATGTGTTTTTTTTTTCAATATTTGAGAACCATTATTGTTTACTGTTTTATCTTTTAATAACACACACCTCTGTCACTGGATTATGTCTCCCCCTAGGGTCTTCGCAATCTGATGTCAGGAATTTCTTGTTTGCAGTTTTAAAAAGTGAATCTTAAACATATAAAATTTCGATTGCAAGATCAAATTAGAACAATAAAAATGATACATCATTATAATTTGCGGGCTGGATTTTTTGTCAAATATTTTTATTGTACTTTAACGTTGTAGCTGAAAGTCGAGTCGGAGTATGGCTCTATTATTCAGAAGTCTACACAACTTGGCCGTAAAAAAAGAGTAAAGAAAATAAATTTTATATTGTTTACAGTATTGTAGAATAGATGTAAACTCGTGGCTTTCAGCGACTAACAATAAATTCTTCAGAACAAGTCAGTCAACAAGGCATAGACGACCATTTATCTTGCTGTCGGTGAGGTTGTTTTGGCGTATATGTGCCGGGTTATTCTTTTTGATTTAACAGTGGCTGGATGTGGCTATTTATATTGATGTAGGTTGCTGGGGTTGTTTATGGAGAAAGTGGGGGACATGGGACCGCACTCCGCTTGGACCATTACGTCCCGGTCGTGATCACAATAGATGTGACACATCATCAACTAGAGCACCAGAGGGCAGAGCTGAGCCTTCAACCAACGGACCGGCCATCATTCCTGACTGTAAAAACATCACCGAGTCACAGGACTAAGATGATACAGGACGCCTCTTGCATCCTAGATCATTTCGGACGACGTTACGGACAGGGGTGGGTCCAGTGTCCACTGGAAAATAAAAACAATGATCGTAAAGTCTAGCAAAAGTGGAAGACTGTAAGGAAATATAGCGTCTGCATAGTATTCAACAATTCGACGCTACGTTTACAAATATTGTTATGAATTTATCTATAAACTGGTTAATTAAAATAATTATACAGAGTATCCCATATCGTTATATTCAAATTTTGTAAGCATATATTATGCCTAATTATAAGGAAAACAAATTGTAGTTATAATTTTATTTCTTCATAAGATAGGAGCCTAACAAATATAAAATTTCAACTCTAAAATCATATAAAAACCTATCCTATTTAAGCAAAGTTTACTTAATGTTCTGCTGACAGTTTTTTGTCACCGTGGAGATGCTACGTCAACTTCACAAGGAAAAAGTTCAGTCAAACACCATTTAGTTCATTTTCATTACAAAAATTCACTAATAGAGAGAAATTTATGGCATGATTTTTGGATTTTCATTCTTTTCTTTCAAATGAGCTCGAATTAGGGCCCCTAGAATCCAAATCCAAGGTCAGTTGAAAAGTTTATATATATATATATATATATATATATATATATATATATATATATATATATATATATATATATATATATATATATATATATATATATATATATATATATATATATATATATATATATATATATATAGTATTAATATTTAGCAATATCAACCTTAACTTATTAACTACCACACGCAAAGCTTAAATTAAAAACTTAAAACTAGGTACTTACGAGTAAACTAAAAAATCACTAATTAAAATCCTAAAGGTTTATAAACAATAATTGTCACAATATTAAAACTCCCACAAAATGTCAATAGTGTGGAGAACCTGGTAGAAATTTAGGTGAACATCGAAGGTGGTATCCTGCAGAATACTGATTTCAGTAGAACCGTTTTTTGTAAAACATTGGAGAGCATTGCCAATTAAGTCTTGAAATCCATCTGAAATGTATAAATAAAAGTTAAAACTAATATAATGAAAGGGAAATTCACGTACTAGGTGTAAATAAATATCAGTGATGTTTTATATATGTGGAGCAGATAAAATGGGTAAAACAAATTCATATACACTCAAAATATAAATACGGTCATATAAGCCACACAAGTAACGCACTTCAAAGTAAGGTATGAATGAAATTGATATTAAATAACTTACAAAAGATGCAGATGTGTCAAATATCCAGTAGAACCAACTTATAATATAACACTGCATTTTTTTTAATAAAGATCTGCATACACAGCAGGCAATCTAAAATACAGATTATAATAAATGGTCGACTAATATGTAAACAATGGAAGTTACAAGTATTACTGCAACATGCCAGAACGTAGATAGGAACCCCATCTCGGTGCGAATCCAGGTAGTATGTTATCACAACTGCTCTAGTTAGCACAAAATGTTATATATTGAGACATTTGTACAATCAACTAATCATTTTGTAGATGTCAGACCTGCCCCATTTCTTTTATAATACTGGGACAATGTTTGCTTTCACAAGCGCTAAATTTTAGCATACGACAATGTTCTCTGTAAGTATCAACATCTGCTCAAAAAATGTGAACGATACTGATACATAAGTTATTAGATCCATTATTTTTATTATCGATGATTTCGCAGGTTAGTTTTTGTAGTGAGTTTAGTAAATAGCATTTTCTGTATTTCTCATATTGTACGTTTCAAACAGGTAGAGTCCCGCTTAAAATTAGACATACCTGCGTTTGTTTAGCGTCCACATCTATCGAGCCTAATTTAAAAGGTGCTTGCTTTCGGCGTCGACCGGATTTCAGTGTAGTCTTCGACAAAACCTAGATTTAGACACTCGCGAATTGCGAAATAGCCGCAAAACGTATGCCTATTGGTTTATTTAAAATAATATCGTAAAACTGTTGTTTTTTATTAGATTTTCCCATTTATTTTACTAATTTTTGCGTGCACACAGACACGATCTAACTGTCTTCTCTACTTTTAAGTTTGTGTAGCACCAATGTTAATTAAGGGCCCCCTTTTATTATACTTACTTTCTGATTATATATGTAATATAAAAATAAAAAAGGAGTGAAACAGCAAGTGAATTTATTTACTTTAGTGCTGTATTCGCTATTATCTGAAAAAGACATTATAGTCGAAAATGCGGATTGTAATTTCGGTAAATTTACAGTTTCCTGCACGGAGGGTTTTTAGATAAATTTTTTTCAGAAACATGCTGAGAACCCCCCTTGGATGCACACGCCACAAGGCAAATTTGGTGCAAACAACTCCTAAGAAACTTAAGGAGCCAACAATTAATAGGGTTGCTGGACGGGGAAGAACTTTGAGCGGAAAATGCCAAAAAAACATTTAGTCGGACTTTGAAAAGATGCGCTTTTCACATTCTGCAGCAATACTTCCTTCAAATCCTGTCTGCCCCGAACAACACCCATATTCGCCCAGGTCCAGTAACTTCCTTGGGGGTTGCTCCCAAGAAATTTTTCTTGTGCTTTATGCATGCAGGTATTTTTATGCAGGGACAAGGCGAAGGAGAACCCCCCGTATTTTTGGGTGAGGGGCAGAACCCGCTTTGTCCTGGGGGTTCTTCTTTCCCTTCTGAATGCATACAATCACCCTCAATGCATGAAACACAAAAATATTTTTATGTTCCACTTTCTAGTGTATTTTTTGTTGAGTATATTTTCTGTTTGTCAACTGTTTTGTTAAGTTTTGTATCCAAATTACTGTATGAATATTTATGTTAGAGGTCATGTTTTTGTTTGCTCTTCTTTACCTTATTTTTTACCGTTCCCAATTAAATAAAGTAACGTTTTCTAACTTTTAATATAAGGCTGAATCACTATCATATATTATTCTTATGAAAATTCACTACAATAACGCACTTTCTGCGTCCCGAACATTATTTATTTTTGAAATTTACTTCATTCGTTTATAATATATGGATTTTTTAAATATCACTAACACATTTCCAGAGAAATTCTAAATGTTTGAGTCGGGCCCCAACAGGGTCCGTTACAAGGTAAACATGTTGTTAAAGGTTTGCGTAGGTAACAAAAAATCTTTTAGATTAAGGTGGTCCTAAAAATGTTAGGCAAAAATTTGAACAAAATTTATACAATTGTATGTTGGTGGTGCTCAATTTGAACATTTATTGGCTTAAAGTTTAATTCGTTGGTATCTTGGTTTAATAGTTTGATTGATCCTAATTACTTACAACGTTTACTTCAATACTATGCTAAGTTTTTAAGTGAAATGATGTATGTTTTTAATTTATCGGGAAATTCAATAGTGATATTTCAAAACTCCATATCCTCTAAACGAATAGACCGAATTTCAAAGATAAAAAGCAATTTATAGGGAATCAAAATCACTTTTCAACGAGCTATCACATGTCCCCTATTCACATTTGAAAAAAAAATTGCAAAATGCTATATATCGGTCCAGGGTAATATGTGATATTGCTTGTCAATTAGAGGTCTTGGAACAACAGCACAAAAGAATTACTTTCATATGAGTAAAAGGGCAGTCAAAGCTTGAGGGTAATGAAAAGGCCGACTATTTTGCTAAAAAAGCAACGACAACAGGTTGTAAATATTACTTTTACAGTAACAGAGATCTACTTCCGCAAGTAAAACATGTGTGTAATATAAGATGGCAGGATCATTGGAATAAGTTGAAAAGAAGCTGTAACAAGCACTTCAGTAGTATCATCCCTAATCTAAGAAAACAGCCCATTTACAAAGAACTGTTGCTTCCTAGGTACTTGTCTACGACACTTAACAGAATTATCATAGGCCATGGTGCTTTTAGGTCTCATTTGTATAAAATAAAAGTTGAAGATAATCCATTTTGCTCATGTGACAATAACAGCCCAGCTGATTTAAATCATTTGATTTTTTCCTGTACTATGCATCATGAACAAAGAAAAATATTATTTTGTAATTTGATAGAATACAATGTTTCCCTTCCACTTGATGTGACATCCCTTATGTATGAAGCTGTTTGTAATAAAAGTTACATGGTAGCTTTCATGTGTTTTGTTAAAGACTCTAAGTTAGCTAGGTTTATATAGCTCTTAGTAAAAAGATGATATTCTAAAAATTTGACTGTTCCAATAAATATTGTACTAGTGGAAATATACTATTTAGTCTTAAGGGATACTACATAAACTTAGCATATTAATGTAAAGTCAGAGAGATAGAAGTAAGTTCCTTTGTGTCTTTCCTTGTGTTAACCTCTTTTGACCACAGCCTCCCCAGTATGTTAAAAAGTCACCATGACAGGCACCATTGGTCTGAAAAGTGTCCCAGTGTTTCTCCTGCAACAACTTGTAGCGTAGATGTGTGCATGCATATGTATGAGTATGTATGTGCACATGAAGAAATAATGTGCATTTTCTGTCCTGCACCTAGTGTTAAGTACTGGACGTATAAATCCTATTGAGGCGAGTGCGTATACATGAGTCTATATGCGCTCGCGTATGTGTGTGGGTGGATATGTATATAAGTTTTAATTTTAATATATGTTTTTAGTAAACAGCAAGCGTATAGGGAGATAAAAGAAGATAAAAGTTAATGAGTTTGTTAGATTAACATTCTTAAGGCAGGTTTTGTCATTGTGAAAAGCAAGGTCAGATGCATCGTTGTTCATTTTGAAGATTGATAGTGACTGAATGAGCCAGTTCTCAAAGTCAAAACTCTAATAATAAAAAAATGAGGGTTGACACCCACATTTAGGAGGGTAAAGTTTGGGCTATACTTTTTGCATCGAAATTTGTCCCCCTCACAAGAAAATTTTACATGTTTCAGGTTTTTTTTCGACAAAATCTTTTCCTTACAGTTACGACTGCCAGCTCGTTTTCAATAGGCCACCTATATATTAAGTCTATATTTTTAAATGCGGGAATTACTTTTTCCAGTAGATTATAAGCGAATCATAATAAAGAAGGTAAATCAACTTTAAAGAATAATTTACTGCCTTCGGATCCGCAAGCAGCCATTGTCTTTGAAAATGTGCACGTTGGAGACAAATGCACTCGCCACTCGAAAACACGGTATCTTACATAAAATATGTGATAAAAATCAGGCGAGAAAATTGCACCAGTTAGAAACAAAGTGGGCATTACATCATTCGAAATTACATGCTTATATGAGCCGGGGAGAAATGTTGTTTAAATTGCTAGATAACACAAGTTATTTTGTAACACACAGAATAGCAAATAAAGCACAAAAAAGTTACGTGAAAATGAATAAGTTTGCTTTTGTTGCCTTTGATCAAAGAAAGTTAGACCACTTGAAATATCTTAAGACGTATTTGTCTTAGCAAATAAAGATTTTGGCTTGTATTAGCAGAAGGTAAATCTGTGTTAAAGTGTTTTTTTGCGTGAAAAAAGAAGAAAATACTAGAGATAATAATCTAATACTTTAAAGACCTACAAGGTTAAATAATTAGGGCATAACACCTGGATATGGTAAATAAGACAGTGATTCAGAAATGGTTACTAAGTGAGAATGGAGCCTGGGCTAAACACTAATAAGTTTACTTGGAGGACCTAAATTACCACAACATATTTTTAAAAACCTGACGATCGTTTTACTAACCAAGGCAGTCATCAAAAGATGAAAAATTCTCAACGTTTGACGACTACAATTTTCTTCATGTTCTGTGCAGGTACTCGGGCGTAGACCTTTGCGGGCGGTTCAAACAAATAAACTTTCATTGCTTAGTTATCGAGAAGTCTCTCTATCAAAATTCCGATATCTTTATTTCCACGTTTTGCCGGCAGCCTTTGTAAAGTACCCAATCAATAAACTGTACATAGGCGAAGGCGCTAAATTCATTCAACTTTTATTATTATTATATTCGGTAAGACATATATATATATATATATATATATATATATATATATATATATATATATATATATATATATATATATATATATATATATATATATAGTATATATATATATATATATATATATATATATATATATATATATATAGTAGGGGAACAGAGAAAGAGAGTGAGGGATATCACCGGTTTTGATACCCCACACACAACAAACATGCAGGATACATAGGACAACAGTATAAAACCTGGTAGATAGTCCGACACGTGGCTGACTCAACCGAGCGTTCTGATTGGCCGCGAGTACGAGGAGTGGGGGTAGGTAACCGCCCCTTTTGATGCGCGCATGCGAGCCACGTCAGATGGCAGATTCCAGCGTCATCCACCGGTTACATGGTCACATTAATAAAAGTCTGGATGCAGCAAGTGCGTTATGGTGGTGAATTTTCATAGAAATGATCTGGCACCAAATATGTTTTTCTAACTTTTTTTTTCACATAAAGAAATCAATTTTGGTATATAGTTTCCTTTTAATATCGTTAACTTACGTACCAAATTTGGTTACCATAGCTTTTCTATTTTTTGAGATAAAAAAATTTTCTGAAAAAAAAACAAAAATTTCCTGGAAAACCTGGATCCATTTTCCTGGCTAACAAACTTATCCAAGCTACTTGTATAAGGAAAGAACATGCTATATTTTGTCAAAATGGCTCCATTATTTTTTGAGTTATCGGTGTGATACACATATATTTATATATGTAAAAATTGAAACTGACCCCGGATATGGGTTCTAGGGGTTTTCGATCGCGCTTATTTACAGAATTTTTTCAAAAGTCGGGATCTCCTCATTAATGATTTTTTTCTAGGAAAATTCCATAAAACACGGTTAGAATTTAAAACTTGAATTGAAAAATTCATGTAACACATGCGGTTCATGGCAACCTGTTGGGCCAGGAGTGTCAACTGAGAGATGACAAGGTGACTCTCTGTCAGTGGGGCACAGAAGGAAAACAAAGAAGGTAGTTGGCTTTTAAACCATTGACTGAATACCTGACTTTTAGATTCTGTTTTAGTTGTGGAAACTATAACTTTCATAAATAAAATAAAAATGAGACGAAGAGTAAGAAGTGTAAGAGAAAGAAGAAGGAGGACAGGGATTTTTGTTACAAAATAGTTTTTTTCTGTAATAGTCCATGTCCAGTCTTGAACTACCAGCATATCAATGGTTTACTTGATATTTTATTTGATACGACAAATGCATAAGGAAGACACTGCAAATTTAAAATCGGACATTCAAAATCGGAGTAGTACATATAGTAGTGCATATATAATTGTGAAAACTATAACTTTAGCAGATTTATTGTTTTATCTGACTACCTTCAGTGTACAGGTGGATTATATATATATATATATATATATATATATATATATATATATATATATATATATATATATATATATATATATATATATATATATATATATATATATATGTTCAGAAAGATTTCCGCGGTCTTTAATGTGAGACATGCTTGGTTCTGGGGTTAAACCGCGTCCAGAATTTATGGAAACTCGACGTTTCGGCTCCTGTTTTGGAGCCATTTTCAAGAGGTAAAGGAAATATATAAGGACACTCTAAGGCCTCAATCTGCCTACTCCTTAGAGTGATGAACATAGGTGGGTAAAGGAAATATGTAAGGACACTCTAAGGCCTCAATCTGCCTACTCCTTAGAGTGGTGGACAAAGGTAGGTAAAGGAAATATGTAAGGACACTCTAAGGCCTCAATCTGTCTACTCCTTAGAGCGGTGGATAAAGGTAGGTTGGGTTATTGTAGCTCGATTACGGGGCCACAATCTGCCTACTCCCCAAATCTCGCCGGAGATCGTCTGTGAGGTCTCAGTGTGTTCAACCCTAGGCCTCAGAGAGATCTGGCAGTTCGTTGCAAGTCTTGTCTTATATATGTCGTTCCGTCTACCTGTTTCGTCATCAGTGAAAGTAGTGGGGTCACCGTCAATTAAGTGGGGGGCTTTGGTCACGGTATTTAGAGGAGGATTAAGAGGGTCACCAGCATTTGTTGAGGTAGATAATGATGCAATAAAATTGTCTGTGGAATCCATTTCCCTCCTGTGTGCTTGCAAAGAAGATACAATTGGTTTCCAAGTAGTCGGAAGGCGAAGACCATCATCTCTCTTATTTAAACAATCGGGACGTTTTTCAATCTAGATTGATTTGCGGATAATTCTCGTTTTGAAATTGTAAACCGGTGCTATTGTTTTGGCATTATCGAAGTCTATTTTGTGCCCTGTATGAATATGATGCATGGCCAACGCCGATGAGGGGTCGGATTTTCTAACTGCGAGGGTGTGTTCGTATATTCTATTGTGGTTGCGTCTGTTTGTTTGTCCTACGTAAGTTCGGGAACAGTCAGAACAAGGAATTTCGTAAACTCCGTGGTACTCGTTTGGAATCGTATCCTTGGGAGTTTTTATAAGATTTGACAGTTTTTGGTCTGTTGTGAATACGGTTTTGATATTATGGGTTCTGAAAATTCGACTGATTTTGTCGGTGACACCTTTAATGTATGGTAAAAATGCTGTGTGTTGTTGTGTGGACGCTGTTTGTTCTTGTTGTGGTGTAGTGGTTTGTTGTGCGTTTCTAATGTTTCGTAGTATGTGATTGTTGTCGTATCCGTTTTCTAGCAATGTCTGTCTTAAAAAGTTTAATTCTGTCTGTTTGTTGTTGTTGTTCGTTAGTCTAAGGGATCGTGTTACTAATGTTCGAACCACGGAATTTAGTTGCGATGGGTGATGGTGAGATTGGGCGTTAAGATAACGATTAGTGTGGGTTGGTTTTCGGTAGACAGTGTAAGAAAATCCTCTGACTGGATTTTTAGTGATGCGTACATCTAGGAAAGGCAAAGAAAAATTATTTTCCATTTCCATGGTGAACTGGATTTGGGGGTTGATGTTATTTAGGTAAGAAAGGAATTCGTCTAGAGATTCTTTGCCGTGTGGCCAGACAGCGAAAATGTCGTCAACGTATCTTAACCAACAGTTTGGTTTGAGTTGGGATGAATTGAGGGCTTGTGTCTCGAAGTTTTCCATGAAAATGTTGGCCAATGCAGGAGAGAGGGGTGAACCCATTGGAGCACCTCGCACTTGTTTGTAAAATTTGTTTTGAAAAAGGAAATAAGTGTTAAATGTGCAGTGTTCTACAAGAGCTAAGGTATCGTGGGAAATTTTGTGTTTATTTTTGAGAATGTCAAGGGTTTCAGATAGAGGTATAATGGCGAATAAGGAAACTATATCAAAGCTAACTAGGATGTCGTTTTGAGAAATGGTGTTGTTTTGAAAGAGGCCAATGAAATGGGTGGAGTTTTTGACATAGGATGTAGCGTTTTCTACTAATAGTTGGAGAGTTTTGGCTAGATGTTTTGCAAGTTTTTGTGTGAGTGAACGGTGGGCACTTACGATAGGGCGAAGGGGAATATCAGGCTTATGGATTTTCGGGAGACTATATTTTCTAGGGATGCGAGATGATTTTTCGCGGGGGATTAGTTCTTTTTTGAGGTCAGGATTGAGTTGGGAGTTGTTGATGATAGTTTTGGTTTTCTTTTAGAGATAAGTTGTGGGGTCGTTAGGGATTTGTTTGTAGTCTGTGTTGTTTAGTATATTGTCCATCTTTTGTATATAGTCTGTTTTGTCAAGTATAACTGTAGCGTTGCCTTTGTCTGCTGGTCTACTGTCAAATCTTATAAAAACTCCCAAGGATACGATTCCAAACGAGTCCCACGGAGTTTACGAAATTCCTTGTTCTGACTGTTCCCGAACTTACGTAGGACAAACAAACAGACGCATCCACAATAGAATATACGAACACACCCTCGCAGTTAGAAAATCCGACCCCTCATCGGCGCTGGTCATGCATCATATTCATACAGGACACAAAATAGACTTCGATAATATCAAAACAATAGCACCGGTTTACAATTTTAAAACGAAAATTATCCGCGAAGCAATCGAGATTGAAAAACGTCCCGATTGTTTAAATAAGAGAGATGATGGTCTTCGCCTTCCGACTACTTCGAAACCTATTGCATCTTCTTTGCAAGCACACAGGAGGGAAATGGATTCCACGGACAATTTTATTGCATCATTATCTGCCTCAACAAATGCCGGTGACCCTCTTAATCCTCCTCTAAATACCGTGACCAAAGCCCCCCACTTAATTGACGGTGACCCCACTACTTTCACTGATGACGAAACAGGTAGACGGAACGACATATATAAGACAAGACTTGCATGTCTTATATATATATATATATATATATATATATATATATATATATATATATATATATATATATATATATATATATATATATATATATATATATATATATATATATATATATATATATATATATATATATAAAACGTAATTTGATAAAACTAATAGCGGTTAGTAATGGCTATAAATCAAATTTCATTAATAATATTATACAGAAAATGTATACTTTAGCTATACAACAGGTATTCTTGTCCGCTTAAATAATAGAGAATAAATTCACCTCTTCAACTTAATTAAATAAAACTAGCGAAAAATTATACATATACACAATACACCGCTTACGTACATGTACCATTATTCAATAAAAATTGACATGTGGTTCCTGTGTCAAAATAAATAAATAAATATATATATATATATATATATATATATATATATATATATATATATATATATATATATATATATATATATATTAGGGTGGAGTGAAACATGGGCAAAATTTTTTTTTAGAAATTGGTGAACCCTATATCAGGAAAAGTGGCATACTGTACTGCATATTTACCTTGCATGAGCTGAAGTTTCCGGTGCCTCTAGACATTCAACTTTTCAGATATTAACGTAATTTGATAAATTTCTAAACTTGCAGCTCTTCGCTTGTTTTTTGTATAATAACCCAGAGCTCACCACGAGTAGGTGGCTGCAGGCTGCAACTCGAGCAACACCCGCCCACCCACTTCCTCAAGTTACAAATTCATAGGTCGGCCTTTAAATAATCGTTCTTACTCTCAAATTTAGGCAATATTTGACACCCATAAATACGATTTCTAATAAAACCATCTCGTGCATCAGAACCACAAACTGCCAGCGACGCTTCCGTTACAATTTTTAAGCAAAATTCGACAGCTTGGGCGTGACATGGTAGTTTAAAATTATCGATTTCCTCGGGGATTTCAGCAATCATTTCCCTCAGATCTTCTGCAGAAAATTTTCGTGTAATTGGAGGCTCTGTTACAGCTACTGCTTGCCAATGTATTACTTCAGTGTAACCTGTGGCTTCGAAATTAATATTAGGTACTTTAAGTTTTCTTACATTAGCTTGTGGGTGGTTTGTTCTACATTTTAAAATACGTCGCAAGCCTAGTTCCCTAATGTGCAAACGTTCGTTTTTAAGCATATATAAAAGGATGTTTTCTGGGTGTGCGAAATAGCCGTTGACCTGAATAATTTTGTTAATGATCTGCCTTAAATGTGGGGGTAGGTATCGATATCTCTGAATTAAATTAAATAAATGCAGCGAACCGTACTTTATATCTGGTTTTAGCTTAATAGAAAACCAGATTGTTACACTTTTAATATATAGGTTGCTAAAATTTTCAATTCTTCAAATGGAAAGCGCAGAATCATGTTGGCAGTTGTCAGCCATCTTGAATGTGCCAACTTTCCAGGTTCCTTCTGAGCTAAACCTTCTGAAATAACGCTATTATAATTAGCAACACTTATCTGAAACTTATTTCTGGTCAGTGCTTAAAATGTTCGGATCTACTTCTGGAACTACTACGTTAATCTTTTTAAATGAAACAATTGGTAAGATTGTAACTGCTTGCCAATTACTCCAATATATCCAGTTGTTTGTCCATTCAAGTGTTTAATTAGGTGGCGAAGTGGTAATTCATTACCGTGCAGCGGGAAAATTATCCACTGTAAGGATTTTCCAGTTTCCACTTCTAGATTACGAATAATGCCGTTGTAAATTCCCGTATTGACAGCTGTTCCATTACATCCTATTGCAACTAAGTCAAACAAGTCTATTTGCTTTTGGAGAAATTGAAGCATATTTGTTGTAATGTTTTTATCTGTAACTGAGGAAACTTCAAAATGGCCAAAATATTTTGAACCTGGTTCTAAAATGAGTGCAATGTGCTCTTCGACAATTGTTTTTCGATGGAAAATGTCTCCTTCTTTTGTTTGAACTAGAGTCTTATCCTTCCTGTCGTCGAAATATATAGCATAAAAAGGGTTATTATCAACATTACGTTCTCGTCTAATTTTGCTTCGATCGATTATTTTACTTTTTTCTTCTTTTGAAATTAGTCCAACATCTTTTGGGATGGCGTTAGCTATTATCGCAGCTGACCTGTCTGAAACCCCCGTACGGTCACCGGCTTGGGCTAAGCTCGGTAGATTTAATCTCATCTGCGAAGTGCCTGGAATTGCCGGACAGGTTCTGATATTATCAACTTTATTAACAAAATCTGGGCCATCTTTGGCTTTATTTAGATCGTCTAGGTTGTGATCTACTTCGTCTTTAGGTATTGAAAATGTATTTGGTCCAGAAATCCCAGTTTCTGTTATGATAATACCAGGCTTCGTTACTGTTTCGGTTCGCTTTCTTTCTAGAGAACGTTCAATTTTTGTTGTTGTAATAACATCAACCGAACCAATAACCATTTTCCTACCGGTTCTTTGATCTGTTAAAAACTCTCTTTCCCTGAAGGGTACTTTGATTTTGAACTTGCGTAACAAAAAATCAACACACAAGTTGAAATGTCAAAAAGCCTACCTTCTGCAGTTTGTCTAAACTCTGCTATCTTAGTTAAGAGCACTTCACTATCCCTTGTCTTTATAGTTTTTTTTTATCTTTCGGACTTTCTCATGATAACTTCTGATTAAATGTATGATTTGTTGATCCGAAATGATTGGTATGGAGGATTTCGCCCATATTAGTTTAATTTCAGCAAGTAAAATTGTTGATATGTGTCAATGTAGGCTCTGTTTTATTTTGCGAAGCGTCCAATAAGGACTGCCGTATAAATATATAGTTTTTCATTACGTCCGCCTATATCGGTAGCACATTGTTTTTAAATTTGGACGGATCTCCAAACACAGGACACTTAACGTCTTGCTCGTTTTTGGCATGTGATTACCACTTCCACAACGTAAAAAAATATTATTATTGATATCGTCAAATATGGTTCTAAACAACTGATAGTAATCAAACTAACAAAACACACACGTACAAGCTAAAACCTGTCGTAGAGCTGACCAAATGATGCTTAGACGAGCCTTTCATGAGTGCCGACTTTAAAGTGGTGGGGGCACCGGTAAACAACAAGCGATCGCCTTCAAATTTTAAAGGGGTTACTACGCCACTTTTCCGCATACAGGAGCTTTATATTTTAAAAGTTGATATTTTCGCTCCACCCAATATATATATATATATATATATATATATATATATATATATATATATATATATATATATATATATATATATATATATATATATATATATATATATATATATATATATATATATACAGGCTGTTTCAAAAAACATGCACCATCGCTCGTGGGGCAATTCCTTACTAAAAAAATAAGAAAAAAAGTCCCTGTGCACATGGGCCCGGAAACGCATAGTTTCCAATATACAGGGAGTTGAATTTTAATTATTTTTTTTAATTTTTTATAAATAATTTCAAAACCACAGGATTGATTTTAATGAAACTTGGAACTTGAAAGTGTATTATGAAAGTGCATATTCTCAAGTGAAAATCTGCTTACAACTGCGTCAGTGGCGTGCGTACGGTGTAACTGTAAAAATTCATTTGGGGAAAAATATGTGCGCCACTGTCTTTTTCCAATTTTGATACATCAGTTATGAAGCTTATTACATAAGCCACAAAAGCTGCCTCCTGGTATTTTTTCGTTCAGGGTATCCCCTAGGAGATATGATTAATTTTATAAAAAGGGGCAAAATACCGATTCGTTGGAGTAATGAAAACAGTAATCATAAAGTGCCATGAAACTATAATTTTTGACAGTTCTTTAAATTCTACAATTTTGAAGTGCTTTATAGGCGTCAAAAGAGTTTTCGTGCTATTCTTTAAATTTTGATACGGTGCAGTATTTTCGTTTTTAGTTATTTGTTGATACTGAGCTGCTCATTAATATTATTTCCTCCTCTCAAGATGGTTTTCATTAAGTACACTTCAGCGGATTTGACTGATATGTTGTTAATTTATGGACAAACAAATCAAAATGCTAGACAAGCTGTGCGAGTTTATCAGGAAACTTATCCGCAAAGAAGAATTCGTGACAAAAATATTTTCCCACGTATTGTAAGACATTTGAGAGAAACTGGTTCTTTAAAACCTTTAAAAGCTGACTCTGGACGCAGAAGATACCGCCGAACTGTACGAGTTGAAGAGGCAATATTAAATAGAGTTGAACGTGATCCTAGTACAAGTACGAGAATTATTGTCACCGAACTGGGTAATATTTCGGCATCATCAGTTCACAGAACTCTGAAGGATCAAAGTTTATATCCCTATCATTTTACACGTGTCCAGGAACTTCTACCTAGAGACTTTCAACCAAGGGTAATGTTTTGTCAGTAGTTCTTAAACAAACTTAGGCACGACCAACATTTTTCTAAACGTGTACTATTTACTGATGAGGCGTCATTTACGCGAAAAGGTATCGTAAATTTTCACAATTTACATACATGGGCCGATGAAAACCCACACTCTCTAAGAGTTGCAAATTCGCAGTATCAATTTTCCATCAATATTTAGGCTGCTATTATTGAAAATCACATAATTGGTCCTGTTGTTCTACCGAATCGTCTTGACCATGAATCATATTTAAACTTTTTACAAAATGATTTGCCGTTGTTACTACCGCTTTTTATGAGAAAGGGTACAATGTGGTTCCAGCATGATGGTGCGCCCGCACATTTTGCAGCAGTTGTAAGAACATATTTAGCCAACACATACGGTCACCGATGGATTGGTCGTGGAGGTCCGGTGTCATCGCCACCTCGATCTCCGGACCTGAATCCTCTCGATTTTTATTTGTGGGGTCATTTAAAAGAAATAGTGTATAAAACACCAGTAAATACACGAGAAGAATTGTTGGGAAGAATAGAATATGCATTTGACAGCATTAGAGAAGATCAAAATATTTGCAGAAGAGTAAGAAGATCTTTGCGCAGAAGGTTAAATAATTGTAACGACGCTAATGGTGGTCACTTTCAACATTTTCTTTAGCTTTGTTATTAAAGTCAATTGAGTAATGTACAAAAAACAAGTGTTTGGAAAAATCATGGTGTCTTTACGATTACTTTTTTCATTTTTTATTTTTATTTTTTATTTATCATTTTTTATCAATGTTTGTAATATTCATTTCAATGTTTATCAGCAATAAGTTTTACGTAGGTTAGTTATTTGCACGTTTATTGCTGTAATGTTTACTGTATGTTTTGTTTTTCATATTCTTATGGTTGCAGTAAACATATATTATTATTACGCCGACTAATCGGTACTTTGCCCCTTTTTATAAAATTAATCATATCTCCTAGAGGATACCCTGAACGAAAAAATACCAAGAGGCAGCTTTTGTGGCTTATGTAATAAGCTTCATAACTGATGTATCAAAATTGGAAAAAGACAGTAGCGCACATATTTTTTCCCCAAATGAATTTTTACAGTTACCTCGTACGCACGCCACTGACGCAGTTGTGAGCAGATTTTCACTTGAAAATATGCACTTTCATAATACACTTTTAAGTTCCAAGTTTCATTAAAATCAATCCAGTGGTTTTGAAATTATTTATAAAAAATTTAAAAAAAAATTAAAATTCAACTCCCTGTATATTGGAAACTATGCGTTTCCGGGCCCATGTGCACAGGAACTTTTTTTCTTATTTTTTAGTAAGGAATTGCCCCACGAGCGATGGTGCATGTTTTTGGAAACAGCCTGTATAAGCAGAACATTTAGAAGCTTTAAAACACGCATTCGCGAACATAAAAGAAGCTTATTTGAACATAATAAATTTAATTCAAATTACGGAAGTCATTTGTAAAATGAGTCATCAATTTGAAGGTCATTTAGACATCCTAAAATTCGGTATAAAAGGTTTTAGATTAAATTTATGCGAAACGGTAGAAATTAGCAAACAAAAAAATACAGGAAATTTATTACACGCTAAAATTGACCAAAGAAATAACGGTTCATTATTAAACATGTTTACACAAAGTAGTAATTCAGCAGAGAGAGTTTACTGGCGTCACTATGTAATAAAAACAGGTAGTTGGGGGGTCGAACCCATCTGCCTGAGAAGACAGAGAATTGCATTTAACACGGCGTAGGTATTAAATTAAAATTTACTTTCATTCTGTATTTGATAAAGCTAAGCACCTTAGCGAAACTGCAGCAGTTATACATATACATTGTATAAAATAGTATGAATCAATTTGTTCATTTACCTAAGTTGACAATGGATTTACATCAAGTAGCGGCCTCCACAATATACGAGTAGTCTGCTATGTCACAGTAATTAGGTAAAGAAATTGCTATTTAATTATCTGGATTTTTTTTCAGAACTCATCCCCTCAATACATAGTATCTCCAACAAGCTGGTCGGTATTAGTCGTGGTCTGGTTAAATGAAGTGAAAAGAAAACAAAGCACTGGGATGTAGCGGTTTTATTAACAAGATGTTCACTCTATCTTTACGTCCGACCAGACAGCTAATAACGATAGTGAATCTAAGTTGCGGGCCGGGAAAATAAATAGTCTGAGTACTTCACTTAGAAGTCGCCTCGCTCAGCATATTATCTAGAAATGTATAAACCGACATTTAAACTCTTGCTGCTCTTGGAGTCATTTTATACATCTTATATACCGTCTTAGTATTCTAGATCTCTCGATTTAGTAATTTTTAGTCTTATTTGTGAACTAAGGATGGCGAAAAGTTGTTTGTTTGGTTCAGTTTTAAAAAAATATTCATAAAATAAATTCGCCAATGAGAACCTTGTGACATTTTGAAAAAGTCTCTTGAAATGGGCACGAACTAGACTCTGTGACACCTATATGGGAGGTTAATTTCTGACTTTATATTTTATATATAGGGTGTATATAGGGTGTGGCATTGAAAACGAAACAGACCGATTTGCGTCCAGATAATTTTTTTTAAGAAACGGTGAAACACGTCAATTTTAATATTGAGGGGGACATGTTTTGTCATAAAACTCAACTTTGTCACAACAACCCCTTACGGGTAGTGATAACAACTCTTATACTTTAAATAAGGACATCATCTGAAAGATCTTTCTTTTCTGAATTCAGCACACAAATTGGAAGTTTTACCAACTCTTTTAAAAATTAATCACAGTTGAAGATGTAAAAACGCATTTTAATCATTCCGGTAAGAAATGTGCTGATAGTCAATGTTTTGTTGGTTTGTAAACAAAGAATTGACAATCACAACATTTCTTATCGGAATGAGAGAAATGTGGTTTATTATTTCAGTTTATCGGTCGGTTTGATACTTGATAGTACTACCAAAAATTAATTTCACAATGGTGTATTCTGTAGAAGAAAGAGTTGAAATAATTACTCTTTTTTTCAAAAACGATCACTGTGCCAACCGTACCGCAAATTTGTTTAATGAACGACATCCGAACAGACATGTTAACAGAAAATACATTTTGGAGTTAGTTGCAAAATTTCGACAAAGTGGTTCAGTAGCCAACAAAAAACGGGATCCTGAACGTGAATTTCCGGTTAGAAATGAGACTACTGAGATTGAAGTTTTAGGAAAAATTGCTGCAGACCCAACTTTGAGCACGAGAAAATTGGCCACTGTTTCAAACATCAAAAGAAAAACTATTCAGCACTATAAATTTTACACGTATAAAATTTATTTTATACAACAACTGAATGAAGATGATTTTGATCGGCTGCTTGAGTTTTGTGAAGTTGTGACTGCACGAATAGCTGATAACGGGAACTTTCTGTTCAATATCTGTTTTTCAGACGAGTGTACGTTTTTATTAAACTCTACAGTCAATCGATATAATTGTCGTTATTGGGCAGAAAATAATCCAAGAAATTTTCACGAAGTTTAAACTCAAACTCCACAGAAATTGAATGTATGGACTAGCATTTTTGGGGACCGTTTAATCGCACCAATTTTCTTGATGGCAATTTAAGTGGCGAAACGCATTTGGAGTTACTAGAAGATATCGTTACCCTCTACTAATTGACATTGATGATCGCTATCAAGAAAATCAATTCGTGTTTCAACAATATGGAACTCCTCCGCATTTTTACAAAGTGTTAGGGAGTTTTTGAACAGAGAGTTTCCAGAGCAATGGATTGGGCGTAGAGGTGCTATTGAGTGGCGCCCTAGATCACCGGATTTAACTCCTTTAGGCTTCTTTCTATGGGACAATTTAAAGAGTAGAATTTTCTCAATAGAACCGGAGTCTCTGGGAAAATTACGACGACGCATTGTTGAAAAATGCTAATAACTCCACAAATGCTCCAGAATGTCAGAGCTCGTTTTGAACAAAATTTATACTTTTAAATGGAAGCTGGTGGTCAATAATTTGAACAGTTACGTAACTGAATAAACATTTTGGAACGTTTGGTTTTGTTTTTTTAGTTTTTAATGAAAAATTAACTAATTAGTGCATTTCTTATCGCAATGAATGAAATACATTCTTGCAACTCCAACTGTGAATAATTTTTAAAAAAGTTGATAAAACTTCCAAAAAAATTTGTGTGCTGAATTCAGAAAAGAAAGAGCTTTCAAATGATGTAACACTCGACCCATGTTTCCTATTTAAAATATAAGGATTGTTATCACCACCCTTAAGGGGTTGATGTGACAAAGTTGAGTTTTATGTCAAAACATGTCCCCCTCAATATTAAAATTGACGTGTTTCAGCGTTCTTTAAAAAAATTCTCTGGACGCAAATCAGTCTGTTTCGTTTTCAATGCGCCACCCTGTATATGGTGCTGTACCAAATGGGGTTATGCGGAAACATTTTGACATTTAGATTTGGCATTTGAAGGGACAAAATTATACATAAATACATATATTTTGATATCAGTTTCATTTGTTTTGAACGACCGGTGTTTGTCAGCGGCCGCCATCTTGAATATTTTTAAAGGTCGACCTAGGTTTGATTAAGTGTCACGTGGCAGGTAGTTGATTTAGAAATACAATACGCTATATCATAAGGTTGTTACAGAAGTAACGGAGAAAATTTAAAAAATTATACTTTTACTTCAAGTGAATAGAGCAATTTTGCAAATTGCCTTATATTATATCATCTACATCTTTTTCTATAAAAGGCATCTGAAAAGATAATTTAGGATACAAATTTCAAGAATATCCATGACAAACTGTAAAAGAATAGGAGATCTTTTTTTGGTCATTGAGGTACTAAAATCTTGTGAATAATAAATCTTTGAACAGATCGTGCTTGAGAGAATCTTGGCTTTTTTCGATAAGGAACGTTTGCTGTCCGATTGTCAGCACGGCTTCCGCGTAGTTATGTCTACAGAAACTGTTGTTTCTCGACTTCTATTTGATATCAATAGTCATCTAGACACGAGATTAAAGGTTAGTAGTATCTTTTTGACCTAAGTAAAGGGTTAGATACCATTGACCATAAGATTTTGTTGCACAAGTTGGAAGCAATGGGAATCAGGGGTTCACTGTTATGGTGGATAAGGTTATGTCTATCCGACAGAATGATCCGAATGCGTGTGGACGCTGGACTTTCAGCCGAGTATCACATGGGGCTGGGCGTCCCTCAGGGTTCCATTTTGTCACCACTGCTCTTTTTGGCTTACGTCAGTGATTTGCCAACTCATCTGAGAGAGGTTGCTGTCACCATGTATGCGGACGACATTTCGGTGTTCGTTGCTGGGAGTAATTTTGGGGACCTGGAGATCCGTACATTGAGAGTGCTCCAAGACTTCAAATTGTTCAAACAGTATAAAGAGCTGTTTACTGAGCAAAATACATAGATTCTTATGGAAATTACGCACAAAATAGAGTAAACAAAGAGGCCTTTTTGCACAACGGCTTTGAGAGTCTAACAAACGTTATCTCATTTCCTGCTGCATGCAAGTCTCGACAGGAATTCAGATGTTCCCGCGTGCAGCTATCCCCTTATATTATCAGCTAGTTGCCATCATCTTGCTTGACATGCTCCCAAGTTCCCCTCACGTGGGGGGTCGCTTCGCGATTTGTTTTAAATATATATATATATATATATATATATATATATATATATATATATATATATATATATATATATATATATATATATATATATATGTAAAATAAATAAATATTTTATCTCCTCCCATCGAGACGAGAGTAATGATAACCCACATGTGTCCTTCTACCTGAAAACTCAAAATTTTCAGTTTACGCATGCGAAAATGTCATATTTAAATTTCACTTGTCGAAATGAGTATGGTGATACCCCACACATGGGTGTATAACTATACAAAATAAAAAAGTTGGTTTGCCCCTGCGCTGTCAGACATATTTTTTATGTGTTATTTTCACAAAAATTAATACGGTGGGCTCTCTTATTTTGATAGGTTAGTCTAAATATCTTTTAAAAATTCAAATTTTCTACATTTTTCACTTTTAGTCATCCATCTTGGCCGCCATATTGAATTACGTAATCTCGTTAAAAACCTCTTTTCTCTCTCTATCTATCCACCATCTTTGTTTTATCACTTTGACTGCAAACTCACCAGATTTTTCACTTTAGGTCGGCCGTCTTGGCCGCCATCTTGGATTACGTCATCTCAGGTTAGAGCTCTTGTCTCTCTCTATCCAACCCGCCATCTTGTTTCGGCATCTGCACGTCACACGCATGCGCAAAGAGCCAGGAGGCTGGGAAGGCTTGCTTAGAAATTCCCATCTATACCTACTACGTATTATTCCTGAGCCACCCCATATAGTTACACATGCTGTCTTACTTGTTAGCAGAGAATTAGATTTAAGTACATTGATACACCAAGTGTCTAAAAAATATGTTTCGTAGTATGTGTTCATACAGAAATTAAGAAATGTATAATGTTTTCTGGGGCATGAATATATTTTTGCCTACAAACAACCTCTGTGTAGTCTATATTTAATGTACTCTGTTATAATATCATTTGCTAAAAGGCTTTCTCTGCAGGTATCACAAACTGGTGGCATTTGTTGTTCCAGTAGGTACTTATGTGTGCGTGCTGTGTGTCCTATCCGGAGTCTCTTCCAGACGACCAGGGACCTACGACTTGGGATAGGTGGCTGAAATGCCACGATGGTTGATACTAGTTCGTGCAGCTTGGTGTTTGATTATTCCAGATTATTTACGATTTGTCGTAAATTACTGCTTTAACCTGTGGTCTTAATAGTTTGGAGTAGTGACTACCTACTATCATGCCTTCCGATTAAATTATCAATGTTACGTGATTTTTTCTCATCTTACACCATAAGAATATTATAGCCTGGCGTAATGAATGTATTTATATGGCTTTTGCTGACAACTATCTACCTTACTACACGTTTATATTGGGCGCAACCGTTTGTAACAAATGGTGGAGTCGCCGCAACAAAATCCGTACTCAAAGGAAATAAATGCTTTTTTTGCAAGACTTTTCTGGAATTAGTGCAACTGAAATTTCTTTGTGAAGATATAGCTGCTCTGGTAATTCTATTAGACCTATATCCAGCGCTTTAAGCATAAAAAAGTAATGGTGGAGTCGCCTTAATTTAATAATTTATTGATTTTATTTAAAATACATAGGGTAAGCTATTTCTATTGGCGAACTATGAAGAGGTTTTAATAAATATTTAGAAATATTTGTAACGCTGAGATGCACTTTTGCAGCATTTAGTTCGGAACAACTGGAAGCGCATGCTTCTGGTATTTATATTACACAATTTCTCGCGATTTAGGAGCCACTCTGGTGTCATCTCTTTTAGAGTCAGACGTCTGAAGATGCAGGAAACTGAAAAAATTAAAATCATCATTTTACATTTAGTAAAGTTCAAAGTTTTTCAAAGGACTTGTTTTAAGAGCCTCGGTGGTTCAGTGGTAAAGACGTGTACCTCTGAACCGAGGGGTACCGAGTTCGATTCCCAGGGTTTCTCCTTTAATTTTTCAGCACATACTGTACAATTAACATCAACCGAGTTTGTGCGATTGTATTTGAGCGCAAGTTAAATGTCTGCACGTTTCGCCCTTCGGAGGGGGCCCAAAGCCGTCGGTCCGTGTCCTCGCGGTTAAATATACCTCCCCACCCCCACCCCCTACACACACAGAAAGACAGCGGTTCGGCAATATTTCCAGGAGAGTGACGTGAAACTGCTCTCTGGCGTCGGTGATTATTCATAGTTGCGGAAATAGAACAACGTTAAAGAAAAAAAGCACATATTTATTACATTGTTCCAATGACTGCGTATAAATACTTGAAGAAGGTTTTTTTATACAAATCTTTCGTAAAAAGCACGGGATCTTTTTACTGGACTCCGAAGCTATAGTGTCATGAAATAAATTTACATACAACACTCATATGTGCTTGTAATGTAAATCGTTAAAGGTGCCGCTCTTGGATTTTAAACAATTTCTTCTTCGTTTACAAAGTGCACTCGTTGTCCTTCTGCTTGATTATTCCATTTATCTAATACCAGCTGCAGCATTTCTGATACTTTGAATTACTGTACTTCTTGTGTCTACTTTTATTTTATAATTTAAGAAGCCGTACTTGTAAACAAGCTTCATAGAGCATAAGTGTGTCCTGTAAAGAAGTTTCAACTTCACTTTCTATGCTTATAGCAAATTTAGTTATTTAAATTTACAGCATTTTGTGGATATTTGCTACCATAACTCACTTGCTGCGTCCCGAAATTTATTTTACTCATTGAAGACATGGTAAATCAAAAGCAAGCGAGAAATGTACTGTTTGTCACATAAAGGCTAAATGAGATTAAAGCCTGTGGATTTTTTTTCATAACGCTTTAACTCACTTAACGCATTAAGTATCTTACCGTAACGAAAATTTCTACAAATATTTGAATTCACGAAAAATAACAACATAGTTTATAAAATATAAACTTGCCTTCAGAAAAACTATTTTTCGGGAGAACTGAATTGATTGGGTTTTGTTAAGAAACTGATCCAAGCAATTACCAAAGGCGATTTTATAGATTCGGCACGTACCTTTCTTTTGTAAATAGCTTGGGTAAGTTCGTAGCCAGCTCGAAGTAATCAGTTTTTTGGGTAAAGTTTTGCTCTGGACACCATTTATATCTTCGAACGTTACAAAGTTATGTTAGTAAAGTTCTGAACAGGAGCTGCTTTTATAAGAATTGGTATATAACCAAATTTAAGTCTATAGCTTGAATCACAGTAATCTACTTTTTTTCTGCAAGAGAAGAAAAGAGAGCACAAGATTAAAAGTTTTTGTATTATGAAAATCATTAATTTTACTACTTTTAGCGCCGAGTGATCTGGATTATTTGCTTAATCATAGAAGTAAAGATAATTATGGCAAATTTTTAAAAGCACAGAGATTTCTTAACAAACCAAACAGAGGATGTCTAATGAATAACATAAGCACCTGCTATAGAGATCCCAAAGATACTGGTCCTGCAAGTTATCATACAACATGTTACAAAAGCATAAAGGTACAACCACAAAGTAATATTATATTTGGTCATTCCAATCAATGGGTGAGATTCAAGAAGTGAAGGGAATTGAAGCCTGGAAGATACGGCATTTAATGGCCAAAATGCAGGAATAAAAATATGCCACAAAAGAGCTAGATGTTTAAAATAAATTATGACATATATATATATATATATATATATATATATATATATATATATATATATATATATATATATATATATATATATATATATATATTGTGGTGGAAAGTTTTTATAAAACTCTTTTCTCTGAAAAATGGTTACTTATAAGGTATTTTGTTTCAATTGTGTGGGGCCAAACTTAGTTCACGAAAAAGTAAAATAATAAGCTTTTATTTAACACATGTAATTATTTTCAAAAGCCGGTTACTTATCTTTGCAAATATTGCTTAAGGTAGTTGCAGTTATAGATGTAAAAATAAGTGATGATATTACACTTTCACTTGAGCTACTGAAGAAACCAGCAGCTGTGTTTGGCAAAACGTGTCACAATCCACTAAGTGAGCTTGACTAGGGCTAAACAGTTTGTAAGTCACTTAGAATTACAGCGAAAATAGGCGTCAACCGAAAGCTACTTACTATGATAATAAGGTATTAAAATATATTCATTTTAATTCCCGTTTGTGACTTTAAAAGGCTTTAGTATTATAGATCATGTAAAGTTGAAACTATTTTATATTTGGCGTTCTGTAGATGCTTTAGGTTTTCTACTTGATCCCACACTATATTTTATCCCATCAATATTTGAGTATCCAAGCTTTACGAGGATTTGAAAACCCTACAATAAATCCTTTAATCTATGCCGACTTCCCATATTACTGACTTTTCCTTTTCCTCTATGTTCTTTGCTTTTGATACACTATATAGCTAAGTCGCTGTAAATAGTAAATACGGTTTGACATCTTAATTTTTTTTACTCTTCAAGTTTTATTGATCGCGTAACCTCTCCTACCATTTCACTATTATGTTTACATAAAAACTCCGTTCAGCGATCTTGGCTTTCGTGACTTAGCTAAAGAGTGTCCCAACGAGAGGTGGAATTTAGACTTTGAAAGTGAACACGTTTAATATTTTGAGAAGTTTAGTTCTTCAAATTCTTTATGATATATAACCTGTGCTATTAGTGAATTTTCTTTAAAAAAATCACTAATGGGGAGATCCCGACTTTTGAATTTTGAAAAAATTTCTTCAAATGAGCGCTATTTAGGACCCCTGGACCCCAAATCCGAGGTCGGTTTCAGACTTTATATATATATATATATATATATATATATATATATATATATATATATATATATATATATATATATATGTGTGTGTGTGTGTGTGTGTGTGTGTGTGTGTGTGTGTGTGTGTGTGTGTGTCACACCTATAACTTAAAAAAATGGACCGATTTTGATAAAACTTGGTGAGTACCTTCCTTTTGCAAGTGGCTTGGGTAAGTTCGATACCCAGGAAAAGCTGCCAAGGTTTTCCCGGAAAATTTTGTGTTTTCTTTCGAAATTAACAAAGTAAGGTCAACCAAATTTCATACGCTGGTTTATATATTGTAGGTAAGTTACCTACCAAAAGTTAGCTCTGTAGGTTAAAAGACAAAAACGTTACAGGCATTTAAAGAAAAATAAATTTGGGTTTTCCTCAAAACGTCAAAAGTCGCGATTTTAAACGTCAAAATTGGTAATATTTAGGCAATGAAGCTGAAACTAATATGAGCTATGGAAGGAAAATGTCTCAAGAATTATGTTTTACAAAGCCTTAACTCTTAGTTTCAATCGTCATTGTCCTTCATTTTGCTAAAATATTCCCCGAAAATTCATTTCAAATAGACCCTTTCTCTGATGCTTTGGCAGTAGTGTTAGCTATACAGTTTATCGGTTAATGGTATATCATTTTTTTCGAATTTTCGTAAAAAATCTTTAAAGATCAATATATCCGTCATTATGCAAGATACGAAAAAAAATTGTATACATTAATTACAGGGTATCTTGAACTACATCTTAAAAAATATTTCTACAGTTACAGGATGGCCCATAAGTCGTTTGTGATTCAAATTTTCTTTTTTTTGTTAATTTTCTTTAAAAAATTCACTAATGGGGAGATCCGTGTTTATATATATATATATATATATATATATATATATATATATATATATATATATATATATATATATATATATATATATATATATATATATATATATATATATATATATATATATATATATATATATATCGTGCCGATAACTCAAAAATTATAGACCGATCTTGATCAAATTTGGTGAGTACCTTCCTTTTAAAAGTGGCTTGCATAAGTTTGTTAGCCAGGAAAGTCTGACCAGGTTTTCCCGGAAAATGTTGTTTTCTTTCTAAAAAAATAATTCATAATACCAAAAATAACAAAATAAGGGCAACCAAATTTGTTACGCGTATTTGTATTATAAAGAGTGAACCATGTGCCAAAATTTAGATCTCTAAGCTTAAGGACAAAAAAGGTACGGGCAGCTAAAGCAACAAATTTTGGAGTTATCCTCAAAACGTCCAACTCGCAAGTTAAAACGTCAAAGTCGCAATTTAAAATGTCAAAATTGGCAATGTTTAGGCAAAGAACGTGAAACAAATACGGATTGTGAAAAGAAAATATTGCAAGAAGAGTGTTCTGCGAACCCTAAAGTTTCAGATTCAGCCGTCATTGCCCTTCATTTTACTTAAATGTTTACAGAAAATTCATTTTAAATAGACCCTTTCTCTGATGCTTTGGCTGTCGGTTTAGTTAAGTTGATGCTTTCGCTGTAGGTTTAGTGAAGTTTATGGTTTAACGGTCTATAATTTTTAGCTAATTTTCGTAGAACAAATTGGTTACTGCATTTTGCATTTATTATCGAAATATGATGCATGTTTTTAAGAAAAAATCTGGACGCAGTAAGTGCGTTTTGGTAGCAAATTTTCATTAAATCCTTCAAATTTCAATAACTCAATTTGCTATTAACGTAAGTTTTGTTGGTTAGGAAATCAACATTTAAGTTTATTTTCAAAAAAATTTTTGTATGAACGCAGCAAGGGCGTTTTGGCTGAGAATTTTCATTAAATGTTTCAAATTTCAAGAACTCAATTTGCTATTAACCTAAGGTTCATTGGCTAGGAGACCAGTTTTCTCAGAAACATTTAAAGTTTATTTTCTGAAAATTTTTGTGCATTTTCAAATAATTATTTTGATAAAATATGGTACATTGTTCCTACTATATAGGTTATACCGGTAACCAAATTGATGCCTGCTCGCATTAGAGCGATATATTTGTAATTAAAAACATTTTTTGCAAATTCACTTCCATACCGCACTTGCTGCATCCAGAGTTTTATTAATAATTATAGAATACGATATCGGCTAAATGTCCACCATGATTTTGGTTGACAACATGCACTTTTATGGCGAAATTTTCTATCACCTTTTGGCATAATTGCAACTCTCTCTCGCTCATTAACGACGCATTGAATTTTGTTTTCAGCATCGGACCTGTTTGCTATAAATCTATTGCAATTGTCTCATTTGATCATATAGGGTTAAATAAAAAGAGAAAAAAATTCCTGCACCTGGATTTGAACCCCCCTCGTCCATGTATTTCAGTGTCATACACGGACTCTAACGAAGTCGTCTATAGGAACACATCAGAAGTTAGTTGTAATGAACGAGTTTTAAGCCCGTATGTAAATTCAGGCTTTAGTATAGCAAATAAGTTCTATAACAAATGGATTTTTTGCAAATACATCATCAAGTGATGAAGAGTAACACTTTAAACGGAAATCTAAAACTTTGCTAAAGACATATCATTTATTATTTTCCATGCATATAGACTAGAACCTGCGTCAAAATTTATCAGTTCTGGCGTTTTAAGTTCAATCACTATGGCCATTTCAGAAGAAATACTATAGAATTTTTAAAGTATTTTTTCTCGTAAATCTTGACCTGTTTGAGCTAAGAAAATATAGTCGTTGTCTGTACTATTCAGTAGATTCTACTCAACACACAACATTTTGATATTGTGCCTTTCTCTGATCCCCAATGGCACCCAAATTTTCTTCTTTAAACGTTTGTAACTTTTTTCCATTAAATACATTAATCTAAATTTTGCTATATGATTCACATTAGTGAAGGATGGTTCATTAAGAGCGCTAGAATTTTGAAATGGAATAAAACAACCTGTTTAAGTGATATTGCCACAATTTTTATTTTATTTTAAAGAAGATTAGATGGCATTATGTATGGAATATAATTTTATCCAAACTGCCACCGCGACTCCGCTGAGGGTGGTGTGTCCTAGTGAACCAATTTTGGACGACATTTTCGCATAAATGGGGCTCAATCTCATTAAGAACGCGAGTTATGTTGGCTTTCGGGGCAGCAGTTGTTTGTGACTTGTCAGGATAGACTCTAGGTTTCACGTAGCCTCACAGAAAGTAATCAAGCGGTCTTGGATCACATGATCTCGGTGGCCAGTTGATGTCACCAATACGCGAGACGACGAAGTCCTCTAACTTCTCATCTAATAAATTTAATGTTTCCCGTGGCGCCCACATGTTCGTGAGATCCATACCGTTGATTTTAGGCCACAAATAATTTGTTATCCTGCATACAGACTTGGAGACTACTTCTCTGGGTTCACTGTTGGTTTTCGTTTTTGTAGGTGAAGGACGTAGCCGGCGCGTAAGCTAACAGTAACATGTGGCCCTTATGAATTCTGGATATTCTAGGATGTTCTTCAACGTTTCTGTGACTAGTTTCGCTGCTTGACAGAATTCTCAGACAGATAAAAATTGAATTAGTACGAAATCATGACAACTACAAATAAAGATCTGTTGCCATGTTGTGATATGATGTTTTGATCATAAATTTATCAAATTGAAAATACAATGAAACACAGGTGACAGATGAGGCTTTCAAAATGTCTACGTGATGTATGTCAATATTTAACATAAAAATAGAACTAGCATATAATAACTATGATAACAGTTACAACAATAAAATAACTAAACAATAATAGTATAAAAGCGGTCTCTATACAACAAAATTATTGACATACATCACCTCATTATCTTATTACAACTTTTTTGAAAGAATAGATAAATTTATTTTCTTTGACTTATTTAATTAGAAAGAAGAATATCCAAGAAAGGGAAATTCATTAAATCAGTTTGCTCGTTTAAAACAAGGTAGCTATTGTCGTGTGTGTGCTTTTTGACTTCTAAAGCTTCAAAAAAGTCTAGTTTACGTTTGCCAATATAAAAATGTTGTGGTTGTATGCGGTTATTTACTGTAGGTCTATGTTCGGTATCAATAATATGTTTTGTAAATGTAGATTTGTCAGCGTGGTTATTTCTAAATGCAGAAATATGTTCTTTGTATCGGGTGTTAAAATTTCTAGAAGTTTGGCCTATGTAGATTGCGTTACAATGTGTACAAGCTAATTTATAAACTTCAGCTTTTGTCAGGAAACAAGATTTTTATTTAGCGTTAAATAGTAAATCACGCGTCGTGTTGTAAGATTTAAAAGCTACCTTTGTATTTGTACAGGTATTTAAAATTTTTGAAATGTTTTCTGAAATGGTTCCAAAATAAGTTATCGAAACGTATGTGTTGTCTTCTTTGTCTCTAATATTTGGATAAATTAACTTAATAGCTAATTTGTATTCTTTTCTCTCGATCATTTTATCTATTATTTTAACAGAGTAGCCATTATTAAATGCTGTTTGCTTAATTATTGAAATATCTTTTCCAAAATTGTTTTGTGACATAGGTATTGAAAATGCACGATGTATCATAGAATGGTAGGCTGACAGTTTTTGTGAAAAAGGGTGACATGAATCGTATGGTATGGTTGTGTCAGTGTAAGTTGGTGTCCTATATATTGAAAAGTCAAATGAATTATTTTCGAACTTTCTTATTGTTAAGTCTAAAAAAAATTTATACAACTGTTAGCTTCCTCTCCTAAAGTAAACTTAATATTTGAAGCCAGAGAAGTAGTCTCCAAGTCTGTATGTAGTATGAACCAGTTCCACCAAGTAAGGGCAACAACAATCAATAATTTGTTATTATCGTCCGATATCGGTCGCCATTGACAGGGAGCGCGGCTATGTGATCCAGAATTTTTCTTCCTCTGAAGATGTTGACTTGGTCAACGAAACGATCGTAGGGTCTCTAAAATATGTGTTGTGGTGATTTGGGTGTTCTCCAAGTGTACTTATTAGCGCGGCTCCTTGCGCAACTTTGAAGAAATAAGGGCCAATGCCACCGCCGGACTAAAATCCGCACCAAACAGTGACTTTTTCGGAGTGTAGATGCATCTGATGGATCTCCCGGGGATTTTCCTTGCTCGAAACCCTAAAATTTTGTTCATTAACGAGACCACTTAGCGAAAAATGAGCATCATCACTAATGGCGATTTTCTTCCCGAAATTAGGGTAGGCCGCTAAATACTCTAAGACCCAATCCGAGTATTCACTGCGTTGTCTATGGTCGTTGGGTTCTAGCTCTTAAGTCAGTTGAATTTTGTAGTATGAAAACGCAAGTCTCGACGCAAAATCCGCGAAGTTGATGTCGCAGAAAGACTTACCTCTTGCGCACGACGCGAAATGGACTGTCTCGGATTTCCTCGCACACTATCCCGAACGGAAGCAATATTTTCCAACGATCTTGCGTTTCTTTGACGTTAAGGTACTGCTTCATCCAAAACCGACCCGGTTCTCTCAAATTTATTCATTAAACGACGGATTGTGGACTCTGCAGGACGACTATGGATACCATAGATTGGACGCAACGCACGAAACGTAGGGTG